>JAQQAC010007117.1:18032698-18111968 GCA_029783875.1 Phataginus tricuspis | reverse complement strand
AAGCAACCTAAGTGTCCATCAGTAGATGAATGGATAAAGAAGATGTGGTACATATACACAATGGAATATTATTCAGCCATAAGAAGAAAACAAATCCTACCAATTGCAACAACATGGATGGAATTAGAGGGTATTATGCTCAGTGAAATAAGCCAAGAGGAGAAAGACAAATATCAAATGATTTCACTGATATGTGGAGTATAAGAACAAAGAAAAAAACTGAAGGAACAAAACAGCAGCAGACTCACAGAACCCAAGAATGGACTAATAGTTACCAAAGGGAAAGGGACTGGGGAAGATGGGTGGGAAGGGAGGGATAAGGGGGAAAAGGGGGCATTACGATTAGCAGATGTAATGTTGGGGGGGCACGGGGAGGGCTGTACAACTCAGAGAAGACAAGTAGTGATTCTATAGCATCTCACTATGCTGATGGACAGTGACTGTAATGGGGTTGGTGGGGGGGAACTGATGAAGGAGGTAGTTTAATAACCATAATATTGCACATGTAATTGTAGATTAATGATACCAAAATAAATTTTAAAAAACCCCACATAAGTGGCTCATGTTGTATCTATTGGTAGCACTGGTCTAGGTGGAAGTTAGATCGTGAGGTCTAAATCCAGATCCATTGCTTCCTAGTGTGTTATCTGGGCAGGTGATTGAATTGAGTTCCAACATTTCATTTCTAAAATGGGGGAGTAGTAACAGCTAACAGGTGTTTTGAGGCTCAAGTGAAGCATCCTGTTGAACGTGCTTGTGGGGTGCAGGTTATCACACAGTGTGACTGGTTACTGGGGTCCAGCACCCCTGAGAACTCAGAAGGCCACCCAGCACCCCGTTGCCCTCTCATTGGCTCTCAGGCTCTCCTCGGGCAGCTCGGCCCGCAGGTGCCTGGGGCACTGTTGGTGCACTTAGAGCGGCTTCTTCCTGCTGCAGGCCCTGCATTTGGTCTTGGACCCACAGAGACATCAGAATCCTAGTGGAAAGGCTATAGGGGAAAGATGTGTTAGGAGCCAGGGGGCTGGGTGAATGGTAATGAAGCCTCAGAGTGACTAACGCTGAGGACTTGCTAAGGGTTTCACGTATATTATTTCATTTAATCAAAAGGCAATAGTGTGAGGACCTTGAGTCTCGGTTTTAGAAATGAGAAAACTGAAGGGCAGAGACGTGAAGTGACTTTTTCAGATGAGTCAGCCTCTTGGGGGCAGAGTCTGGGCCTGCACCCACGTCTGGCCCCGAGCGACTCCAAGGTCATTCGGAGCCCTTTGCCCATCCTTGATGAGGAGCGATATAGGTGAGCACGTGGTGCTGCCGGGAGGAGCGGCCTGGGGTGGTGGACGCAGCCCTGGTCCAGGAGTCAGAGCCTCGTTCTGTGCACAGTGCCACCCCCTGTGACCTGGGCAGAAGCACTGCCTGCAGAGCCTTGACATTTTCGTCTGCGTGGGGCATGGCGCTGTCGTCACTGCTCTGAGGCTCGCGGTCCAGGATCGTGATGTGAGGCCCCAGTGTCCAGGGACCAGCTGCCTCGGGATCACCAGGGAGGTGCTTTCAAAGTGCAGGTTCTTGGCCTGCCCCTGGACGACTCCCTCAGAGCTGGTGGTGAGGCGCCAGGATCTGTTTGTGAAAAATTTGCCGAATCTCCAGGCTTACGAAGCGCTGGGCTGGAGGTCGCCACAGCTCTCCTGGGACCCGGGATCAGCAGTTAGGTTCCCAATTGTATTTTCTTCCTTCCTCCCATCTAGTTGAGACACTCATCTTGTCAGCACTAATTTCTAAATATTACTGGGGTCCAGCCATTCGTCTCCACCTCTATTGGTTCCACCTTTGTGCGAGCTACTGGCCATCTCACCTAGACCACTGCCAGGAAGCGGGGCGGCCCGGGAGGTCACGGCAGAGGACCTGGTGCAGACCTGCCCTGCCCCTTACTTAACCTCTCTGTGCCTCAGGGCCTCCTCTGTGAAGTGGAGAAATGGAACCACCTTTGTGCTGCAAGGATTATATGAGTTAACACATGATAATATATAACAGCATAAGTCCTCATTTAATATTACTTATCCTGCAATGTTTTCTAACTGATGTCTCTGTATTTCTTGTCTATCATGATCCATTTTCCACCCAGTAACTAGTGACATTTTAAAATGTAAATCAGGTTAAATCACTGTCTTACATAAAACCCTTGAACAGCTTCAAACCCCTCCGCTACATCCAGGATGAATGCCCAACTCCTTCCTGTGCCCTGTGAGGCTCCCTGAGTCCAGCCTGTATACCCGTCACCTGCTTTCCTTTACACATCGGGTCCAGGGGCAGGCCAAGAACCTGCACTTTGAAAGCACCTCCCTGGTGATCTCGAGGCAGCTGGTCCCTGGACACTGGGGCCTCACATCACGATCCTGGACCGTGAGCCTCAGAGCAGTGACGATAGCGCCATCTATCTTCTGGTGTTTCTCAGACATACCAACGACATTCTGGCCTCAGGACCTTTGCACTCGCTCTTTCTGCTTAGGGCCTGACACTGTATTTGTTTCCATTGTTGCCTCCCCTGCTAGACTGGAAACTTCACGAGAAGAATGTATATGCACAGGTGCATATGTGTGTGTAAAGCATTCACTTCCATACACCCAGTACCTGGGACGGTGGTTGGCATGTCGTGGGGGCTCCGTCGAGTATTTGCCTCCTGAGAGGCTGAGTCAGTGAAGGGCCCACCCCCTCCCGCCCCTGGGTGCCCACCATCTGCCTTGTGAGTGGCCTGCTTCCGTTCTGCCTCAGCTCCTCCCACTCAGAGAGCGGCTGGTCTGTCTGCACGTTTAGCTGTGGTTTGTCCAGGCAAAGGAAATTATTCTCTGGGAAACCATAACTTTAAATACCCATTGCTATAGCCCCACATTGCTGTGCACGAATGACTCGTGTGGAGGAATAAATGCTTCTTGAGACCTAAGTTGCCTGGCCAGGCCTTCCATCTTCCCTGTCAGGAGGCATGGAGGCCATTTACCACCCCCACCCGTGCCCCGAGGCCCAAGCAGGGGAGGCTGCTGCGCGAGCTCCTGAAACCCTTATCATCCACCAGAGTTTTTGTTTGATCAATAATCTTTCTCTTGAAAATGGCCATTGCATTGGATGTGTCCAGGGAGTGGGCTAACTGGGCCCCTAGTTGGACGGCCTCCGCGTGGGCAGCTTACGGCCTAGCATGCTCCCCGCGGCCCGTGGAACTGGTCCTCACAGGAAATAAATCCAAGCTCAGTTCCTTGAGCCAAGAAAGCAGATGCCAGCCATTCATTTTCCTGGTTCCGCCTTAGTGTGTGCCGGCCTCTTAGCCCTTCTCTTCCAGGGCCGCTTCCTTAGGCTGTGGCTTCATCTCTCAAAGCCTGTGTCACTCAGATTGATGCCTGCCACCCGTGGCTGCGGGCGGGGCTCAGGGTCACCTCATCCGCCCTGATCACAGTGTGAGGGGCGATATGCAAACACATGTGCCCCCTGAAGTGGCCCAGGCTGGCAGAGGGCAGCAGTGCCGGGACAGGGGCTGGTGTCAGCTCTGTAGGTGCTGGTGTGTGGGGAGTGCCGAGAGATCTTAGAGGTGGGATGGGGGGCCATGAGGGGAGCCTTGCGAGGCTCAGGGCGTCGGCTGGGTATAAGCAGTGTGACTGTGCTGCAGAGAGCCGGCCGGGGGTCGGCTGGAAGCTCCTGGCAGCCATCGCTTGTGCTGGAGCATGCACGCCCCCGGCAGCCGGCCCCGTGTCACTCCTCCTCCTCGCTCCTGGCTGACTGACTCGCCTGCTCTCCACCTGCCGACTTCCTTCCCCACTGCTGCCCTTCCTGCATTGGGTCCGACAGTTGGCACCGCTCGCCTGGCCACAGGCCTGACCTCCTGGGCAAGTGGGTCTGCCCCTCTGTGTAGCCCGTGGGGCTTCAGGCTGCCGCATGCCAATTCCCCTGGTATTTTTCCTTGTCCAGGGCCCCCAGCCCCAGCTCTACATTTCAGGCTCATCCAGTCTTGGGAACAAGAAGGGGCCTGTTCAAACCTTGTCCGAACGAAGCCCCATCTTGAAATTTGCCTCCTCTGGAAAGTTCTCTCTGCTAACTCAGTTGTCCAGATGAAAACACTAATGAGCCAGTTGGCTGGGTACCAAGTGGCACCCAGTCTAAGCAGGTTGTGACACGTGGTACCCATGCTATGTGCGGTGGGGCGGGGGGCAGAGGCAGAGGACTGGGGTGCTAAAGAGTTACCAGGCCTGGGGCTGAGTCTCAGTTTTGCTTATTCTGGGCAAGCTGAGCATTGTGAGCGTTGTCCCCTTCTGTGACACAGAGGGTCCCTGGGAAGACCAGATCAGACAGTGTTTGTGAATGTGTAGCACTGGGCCCGGCATACAGCAGGTGCTCAGAAATGTAGCACTGGGCCCGGCATACAGCAGGTGCTCAGAAAGGGCACCTCGCTGCCATCGTCCATGTCACATTTTGGTTTCTTCCATGCAGAGAAGTGTGACATGGTGGCAAGAGTGTGTACTTTGGGATCCAGACAGATCTGAGTTCAGGTGCTTGTTTGGCACAAATTGTTGTGAGACCCTGTGAGTTACAAATCTTTCCGGTTCCCCCATTGGTCGGACGGGCCAGTCATGTCTTTGTGGAACCTGTGTAGGTAGTAACTGAGGCAAAGGGTGCAAAGTGCCCAGGAGCGGCCGGGGTCCAGCAGGCGCTGTGCAGTGTCTGTTCCCCTGTGGGCACAGCGCTGTCAGAGAAGCATGGATCCCTTCACTTGATAAGTGGTGACTTTGTTTCAACCTCACTTTGTTTTTTAACCTGGAATAAAGGTGCTGGAGGAATCATAATTATTGGAGAACGGTCTTGTTTTCAGAAACATCAGATGAATTAGGTTGCGGATCTTACTGTTCCTGAGTACCGTGCCATGATTTATTTCCCTCCTTTGAAGGTGCCTGCCCCACACCCAAAGCTTTATGTTGTTCATGTTTGATGTGATCCTCTCACCCGATCTACACCTTGTTCAAATGAACTTGCTTTTATACAATTTTAATTGTTTCTAATGCTCTAAATTAATTATAGCTGTTTCGGGGCTCCTGTGTGTCTGCCGTTCAGTCTCATCTCCATGGCAACCTTCTTACAAAGAGGAGGGTGTGTGCGCGCACAGGGTCTGCTGTGGATGGCGACGTCAGCTGGCCTTTAAACTCTAGTGTCTGCTCCAGGGAGAAGGGTTCTCGGGCCACCAGGGAAACAGCTTATTGTTTCCACTCAGGAGCCACGCCTGGCCTGGAATGATGGCTGTGAACTCCACCCTCGCTCCCCGTCCCCGTGTCCTTGGCCTGGGAGCAGCTCAGAAGGCCTGTGCCGGGTTAGTGCCAACGTGACCCAGTGCGATGCTCAGAACTGGTGCATTAACATTCACGGAGTGCGTTTGTGTGCCAGATGGGCTCTTCGCAGATGCTGGGGGATTGGGTCCTCATAGCCACACTGAGGCCGGAGGTATCATTCCCATGTTAGAGACAAAGAAAGGGCAGAGCCGGGTTAGGTACCTGGGCTGAAATGGCTCAGCTGGTGAGTGGTGTGACCAGGCTTTGATCTCCGGTCTTGCTGATGTCAAAGGACAAGCCCTTTTCACTGGGTCAGTGTCTCCCCTCCACCGCTTGGGGCCGGGGTCTCCCAAGTGCCCTCCCCTTGCAGCTTCCCGGATAAGCCCACTGGCCCATCTGTCCCCCCAAACACGCTGGGGCTATCTGGCCCCTTCCCTTGATCATTGTTCGCATTCATCCCTGGTGGTCCTGGTGCGACATGAGGGCAGGCTGGGCACCCTTGTCACCCTTTCATGCCCTTTGCGCCTGGCATGATGCTCTCCACAGGTGGGCACTTAGTAAATATTGAACCCATCAGGGGACACCCACAGAGGGAAAGAGGAGTGTCTGGACAATTATGCCAGACTGTGAACACGAGAGCGGCTTCCTCACCTCCGTGAGTGGCTGGCTCCTGTGGATGCTGGGTTCTGGGTTCAGGCATGCGGGGGACACAGGGAAAAACTGTCAGGCACACTGTGAAATGAACTGACCTCCCGCCTGGGGGGACTTGTGTCCTTGCCTTCGGAGGCCCTGGAATGTCACCTGCTCTTTGATTAGTGCTGGCAGCCATGACGTCAGAATGTGGTCTAAGTCAAGGAAATGGCGGGAGGCCCAGGCCTCCAGGTTTGCAGTCCAGGCAGAAAGGGGGTGGGCGGTTAACGGGAAGAGCTATCGGAGGAGGGAGCGGGATGCGTGGACCCGGTATATTCCCCCTTTCCTCCTCCTGGGATTCAGTGAGTTGGCACTTCAGAGATTCCAAAGGGAAGTAGGAGAATATTAACAGTAAGCAGAGTGACGTGAGCAAATGAAGCTGTGAAGTTGGTTTTGAACATCCTGTGGCCACAGGCCGAGTCCCCCCTCCCAGCCTGAGGCTGTGTGCGGATTCCAGGGGTTGGCCTGGCTCAGAAGGGCATTTAGAGCTTCTCTGTGGGAACAGACCTGGTTGGGTTATGAACCATGACACAGTCTTGCTTCCTGGTCCCACACCTCATAAAGCATCCGGCTCCCCCGGCGCGCAGGGCGTCAGCTGCCCTCCACTCCCTTGTGAACCTTCTCACTGGCTCGCTGCATTCAGCCTGAATGTGTGCCCTCCCCTCGGCCTCCTGCCAGGCTCGGCCATGGCTGTGGCCTTGACGGCAAAGAACCCTTTGGGTTTTCAGCAACGGTGGAATTTTGGGGGCTGACATTTGCTGGCTGGCTTTAGTCTTGTGGTGACCCTGCCTGGGCCAGCTCCCTGGTCTTGCCTGTCAGCAGTGAGTCAGATTAATACCAGTGCAATTTCCTTGAAGGCAGGGCTGACCAGTGCCTCTGCCCTCATCTCCAGATGTTTTTTACTGGGCTCATGGCCAGTGAGGCCGCCACTTCAGAAATCCAGGCATCTGGGCAGGTGATTAAGGTTTCCAACCTTTGCCTGGAAGGTGTGGGAGACACTCCCTGCTAAATAGATGTCCGCAGCAGCTGGGGGCATGGTGTACGCGTTTAATCGTGTCACCTGCCAACCCACCTTCAGATATCTACTCTGCCCAATGCTGCTGTAACAATGCCTTGGTCAGCTGGCTGTGCTGGGATGCCGCTTGTGGAAAGATATGGGCCATCTTCTCAGCCTCGGGGCCCCTCACAAGTGGCAGGAGGTAGGGTTTCAGGAAGACCCCCTCCGAGGCTATGCGAGGGAGAGAGAAGGGGGTGTTCTGTTGGTGTTTTGCTTCTTCCTGTCTCTAGAAGCACTCAAAGAGAAAACTTTGCTCCCACCAGGCTGTTTAAAAGCACACTATTATTTCAGCTCAAATCTAAGCAGGCGTGGGTGTGCGCACGTGCACACACACACACTCGTGCCTCAGCATCCAAGAACAGCACCCACTCTTCCCTAGGGTGGCCTCTGGCCTCTTTACTCCTGTGAAGATCGAAGCCTTTTCCATCCTGGGTGACCAGCAAGTAGAAGCCTGGAGGGAAGAACTGCCTCCCCAACCCCTGAGCACAGAGGGAGCCAGGCCCCGGCAGACTGGCGATTCTGCCCTGTTTGACTCGGGGTTTGATTTGGATTTCCCTCCCACCTCCCCTTTCAGAACGTTCCTCCCCAAAATACTCTGTTTTGGGCTGGGCGCCAGGTGGCCACAGGAGGGAGCATGCTGAATAGAAAGCAGTGCCTTGGTCATTTTGTCACAGGATTTCAAATGAAAATGACCTTTAAAATTCCCAGGAAATATGCGCCACCTGCATATTCGGCCCTCATCCCTTCCCTGGGCCACATCCCTTCCTTGGCCTGCATGTCATCCAGGTACCTCTCTACCCTCACCCCTTGTGCCCGGGGTGAGGCTCAGGGCCTGGTGACGCTTGAAGTGGGACGGAAGAGTTTGAACTAGCACCGGTCACAATTTACTCATGCTATGGGCTTTTTCTTGCAATGTAATCGATATATAACATATTAGTTTCAGGTGTGCAACGTAATGACCTGATGTTTGTATCTCTTGCTGCTAAATGACGAACCTCGCTGGCTTCTGCTCTCACAAGCGTCCTAATTTGGATGATAAGTTACATGATCACCTAGTTTAAAACCACCGTGTTTGCCACTGATTTGCACATAATGCCCTGGACTGTCTCATATCCAGTGGCAGGGCTGGTGCAGGTGGGGAGGTAGAGGCATGACAGCCCTGTAGAGCACCTGGCTCTTCTCTAGAAGCTTCCTGCCCATTCATACAGGAAGTTCTTGAAGAGCCCTCCCTAGATATCAAGTCTGCAAGGCGCACAGTTGGAGCCCCAGGACCCAGGCTGGCCGTGAGCCGTGTTAGGGCCCCGTCTCCCCAGCTCTGAGCATCCCAGGCAGCTAGAAGCTGAGGGCTCAGGCCCCTGTCCTGGGAACAGCCTGCAGGGAGGAGTGTGCAGGGGCTGGGGCTCCCTCTGAGTGGAGCTCTGCATCAGCCAGAGAAGAAGGCTGGTTTCTGCCCAATAACTCAGGGCTTTGCTGCAGCGGGACTCCCTGCTCTACCATATTAATAGGAAACAACCACATTGTTTTGTTGTATGTGATTTCCACGCGAGGCTAGAGTCTTCGAGGGCTGTTTAAAATTTAATAAGTGAGAGTAAGGAGAAAAAATATTCCTGTGGGGTGTCTGGCTGCATCAGACTTGTTAATTCTGGCTCTGCACTTCCAGCAGCAGACAGCAGACCCAGCCAGCAGGTCTGAGTGTGCAAGCCCTCTTCCTCCAGGGCTCAGGGCGGGCCCCACCTCTGTGCTGGGAACAGACCCGCCCCTGGGAGCAGCACATGGCTGTGGTGCACGTGAGCAGGTCTGTTCTCTGGAAGGTCCTGAAGTTCACGTTCGGTCCCTCCAGGTCATTGAACAGACTTTTGTTGAGCACCTACTATGTGCCAGGTAGTGCTAGGTGCTGGGCTAGAGAAATGAAAGAGGTGTGAGCCTGTGCTCAGTTCAGAGACTAGAACTGTGCAATTATAGATCTTCTTCGATTTATGATGGGATTACATCCTGATTAACCATCGTAAGTCAAAAATATCCTAAGTGCAAAGTGCACTTAAGACACCTAACCTACCAGACATCACAGCTTAGCTCAGCCCACCTTGAACGTGCTCAGAACAGTACATGAGCCCACAGTTGGGCAAAATCACCTAACACGAAGCCTGTTCTGGAATGAAGTGCTGACTGTCTCATGTAATGTATGAATTCTGTCCTGAAAGTGAGAAACAGAAGGGCTGCACGGGTGTCCAGGGGTTGAACGTCCAGGCTGTCTGCCCTTGTGACCGTGTGGCTGACCGGGAGGTGTGGCTTGCTGCCCTGCCTGCCTCATGAGAGAAGACTGTACCGCACATCACCATCCCAGGAAGATGTCACAATTCAAAACTCACAGTACGGTTTCTACTGAATGGGTGTGGCTTGTGCACCACCCTGAAGTGGAAAAACCATAGGTCCAGCCCCTGTCAGTCGGGGATGCCTGCACAATGTAGTGTGTGAGTGCGGGGCGTGTAGTGCGGGTGAGGGGGCTCTGTGCTGGGCTGCGGAGAGCCCAGAGGGGAGGAAGGACTCAGGCCCCCGCTGTGGGCAGTGCTACAGCACAGGGAGGGTCTTCAGCTGTCAGAGCCCTGTGGAGACGCCGCCTCTGAAGAGAGCCCTCTGGCTGAAGGTCACACCGCTTCCTGGGGGCAGCTGTCCAGTGACTGATGGTGGGTGCATGCAAAGGTCCAACCTCCTTGCCCCCACCTGGGACAATTCTGAAGGGTCATTTTCGTCTCAGAACCCCCATGAGGTCAGCTGGCGCCTTTTTGGGGCTGCATCACAGCTCAGCTTCTCCCTCTGCCCAGTCCTGCTTCCCCACTTCCACAGACGCTGATCACAAGGGCACTTCCTAGTAACTGCATGATAGTCTCTGTTTCAGCCTCCCTGCTTCCCAGGGGAACCGACCTGAACAGACCTAGCATGGCCAATGCTGTTCAGGGAAGGCTTCCTAGAGGAGGTGACCTGTAGGCTGACATCTGAATGGTAAGAGTCAGTCTCGTGGCAGCTATGGATCCGCAGGGAAAGGTATTGGTTCCAGGTAGAGGAAGGGGATGTACACAGCCCAACAGGGGAGCAGAGCATGCCCAGGTGGGGGGACAGCAAAGTGAGAGGCTGGAGGATGGTTCCTGGGATTCTTGGAAACTGTGATGGAGGTTTGGGTTTTATGCTAAAGATGTTGTAATATCATTGAAGGGTTTTAAGTAGGAAGGGAGTTGACACGGTTGACTTACTGTTTTATAAAACGGAAGTCTTGCTTGGAAGAAGGTAAAGACAGACGCAAGGAGACCAGTTTAGGGGGCTGCTACAGTCACTCAGAAGAGACATGAAGGCCCTGGACTGAGGTAGGTGGAGAGAGGCAGATGGAGGTAAGAGACGTTAATTGAGGAGCAAGAGTCAATCGTCAGGCACTGACGTCAGGAGGCTGTGGAGAGAGTGGGAGGAGGCAGGGGTGAGGCCTGAGTTCCTGGCTGCAGGAACTAGGGGCTGCCACCACTCAGTGAGGGGGAGCAGGTGGAGAGGCAGCTTTGGAAAGACGGTGGTGGAGGGGAAAACGTGTTTCCTTCAGAAGCTTTGGATTTGAGTTATCTCCGGGGTAGCCAAGTACAGAGCTGAGATGTTTAGGTATCTGGGCATAAAGCTTAAAAGAAGGAACAAAGCTGTTTGTTTATTTATTTATTGCTTGTGACATATGCCCTCAAAGCTCAGTGACTGGAACAACAGTAAATACTCACTACTTAGTTTCTATGAGTGAGGCATGTCTCACGGGGTTGTTGTCACCTGGACTTCCGCCAGCTCCCCGGCTGGTGCACCCACACGCTGTTAAGTTGGCGCTATTGGCTGAGGCTTGATCCACGGCGGTCGTCTGAGTGGCAAATGACCTAGCTTCCTTCAGGGCAGATGACCCAAGGAAGAGCAGAAACGACCACGTCTTTTATTGATCTGCCCTCGGAAGTCACGCACCAGAGCTCCCACCGCATCCTACTGGCCGCACAGACCGACCTTGGTGCGCAGATGGAAGCGCTATGTGAGGGTGTGACCAGCAGACTTCAAGGAGCACTGGTGCCATCTCAGGGGCTGCCTGCTGCACTTGGCCGTACAGATTTGACAATCATTAGCATTTAGATAATATTGGAAGTCTTGGTAATGGGGGAGATCACCTAAGAGAAGTGTGTGGAATGCGGGGGAGGGCTTACGGGCAGAGCCCTGAGAAACACTGGCCTTGAGGATAAGGACGGAAGCCAGCAAAGCAGACGGGTGACTGGTGGGATCCCAAGTCCCCCTTGGCCTGCAGCTTGTTCTGGGTTAGGCCTGTTGTGCCCACATCATTATATGTTGCCCCCTTTCACTCTGAAGTCTCTTGGATGAGATGAGAACCCCATGATCGCCCACAGTAAAGAGCAGCCAGAGCAGCAGGGAAAACCAGGAGCGGCCACTGCCGCCATCGCCGCAGCAGATCCCGGCAAGTAGGCTGCTGGACTTAGCAGCAGGGGGCTGGCTGTGGGCGGCCAGGATGGGTTTCCATGGGGAGGAGAGCGAGAAGTGAAGGAAGTGTGTTGTTATTTCTACCAGCTTGACCAGGGAACAGAGGGAAAAAATGGGGTTTTGAGAGTATGTGGAAAAGTGGGAGAATTTTTCTTTTAAGATGCCAGACACTAGAACCTGCGTTACTGATGAAGGAAATATTCTAGTAGAGAGAGAATGGGTTTGACCATCCAGGCGCCCTGGTGCAGAGGAGCCAGACATCTGGAAGGTGACTCGAGGGTATCAGTGTCTCCAAACTTCAGCCCCAGATGAAGGAGCAGAAGCTGGTCAGGAAGGGCTGAGAGCTGCAGGAGGCCCCTGGGTCCCCGGGCTTTCAGTGGGCCCTGCCAGTTCTCCTTGGGGGCCTTCTAGTCTGGAAATCCGCGTGCCCTGGCACCAGAGGTGCGCCTGGGTCTTGAGTGCGGCCCACCTCCCATTCTCCCCAGGAAGCGGCTTCTCTGGGCCCCTCCTGGAGCTGCACTCGCTTCCTCAGCTGGCAGTGGAGCAGCAGGTTGACATAGGGATGTCGAGTGCCTCTGTACATGCTGCAGAATGCACTCAAAAGCTCCCTGTCTCATTCCCAATCATGGTGATAGGAGGCGAGAAGCATGGTTCTGTCGTCCTGGACAGCACAGGCATTTGGGGGCCCTTTGCAATTCATTGGCTCCAGAAGGAGAGAGAGATTCTTCATCACAAAAAGGCCATCACAAGGAATAGGGTCCAAGTCGTACAATGAAAATGAATATATGAGCAAATGAGCTCTTGTGGTAATGATGTATGTTTGCACCTCAGAGAATTAGGAGGATGCTGGTTGTAGCTGGCTCTGGGGGAGAGCTGCCTCTGTGCACCTTCAGAACCACATCTCTCCCTGCAGTAGCTGCTCCTGGCAGCTGGCCCCTCTCACCTCACCAGCACTGGGTCTGCAAACATCTAACGTGGGCACAAGTTGCCAAAGGCACCCTCCTCCCAGAGCCCCACCCTTACCTATGTGTCCTTGGTGGGGGAGGTGCTTCTCTTCCCCTTTTGCGTGTGTTCGCGCTGTGCAGAGATGGACGGGGAGGGGGTCCAAGGAGGCGGCCTCAGGCTCGCCTGGTCACCCACCCTCCCTCCTCATCCACGATACAGGAAAGCACTCGGCCCCCAGTGGGGACCAGAAGCCTGCATGGGAATGCCGTCACAGACATCAGCTGATCTCAGAGGCTCCCACAGGTCGGATCCAGGGCTGGGCACCCCTTACATGCGGAAGGGTGAAGTGCCCCAGAGAGGAGAGGAGGGACACTGGATGGTGAGCGCTTCCAGAAGAGGGGATTGGAGGAGGGTAAGGATGCAGCTAGCTACACCGGGAAGGCAGGGCTTGTTCTTCACCTTCACCATGTGGTACAAGGGGCAAAGAAGTCAGGGGCAAATCTTACCTTTTTCTCTGACTCTACCAGGATAACTTCTGGAGTCTTTCATTAGAGAAGAGCTTGACTCTTGGGACAGAAGCTGTTTGACTTTGTGAATGGCCACGAGGGTCCTCTGGGGGGGGGCTGACACCTATCTGCATCGCCTGAATGCACTGTGCCCTCCCGAGGGTAAGAGGCGGGAGGGTGGGTAACACACAGGAAAGTCTGAGGCCGTCTCCTTGGATCCCCTCCCCGTCCATCTCTGCGCGGGCGCGAACACGCACAAAAGGGGAAGAGAAGCACCTCCCCCCACCAAGGACACTTAGGTAAGTGTGGGGTTCTGGGAGGAGGGTGCCCGTGTTAGATGTTTGCACACCAGAGCTGGTGAGGTGAGAGGGGCCACCTCTGAGCTTGCCCACCACCGTGGCCTGGCTGGGGCTGCCCATTCAGGTGCAGAAATTCTGTCTGGCAGATTGGTGATCTCACCACATTGCATAGCAGCTGCCCCAAAGCACCACGCAGCCTATTTCCTGCAAGGAGTCAACCCTTCCCGGCAGCCTTATAATTTAAAAACAAACTGATGGGCTGTAATTGTCAATGTCTGGATTGTTTGGTCCTGGCAGGAATCGTTTGAAGCAGTCTGGTCTGGCTGGGGACGTTGTTTTCTAACCAATGCACTCTACTAATACAGGGACCCCTTTTCATCCTGAGTCCTTCCCCATTTTATGGCAGGGTGTAAATTCTGCATAGGGGATTTTCTTTTTTATGATACCTTTTCTTGACACTTGAATTCTGAATTTCATTTCTCCCTAGAGAGGCTCTGGAATCATCCGGCCATCCTCCTTGTCAAAATTATGGGCAATTTGGCCTGTCATTTAGCCATTTCCTGGAGCTGGTTGAGTGGTTCTTTGAGCCATTTCTGCCAAGAAGACAACGCAGGGTGTGCTATCGCCCAGGCAGATGAGGGTCCCAGCGGCAGGCTTGAGACCCTCGCCCTTGTGAATGTTAATTCCGCCTCCTCTGACTGCTTAAGGTTTCACCAAGTTCACAGACCCTAAGTGGGGTGAGCCCGGGCCTCCTCCTCTAGTGACTGATTTAATTTCAAAGAGCAGGGGGTCGAATAGGCCAATCGGGGAGAGAAAAAACTGCAAAGAAGATCATGTTGCAGAGAAACTTCCAGAAGCCTGAGTAGGTTCCATAGGTCTCCTCTGGGTCCACAGTGACAGGGAGAATATGAGCCGGCCCTGTGTGCAAAGCTCCCGCAACACTGTGGTCTCCATCCTGTCCCCACCCAGGCCTCCGAAAACCCTAGGACATTCAGGTGGATGAGAGCAGCAAAGGGCAAAGGGGAGTCTTGTTATTGGTAGCAGGTCCCTTTCACTCACACCTGGGCCATGCCGATGAGGGTTTGTGCCGCCCTATGGATCCCACCGTGGGAGGGCGACCCCGAGAAGCCGGGCTTGTGACTGGAGGGCTGGCCTCGCAGCTGCACCCCTTGCACGCTGCTTCGGGGAGGGTTGGGGACAGAGCGGCTGGGGTGGACTTCGTCAGCCACACGCCGACGCGGGTCAAAGCTGGGCCGCTGGGCCCGTGGGGCCCCACGCTGGCGAGGGGGCAGAGGTGCCAGAGGCCTCGCCCCGGCTCGCCCCGGCTCTGCAGCGTGAGGGTGGCCAGGAAGCCCCTCCTCCGGGTTCCACCACCCACAGCCAACCACTGTCCAAGCCGCCGATCCTCCGGGCCAATCAGCAGGCGGCCAGCGGCCTTTAACTGGACG
The DNA here is from genome assembly GCA_029783875.1 of Phataginus tricuspis. NCBI lineage: Eukaryota > Metazoa > Chordata > Mammalia > Pholidota > Manidae > Phataginus > Phataginus tricuspis. Next base: position 18,097,226 of record JAQQAC010007117.1, on the reverse strand, counting down.
TCACAGTGCCTGCGTCATCCTTCTGCGCCATCTCGTCACGGGTGCGTCTCGTTGCCTCACGTCACCATCGTTGCGAGAACGGTATGTTCACTGCAAGCTCCAAGCTGGAGGTGGAGATGGCTGAGGTGGAGGCCGGGACCCCGAGGAGGGAGCCTGCGGCCCGGACAGGCCCTGAGCCTCGCCGGAGGAGGGCTGAGCGGGGGCCACTGGTGCGCCAGCCTCAAGGAGCAGCACTTGGGGGGCAGAGGGTTCCTTAAATTCACACCGGCCCCAGGAAGGGGGGTGGGCGGCCGCAGGCGCGAGGCCCTCTCGTGGCCTGGGGCTCGGCTCTGACGTCAGACGCGGGGCTCGCGCACGGGGCGGGCGGGGTCCTGGGACCCTCTCGCTGACGGTGGCGTGACCTCATCCAGGTCGGGGAGTTCCCGGCCGGCCACAGCCCGTGGCCTTCAATGGGTGGCCATCCCTACACCCTCTGCGTCATGCGCCAGCCCTTGCGTCAGTTTAGGACGCTTCAGAATGTTTGCCCTGTCAACAGAACGATAAGATAATTTGAGAGAGAAAGAAGCCCGCATTCACATACCTTCTATGACAGTATCGTACTGTGTCTGATTTATAAGGGAAACTTCCATAGGAAGGTACGTATAGGAAGCATAGTAAGTGTAGGGTTCAGTAGTATCTGCAGTTCCGGGCGTCCGTTTGGGGTCTTGAAACATGTACCCCACGGATGAGGTGGTTAGTGATCCTTTCATCGGTGGAGATCTAGTAAGTCAACTGTTTTCCTTAGTGCCAGGAGCCACTCCAGCAAGTTAATTGAACTGGAGGATTAGTTCCAGTCACGGGAGCCTCTGATTTATAACCGGTAGGCCAGAAGCACAGGTGAGAATGATTGGCATCTAAGCGGGGTGGGGGGGTCAGGGGGCAGTCTTGGGGGGCTGAGCCCTTAATCTGTGGGATCTGATGCAAACTCATGGTAGACAGCCTCCGAACTAAGCTGTAGGACACCCAGCTGGTGTCTAAGAATTGCCTGCAGGGAAAAAACCCCACCCCGTTGGTGGCCAGAAAGAAGTGCTGAGAGTAGAGTGAAGGTAATGGAGAAAAACAGAATTTCCTAACTTTGTTCATTTGCCAAACATTTTGGAGCACCCCTGGTGTGACAGGGGCAGGAGATGGACAGTAGGCTTTTTTCTGTGTAATTGGATCATTTCACTGTTTGGTTAGTGCTCGGAGATATGTCTCAGCATTTTGTGAGCGCTGGGGTAGGAGTCAGGGTTTGATCGTATTAGCCGATGTTTGCTGAATACTTGCCACATTACATGCATTGTGCTAGATGTACTTCCCGGAACAATCACATGTAACAGTAATTCTGTGTGGCAGGTATAATTCAGCCCATTTTATGGCTAGCAAGCTGGAGCTTAGAGAGGCTAAATAACTGGCTGAACCACATGGGCAGTTCAGTAGCAGAGCTGGGATTCCAAGCGGGGCTTGACACGAGCACTGTGCTTTTAACCACACGCTGCATTTCCCATCTCCTGGCCTGCAAGCTTAGAGAAGGTTCAGGACCTCTGAGGCGAGCCTTGAAGGCAGGGTAAGGCCACCTTAGTGTTGGCCAGGGTGGGATCGATGTCTTTGGGACGTTCTGCTCCAGAGGGGTTGGACTTGACCTTTGCCCCCAGAGCTGCTCTCCTGTCTTAGCCGCTCTTCCTGGCTCCTGCATAAGCCAGAAGCCTGACAGGAGGCTGCAAATTGGTGGCAATTTAATCGAGGATGTTTGCAGAGATTGGAACCAGCTGGAGAGGAGAGAGAAAAGAGGCTGAGGAGACCATGTTTGAGTTGGATCTAAATATAGCATTGCAGGAATGCTTAAGCTTTTTCCCTCACCATTTTGTTGTTGATTTTGAAGGAGCTTGGCTCTCTGGAGGAAATGCTGGAGAAACAGTTTTTCTTCAGTTTGTCTACTGTGGAAATAAGAGGAACATGAAGCTCAAATGTTACACTTGTTTTTACTGATTTAAGTCCTAACAAGTTAAAAGGTTTTACAGTTGGTCATCTCAGCATCTTCTCAGAACTGCTCTGCAGCTGATTTTGGGGAGGCCAGGCCTCAGGCCACAAACCTGTCCTGGGTCCTATTCCCAAGACTCTCCTCTTTTTGTTTTGTCCCTCTGTTTATTGTTACCTTTTTCTGTTCTTTTTGTAATCTTGTCTTTCTCTTCATCTATGTCTTTTCTTTCCCAAATCTCCACTGACCTTTCCCTCATGCTCTATTTTGACTTGGGATGTGACAATAAATAGAGCAGACGTGGGCCCAGCCCTCATGGAGTTTACAGTCTGGTCTTCCCATATTGTTCTGTGTCTGTCGGTGGCTGGGTGCAGCTGGTGGTTGTCACCCAAGGATTTGAGAAGGAAAGAGAAGCTGCTTTTTCTGACCCAGGTCCCTCAGGAACACATTGCTGGCTTGGCTGTTTCTGAATCATGGTAACTATTTCATGCTTAGCCAGGGCCCCTCAACTTGAGGTCTGAGCATGAGCTCCAGGGAGGTGAGTGAGTCTCTGAAACAGTAAACAGATTCGTAAGTACATGTGTTTCTGTGCATTTTTTGGGGGGAAGTTTCACAACTTTGATTGTATTTTCAAGGACCATGAGCCAAATGGTTTCCTACCCATGTATGTAGACCAGTCACTTAGAAGAGAGTCAGAATTCAGCACTGGATGTGGGCTCTTAGTGGTTCTCTGGCTCAATCAGGGGCCTTATTTACCTTTCTAGGGCATCAGTGAAGAAAGAAACCAATAGCTACATCATTCCCTTTAGATTTGGTCTTATTTGGGGTTGATTCCTAAATAAAAAACCTAAATTATTGGACTTTATTATCCACTTGAATAAACACAATGTTTGCATTCTGGGGAAGGATAGAGTTACTATCGCTGAATTCTTTGCTATATCCTAAAATTCTAGAGTTGAAACAGAGCTAAAAGTTCCTATAGTTCCACCCTAAAGCCACAAGCCCTATTGCCTCATCCAGAACCTTCTCTATAACTCCCATGAAGTGACCATGCAGCCACTTTCAGGGACAGAGAGTGTTCTGTGCATCCACCCATCCACCCAGCTGCAGCCTCCTGTATGCCATGTTCTCTGCTAGGTTCTGGGATTTGGATGATGAAGACGACAAATGACACCCTAGTCCTCAAGGTGCTTGTAATCCAGCAGTCTGGAAAGGCAGACATTGAACAAGTATGAAGGATGTTGGAGCAGGACTGGCTTTGGGGCTAGTGGGGACTAGTCTGGCTTGTGGGTGATAGTGATCATGGAAGGCTTCTCAGAGGAAGTGGCATCCAAGCTGAGCTGAAGGAGGAGTAGAAACTTGCAAGATGAAGGGAGAGTGGGTGGAAGGAGTGTCCCCAGGGAAGGAAATGGCCTATTCGAGGACCCAAGAATGAAGAAGGAACAAGGCTGAGGGGAGAAAGTGAGGCCTTAGCGTGGCTGGAACAGAAAAAGAGAACGAAAGAAGAGTGGTTTCCATGGCAACCCACGTTTTGGCAGCTCTGAGCTAGAAAGTTCTCCCTGACCTTTACCCTTTCCACTATGGCCCTCTGATGCTCCCATGTAGACAAAAACCTTCATGGGATTTATAACACACTCAACATAAGTTTCCTCTTCTATTTACTTACATTTGGGCAGAACTATTAAACAAGAAACAAGTTTCAGCTCTGCTGCATCCTTGCATTGCCCACCACCTGGAACCCTGTCCACAGCCCCATCCACTTGGCTTGAAGGTTTCATATGTGCTCACTCGCTCACCTCCCCCACCAGACTGCTGTGAAGGGGAGGGCACCATGACCAAGGCTCTGAGGTGCGGGGTGCAGGGCTGAGCACCCAGCAGGTGCTCAGTTAGTGTTCTGTGGTTGACCTGTAAATGGATGAATGGCTTAGCTGCTAACCAGCAATGAGTCTATGGACAGAAGTCAGTAGGGAGGAGAGACAAGCAGGACGGCTGGAAAATCACAGCTGGAGCTGTCAGTGTCACCCTGGGAAGTGAAGGTTTCCTCTATGCCATGAATTTCATGGATGTTATGGTTACATTTCTTGGCATGTATCTCTCTCCTCCAAACCACAGTCACTCCCCCAGCTATACAGTACTTGACTTACACACGTTTAATACCATGAAAACGGTCACATGACAAGCACAATAAACTCTTATAGACCTTGGAAAGTTTGCGTCACCAATCAACAAAGCAGCCCAGCGTGTCAGTGAGTTCTGTGAAGCCAGCAAGTGAAATCAGCAGTAACTGCCCTGAAGAGGAGTTTTTTGCTCTCTGCTCTGTGTTTTCGTTGTGTGACTTCTCAGTGTTCAGCTCATACTGCCTTGCTAAGTACTGTATTAGCAATGTGGTAACAGCCTCCAGAGGGCCCCCAGTGAGCCTGCCTTCTGATTCAAGCTCTTGTACAGTCTAATCCCTCTGGAGTGTGGACTGGATTTAGTGTCTCACAGCTGATCAATAGACTGGGAAAAGTGGTGGCATGTCACTTCTCAGATTAGGTATAAAAAAGATTGTGGTTCTACCTTAGGCTTCCCTCTCTCACTTTCTTACTCATTTGCTCTGGGGATGCCAGCTGCCATGTTGTGAGCTGCCCTATGGAGAGGCCCACATGGCAGAGAACCAAGGGAAGCTTCAGCTAACAGTAGGCAAAGCACTGAGGCCTTCAGTCCATGAATTGGGTCCTGCCGACAGCTGGTGTGAGAGCTTAGAAGTGGCTCCTCCCCTAGTCGGGTTTTCAGTTGAGACCACAGCCTCAGCCAGCTCCTTGACTGCAAGCTCATGAAGGATTCCGAGGCAAAGACACTCACCTGAGCCACACCTGGATTCTAGACCCATAAAAATTTTAAGCTGCTAAGGTTTGGATTATTTGTTATGGAGCAGTAGATGCCTAATATATATTTTGGTCCTAATATATATCAGTGGTATGGTACTGTAACAGTTACCCAAAAATATGCAGTGGCTTTCTGACTACCCGGTGGATGAAGTCTGGGAAGAGCCTTGATGTGTGTAATAGAGGAAACCAAAACTGAGTTGAACAAACAGAATATATCTGAACTTTGCTGCTGCTGGTAAGGTCTCAAAGGGATGTGAGAAACATATTATGGGACCTGGAGGGAGATCTTTGTGATGTACTGGCAGAGATTCAACATTATTGCCTGCAGTGGTGCAGAAAGTGGATAATGAGCCTGATGAGCTGAGTGATCTGGCGAAGGAGACTTTCAGGCAAATTGTTGAAGGTGCTGCCTGGTTTTCTTTCTTACTGCTTATAGTAAAATGCAGGAGGACAGAGATTGAACAAAAGAGCCAGGACTTGATGAATTTGAAAATTTTCAATCTCTCCATACGGCAAACAATTCTAAAATTAAGAAATCTCTTCGGAGCAAAGATCAAGTCTAGGACACTGTCAAGATCTTCCCCCAGCTGGGCCTTCAGATGAGATTGCAGCCCAGCTGACATCTCGGTGCCGCTTGTGAGAGACCTTGAGGCAGAGGCATGCAGCTGAGATGTGTCTAAATTTCTGACTCACAGAGACTACAAGATAATGTTTGTTGTTTTAAGTTGCTAAGTTTTAGAATAAATTGTTATGCAGCAACAGATAACGAATACTATCATCATCGTCATCCTCATGTCTGTGCAGCCAGAAGAATGTCCGTCTCCCATGATGGTAGTTGAAATAGAGTCTCTGTGCCAAGACATGGGGCAGTTAAAGGTGAGATTACTGTAAATCAGGAAATGGGGTTAAAGTTAATATACTGAAAGTTGTCATCTTGTGATATTTCTGAGAAATATTAGTCCAAAAGGAAGGACCTAAAGAGACTAAAATCAGGGGTTCTGCAAGGGTAGGTTAGCCAGATCTATTGTTTACCATTTGTGAAAACCAAAGTTAACACAATGAGATATCACCTCACACCAGTGAGGATGGCCAACATCTAAAACACAAACAACAACAAATGTTGGCGAGGATGTGGAGAGAGGGGAACCCTCCTACATTGCTGGTGGGAATGCAAATTAGTTCAACCATTGTGGAAAGCAGTATGGAGGTTTCTCAAAAAACTCAAAATAGAAATACCATTTGACCCAGGAATCCCACTCCTAGGAATTTACCCCAAGAATGCAGCAGCCCAGTTTGAGAAAGACAGATGCACCCCTATGTTTATTGCAGCACTATTTACAATAGCCAAGAAATGGAAGCAACCTAAGTGTCCATCAGTAGATGAATGGATTAAGAAGATGTGGTACATATACACAATGGAATATTACTCAGCCATAAGAAAAAAACAAATCCTACCATTTGCAACAACATGGATGGAGCTAGAGGGTATTATGCTCAGTGAAATAAGCCAGGCCGAAAAAGACAAGTACCAAATGATCTCACTCATATGTGGAGTATAAGAACAAAGAACAACAACAACAAAAAAAACTGAAGGAACAAAACAGCAGCAGACTCACAGAACCCAAGACTGGACTAATAGTTACCAAAGGGAAAGGGACTGGCGAGATGGGTGGGAAGGGAGGGATAAGAGGGTAAAAGGGGTATTACGATTGGCAGACATAGGGTGGGGGTTACGGGGGGGACTGTACAGCTCAGAGAAGACAAGTAGTGATTCTCATCTCACTACACTGATGGACAGTGACTGTAATAGGGTTGGTGGGGGGGACCTGATGAAGGGGGTAGTTTAATCATCAAAATATTGCTCATGTAATTGTAGGTTAATGATACTAAAATAAAATAAATTGTAAAAAAAAAAAAAAAAACCACAATGAGAAAAAAAAAAAAAAACCAAGGTTAATAGGCCCCAGCCACACACATAGAGAGCTTCTGTGTTTCAGCATGCCGCTTTTAAATAGACACTCAAATATTTGAGGAAAGCATCTGTTACGAAAGACGTAAAACAAACCAACCAAGGAGACGTTGAGGAAATGGAAACTGAAAAAGAACTTCAGGGAAATCTATCAAAATGTTCAGAGAGAGAAGAGTGTAGCCAAAAATCAGAGTTAGGATGTTATGAAGAAGGAACAGTCAGAAATCATAATCAGCTCTTGGAAATTTAAAATTTGGTAGTGGAAACAAAAACTCAATAGTAGGGTCTAAAGGCTGTCTGATCAGTTATGACAGGTTTTTTTTTTTCCCCACAGCAGAATTTCTAGCACCTTAAACATTGCTTTTTACATAGTAGACACTCAACAAAAATTTCTTGAGAGAATGAATGTGTGACTGATGATAAAGTTGGGTAGATCTCTCTCGAGTGTAACAAAAAGACAGAGAACAGAAAAGTAAAGCAAAAGAACTCCAGGAGATCTAACAGCTAAGTAATGGGAACTCCAGCAAGAATAAATCAGATGGGAAAAAGTAATCCCCCCCAAATTATTCAGTAAAATTCCTCAAAATGAATGACATGAACTTCCAAAATCAGCACAGTGGATGGAGATAGAGCTACTATACAAGGTGCACTGTACAATTTCAGAGCATCAAGAATAGACACGCTGGAGACTGGAAGATAGTAGAGCAATACTTTCAAAATCTGTGGGGAAGAGAATTTCCAACCAAGAATTCTAAACTCAGTCCATTAAATACGACAGTAGAATAACACAGCTGGGCAGCAGGCCTGGGGAGCAACCAGCCCAGACTGCAGCAGGCCAGAAGGCCCCAGAGGGAATATGAAACTGATGGGACATCTGATGTGTTGGTATTGAGAGGAGGTTTGCGCAACTGGGGGAGATCTTGGGAGTAAATTGGTGATTAAAAACCTAACAGAACCCCTATTAAAGACAAGGGGAACAAAGTGTTATATGGGAATAATGGAAAAACAATAATGGTGAACAAATGGCCTGACTGTGAAGAGCATTTATAGCATTACAATAATGTAGAAACTAAATAAGGACCTAATCAAATTTACGTCTGGCTGGATGAGGAGAATGGGGAGAAGTGAGGTGGTAAATGTATGAGCATGTGTTGTGGGGTCTGGAGGAGGAAGGGGAGTTATATCTTAATTTTCCAGATGAGTCAATAGATCAAAAAAATTTTTAAAGTAGCACTCCAAGCATGTTACTTAGTGACAAAGAAATAAATTCCAAAGAAAGTCAGGTAAGAGTTGAGAGTGACTGCCTCCAGGAAGTGGGAAATGGAATGGGATTGTGGTGGGGGATCACACGCCCCACCTTACAATAGGCCTTACAGAAACCTGTCACTCCTTATACTATGTGCTTGTAAACCTTTGGTAAAAAGATAAACTAAGTTAATCAGGAAAGTAACCAGGCAGAAGCCAAAGAAGGGGACTGGCTTGCAGCTAGCGAACCCTGGCTTAGGACAGAAAATGAGAGCACTGAACGTCTGCGAAGGTGACCAGTGCCTTTCTTCCATTCCACATGAAATAGAATTTTACGGCTTCAACTGAGGAAATTACTGTGGATGACAGTTTATAGATGAGCCAATGAGAGTGACCTGTCTGTTATGTTCCAGAAGCAGTGATTTTGACTTGGGTAAAATATGGAAGACCTAGAACCAAAGACAGTGTTGGTCAAGGGTGTCTGTCTGCTGGCAGAATGCTTTTGCAGAGAAATGATCCTTCAAATGATTCTCTTCATGACTCAAACCCAATTTAAGATGTTTATTTATTAAGCACCAAATGCTTGCCAAACTCTTGTTAAGAACTTCAGCATAGACCACATTACCTATTTTCACATGAACGTTGAGAGAAGGTTATCAGATCCCTAGTGTACAATGAAGAATTTGAGGCTCAGAGAGGTTAACTCAGGTACCTGACTAGTAGGTGGTACCAACTGGATTTAAGCCTGGGTCTGAGTCCAAGGCCGGGGCTGGGAAAAAAGCAGCAAAGGCTCCCTCCTGTGACATCTGGGTGTATGCACCTGCTCCTAGGGTAGTGACCTCCTGCCTCCAACATCACAAGAGGTCCTGGGCACAGAAGGAGAAACAGACCAGGAGGGAGGAGATGGGAATCTAGAGTCTGGGCTCAGCCCCTAGCTTGCTGCGTGACCCGAGACCACTTGCTGCTCTCTGTGCTTCTAGTCCTTCAAGTTTTAGGTGAGGAAGAAGGGCCATATAATTGCTTGATTTTCTCTCTTTTTGGAATATTGGGTGATTCTGTAATCCACCCCTGATGTACAAGAAATGTGACAGCCACCTAAAGGGTCAGGGTGGTGGGCTCTGGCTCCAGCACCTTCACTGCTGCTGGGGCACATCCCGCAGACGCAGGTGAGCACCAGGGTGGGGCAGCAGCAGGTGACCGCTGTGTACTCTCCCCAGCCCCTCTGACAGCCCACTTGTGGGTTTGCCTGTTGTTGGGGCAACCCTGATTGCTGGGGTGCCTGATTGTTGTGGTGGAAAGACCATGGTTAGAGTACTGGCTTAGCCACTTCCATTCACTTTCTTGCTTTTATTTATTGGATAAATATTTATCAGGCATTTACTATGTGTCAGTCACTGTCAAATGGTGTGAAGATGAAAAAGATATGACCTGTCCCTGTTGAAGCTCCTAGAGCAGTTGGGGGAGAGGTATATAAACAAATGACTCTAAGAAAATGTTCAATGTGTCTATGAAAAACTTGTACAGAGCAGTCATGACAGGAGATGGTCAGAAAAGGCAACCCAGAGAAGAGACATGACTTACTCTTTCTGGGCAGGAAGATGGGTGGGGAGTGAGGGTGGCAGAGTGACAGGAAGAGGCGACAGCATGAGCAAAGGCAAGGAGGTGTGAAGCAGCAGGCCCTGTCCAGAAAACCAGTGGAAAAAGTAAGCTGCAGGGGTCCCCTTCCTGGGAGAGAGAAATTCACCTGCCATAAAGGCTGGAGATGGAGGGCGCGTTGTAAGACAGGGTGGAGAATGTAGTGGTATATATTCTTATGATGGCAAGGGTTCCCCTGAGCTCGGTGGGCTGGACCGGGCAGGAGGGCTGCAGGGGAAGGATGGGTAAAGGAGAGAGAAGCCCAGAGCAGTGTGGGAATGAGGATGAGGGTTACATTTTGAGGTCACAGGCTACATTTTGGCCAGAAGCAGAATATGGTGGGATAGAATTTGGCAGATGGGATTCAGTGGTGTTGGTCTTCTGGGGGAGCAGAAGCTGTCACCTGGGGCAGGGTTGAGGTGGCTGGAGCTGCTGGTCTGTGGTCCTGCTGCAGATTTTGAGTAGGGTCCAGCTAGAACCTAAGTGGGAACAGGTTCTGGACTGGAGGGACTGGGCTTTGAAGAGTATTCTGCTATGTGGCTGGCATAAAGGATACCCTTTCCTAATGGAAAGTCTTTCGACCTCTAAACTCGTTTCCTCCACTCTAAAATGGAGATGAGGATACTAACTGTATCTCAGTTTTGGGGTGGTACTGAGGATTGACATGCGTGAGACAGGATTATGAGCTGTAAGAACAGTGCACGTTGGGGTTACGGTAATCTTCCCTCGACTCCGGCCCTCAGCTCCAGGCTGCCAGCACCTCTCTGAAGGAGGTTGCTCACTTGCTAATTTTGAAATTAAGTTTGAGTTGACCATCTGCCTTCCAGCTGCCTGATCTACTTACAGGTCTTCCGTTGAATTGCACAGCAGTGCTTCGATGAAACATACTAGTTCTCTGGAGCACTTAACACCTAGTTGCTTTGTTTGTTTTTTTTTAACAAGACATTGCTCAGAATGATTTGATAATATTTGATATTTGATAATTCAGGCTTTTAAGCTCAAGTACATTCATATATAATGTTTCATTTAAAAATGTGTGCATAAGGGTGTATGTGCAAGTGCACATCTGTGGAACTGTTGACCCTTTATTGGCAGCAAGCTGAAAGAGCAGAGTTCTTCCCATCCTAGCATATTATTTGGGGCTAGACGTGTTCAGAGTACCTTTACCTCGCTCTGCTCCCCTTCAACACGTGAATCTCTGCCCTCAAACACAGCAGTGTGGCCAGAGCCTCCCAAGGGTGATATTATAATGGCAGAGGAAGGAGTGATGTGCTCAGTGCCTTCAGACCCTGGTTTCGCTGCATCAAATATCTACCCACTCCAGTTACAATGCTCACCCCTGAGTGAGAGGCAGTGGTTGTTTTTTTTTTTTTGGTATCATTAATCTACAGTTACATGTGCAACATTATGGTTACTAAACTCCCCACTTCCTCAGGTCCCCCCCACCAACCCCATTACAGTCACCATCCATCAGCGTAGTGAGATGCTATAGAATCACTACTTGTCTTCTCTGAGTTGTACAGCCCTCCCCGTGCCCCCCCCAACATTATGTCTGCTAATCCAAATGCCCCTTTTACCCTCTTATCCCTCCCTTCCCACCCATCTTCCCCAGTCCCTTTCCCTTTGGTAACTATTAGTCCGGTCTTGGGTTCTGTGAGTCTGCTGCTGTTTTTTTCTTTCAGTTCTTTTCTTTGCTCTTATGCTCCTCATATGAGTGAAATCATTTGATACTTGTCTTTTTCGGCTTGGCTTATTTCACTGAGCATAATACCTTCTAGCTCCATCCATGTTGTTGCAAATGGTAGAATTTGTTTTCTTCTTATGGCTGAATAATATTCCAGTGTGTATATGTACCACCTCTTCTTTATCCATTCATCTACTGATGGACACTTAGGTTGCTTCCATTTCTTGGCTATTGTAAATAGTATTGTGATAAACATAGGGGTGCATCTGTCTTTTTGAAACTGGGCTGCTGCATTCTTAGGGTAAATTCCTAGGAGTGGGATTCCTGGATCAAATGGTATTTCTATTTTGAGTTTTTTGAGGAACCTCTATACTGCTTTCCACAATGGTTGAACTAATTTGCATTCCCACCAGCAGTGTAGAAGGATTCCCTTTTCTCCACATCCTCGCCAACATTTGTTGTTTGTGTTTTGGATGTTGGCCATCCTCACTGGTGTGAGGTGATATCTCATTGTGGTTTTAATCTGCATTTCTCTGATGATTAGCGATGTGGAGCATCTTTTCCTGTGCCTGTTGGCCATCTGAATTTCTTCTTTGGAGAAGTGTCTATTCATGTCCTCTGCCCATTTCTTAATTGGATTATTTGTTTTTTGTTTGTTGAGGTGCGTGAGTTCTTTATATATCTTTATATATTTTGGATGTCAACCCCTTATCGGATATGTCATTTATGAATATATTCTCCCATACTGTAGGATGCCTTTTTGTTCTACTGATGGTGTCCTTTGCTGTACAGAAGCTTTTCAGCTTGATATAGTCCCACTTGTTCATTTTTGCTTTTGTTTCCCTTGCCCGGGGAGATGTGTTCATGAAGAAGTCACTCATGTTTATGTCCAAGGAGAGGCAGTGTTTTGCATTTTAGCCCTTTCCTCCCATGCTAAGGTACTTCGTGAAGCCTGGCATTGGGGTGGGGCTCCCATAGACTGGCACCTGTTGATATATTCCGGGCACACTGTGAGGGCGATGCACTCTGGTATGGCATACCAGGTAGTACCTGTTTTGATGAGCAGTTTAGTTTGAACACTACTCACTCCTCTGTGCGTCTCCCTCATACCTCCACTGCTCTGCTTTATTCCTTTGACAGTTCCCGCTGTGCCTGTATAGTGTTTGCAGGAAAGACACTCCAGCTTCCTCAAGTGAAGGGGATTTTATTCTAAGACTATAAATTGGAAAGAGCTTGGAGATCCTTCTGGAATGGAGGCTGCCCTAGGGATGGGGTGGATTCCCAGCTCTCCCACGAACTACTACTGTCCCTTCTTGCTACCCACTGACTTCTTCCTGCCCTGCTCTGTCTTGTCTACCTCAAAGCTTTGTCCACTTGTAGCTGGCTTGCCTAGACATGTAATGCAGATGCCGCATTACTGTACGGTGCTTTTCCACCTCCAGCTCCCATGTAACTGGCCTATCAGCATACCTGGTTCCCGTCTCGGGAGATGGATTGTGATTGGCCCAGCTCATCACTTTATACCAGGGTCAGTTTTCATGTCCCCTCCTATCCAGTCACCTCTGTTTGTGAGGGGATGGGCTCTGATTAGCCAGACATCACCCTGTGTGTCACATGAACTGTGGGCAGGTCCTGTGATAGGCATCCCCAGTCCGGGCCATCTTTCCCTGGGACAGATGAGTGTATAAGAATGGCAGTGTCCTTCTGGCCAGAGGGCCGTGCTTAAACATCTTATGAATCTAGACCACTGGTAGGACTGGAGGTAATGGCTTTTATATTTATCTTGTATTAAAACATTTTAGCTCTAGATTATATTTCTGGTCCTAGTAGTCTCCCAGGTAGTTAGGGAGGAATGAAGCATCTCCGAAAATCAAGTCAGTGACTGTCTTCCCCAAGTATGTGTCTGGGTCCTCAGAGACACACTCCTCTGCCACAGGCACTGGTCCAGCTCTGACCCAGGTGCAGATCTGGAAGTCCTTAATGGAAGTTCCTGCTGATTGAGGAAATCTATCAGTCAAATACCCCAAGATACCGAGGTAATTTCTAGCAAAGGTTTTGCGGCATTAATTTGTTTTACTCTGACAACTTGATTAATCAGTTTTATTGTGACAACTTGTTTTGCTGCAATGCTGCCTAATCAGGGAGCTGTCACCAAAATACTTTATGGCTTCCCTGTTTTCCATCACAAATCAAAAACTCCAGTGACAGCTCACCAGCCTAAGAAGCAGCGATAATTAAAGTGCATTCTGATGGAATTAGGAGGCATTCAGTTGGGTGATGCTACTAGGAGAGATCGCGCTTGTGGAGAAAGGAACAATCAGATGGCATTCTTTCTCAGTAATTACGCAGCTTCCCTGGTAAATCCCAAACGCCACACCTGTGGGAAAGTTCAGGGGTGAGCTGAGAGTACTGCATGATGAACTTCTCCTGGATGCCCGGGCTTTTCCCTGCTAGATTTGGGAAAAGCAGAGCCTCTGCTTTTGGCTGATCTTCAGAAGTAGAGCCATTAGGATGCAGCCAATAGACAGCAGGAAGTAAAGCCTGTCAGAAATGGAGACCAGAGGAAGAGCTCAGGAAACTCGTTCCCACCTGCGTTCTAGGAGCTGTGCAGGGAGCAGAGGGAGAAGGCGGGTGGTGGAGTGCGGGGCCCTTAGCTTGTTGTTATACCCGTAGCAGGGGTGGTGACGTGATGCATTGAAAGCACAAGTCTAGATCATTCATATTAAAAAACTGCCTACTGTCTCTCAAGCGCTTACACTTTACTGGGTACCATACAAGTATATACATTATGTTAGTTGATCATCACAACTAGCATCATCAGCTCCATTTTCCAGGGAAGAAAGCTCAGAGAAGTTAAGTAACTTGTTCAAAGTCTCGCAGCAAGTAAGTGAGAGATTCCTGATGCAAATGCAGGTTGCTTGTGTTTCCCAGTCGGCTTCATCGGGGCTCCCGTCAGTGTCCCCCTGCCTGGGACAACCCCTCGGCAGCCCGGTCTCCCTTTCACAGGGAGCAGCACTGCCTGCGTGGTGCTGTCTGCCGTGGGTTCAGACGCAGGTGGAGAGGCTTCCTGACTTGTGGCCAGGTGGGTGCAGCAGGCCCAGCGGAATGTGCAGAAGGGCACAGGGCAGGGGAAAGCAGCTCCGCTCACCAGGCAGCCTGTCTCCTTGCATCCTGAGTTGCGAATGGGTGAGGTGTGCTCTCCTGGGGAGGGTCCTGATTTGCAAGAGCTATGGAGATGAGTGTTAGGATAAGCAGGGCATTTATGGCCCCAGATGCCACAGGGCACAGAAGGCAATATGTTACATGCTCATTTAGCATGTCTGATTCTAATGGAACAGGTTGGAAATAACTGGCTTTTTAAGAAATGCTGCATTTCATTTCATTTCATTCAGAAGGCAATACTCGCTGTGGCAAGTGGGGAAATAGAAGTACATGTGTAGGAGCAAGATGGCAGAGAAGGTGCCCTGTACACCATGCACAGCAGACATGTGGCTGCGTGGGGTTCCTGTGTTCTTTGGCATTTGGATGTTCTCCATGGTGGCATTTTCTCAGATGTGTAATCAATTGTGTCCCTACCAGCTGATCAAGGTCTAACATTCCTGGCCTGGGCTGGTTGGAAATAATTTTTCTTCTCCTTAATTGATTCCTGGTTGAAGTCTATGAAATGGTGAGTGGCACCATGTTTTAAAGTGGTAAGCTGTAGAATCAACAAAATGGTGTACTTTTATGTCAGTCAGAGTCTAGCTGGTAAAGTGAAACTACACCAGTAACTTTTACAGGGAGAATTGGGTATAAGGAATTGATTAAACAGATGGAGGACTGAAAAAGCAGCAAGACGATATGGAGGCAACGTGGAGGCAGGAACTACATGAAGCAGCCACAATCCTGGGGAGGGAACTAAGCGTGGAGCCAGCTTATCAGAATCAGGAGCTCTGAGGAGCTTCCCACCGTGTCGGGACTCGGACCATTGGAGGAGAGGACTCGGCCTGCCTGGTGCTGGTGGCCCCGAGGAGTCAATGGGGCTGATTCTGGGAGTGTGGAAAGAAGCTGGAAAGTGGACCCAACTCTGCCGGGCGAGGCACTACCATGGGGCTGACACTGGTAGGAAATGGAATGGACAGGAAGGAGCCCCCTCCCTCTGCTAACCTTCCAGAGCCACTCTAGTCCCCTTTATGGTAAGAGCCTCACAGGGCACCAGCTGGTGAAGCAGAGATGTGGTTTGCTGGGTCCCAGCCCCATCACGAAGCTGAGCATGAAAGAGTGGGCATGGAACTGAGACAGCAGCTTAGTAACAAGCATAGGACATGTGTGAGAAATAAGCTTCTCCAGCTGGTAAGACCCCGGCTCGTGTGCTTCACGTCACTGCCCATCAAGGGCTCTGGAGGGCAAAGAGAATCACGCAGCAAACTGGCCACATCTGCTCAGCTGGAGGTGCCACGTGAGTCCTTTTCTGATAAGACTGTTTCCTTGGCTAATCATGTTCATACTTTAACCTGTGTGTTTCCTTCTTGCTCATCTGGAGTCCTCAGAAATGTTGCATTTGGTGCCAGAAGTATGATTGGCACCAGCCCTCCAGCACCATGGCTGGATTTTGGAAGAAGTGTCAGGAAAGTGAAGGAGGAAATGGAGTCCTCAGAGTATCTGAGTCACAGCGTCCGCATGAGAGCTGTAGGAAAGCTTAGGAGGGAGGCTGGCTTCAAAGAGAAGACGGAGGAGCTTGGGTTATGCTGTTACTTTAGCATGTGTGAGCTAATCTTTGTTCTTACAGAAAAGTCTCTTGTGAGCTATGACCTTGGCTTTCACTGTTTTGTGTGAGCCAAGTAAGTTTTTAAAAGTGGCTTTCAGAAGATAAGCATCCCAGAAATCATTTAATATTCCAGAAAGGTGACTTTTAAGTAGAATATTAAAAATACCAAATTGAAGTGGTCTCATGATAGTTCAGCCAAACTGGTAAATAAGTGACTTTGGCCATAATTTGGTTGAGGTGAAGATGCTCATTCTGTAATGGAGCTAAGAAAAGAGGAGTTGTCCACAATCTTGGACAATTATCATCAAAAAGTTCATCTTCAGGATTAGTGGTCTGAGGCAGGTCACACCCTCTCCCACTTCGTTTGGGTCACTTTAGGTCTAAGGCAGTGGCTTCGGCCCCTTCTTCACTTAGGAAGGGTAATCGCTTCTCCCAGGCAGTTTGTGTCTGGCCTATAGCAGATTCGCATCTGGCTTAGCTGAGCTGAAAGAGGCAAAGAGATGGACGGTGGAGGAATCAGATGGAATAGGATGAAGAAGCCACGTTCTCCAGCTTCTGAAAGAGTGTAACATGAACGCACGACTTGGACTGAGTATGTAGCGTGGAACATCAACTTGGATCAAGGCAAAAATAGTCAAAGTAGAGGCATGCGGACAAAGATGGAGTCAAAGCAGGATAAAGAGTTGGAGTGGAGGCACATGGAAACACCGCAGTCCTTCCTGTGGCGGCTTCGCTCTCCTGGTTCAGCTGTCCGCAGGGAAGTGCGGGTGGATGCAGGGAAGGAGTAACCCAGTGCTCCTTCAAGGTGCCTACACCTCTCACCTCACTGCATCTCATCGTGTGTGTGTTTTATCATCTCACATCGTCACAGGAAGAAGGGTGAGTGTGTGACAGTATTTTGAGGGAGAGGCCACATTCACATCACTTCATTACAGTCTACTGTAATTGCTCTTATTGTTAATCTCTTACTGAGCCTAATTTATAAATTAAACTTCATTGTAAGTATGTATGTACAGGAAGAAGTGTATATGTAGGGTTCGGTACTATCAGTGGCTTCAGGCATCCACTGGGGGTCTTGGAAAGTAACCCTTGCAGATAAGGGGGGCTACTGTATCAACATGAACACACACTTTCTGAAAAAAAGATAATTTCTGATGTCGCTAAACCACTTCATGTGCTTATGTAAAACGATATGCTTCTCTAGTCAGCACATTTGTCACATTTGTGTCTTTACTCTCCTTTCCACAAAAAGGAGCCAGCTTTTCTTGGACAACAGTCAATTCTGTGTTTGGGGCGTGAGAATGCGAGATGCACTACACCAGGTGAGCTCCAAAGAACTGAATGATGACCAGGATGCATTATAACAAGCTCAGGTCATGAAAGATCTCAGGTCCACAGTGATGCTGAAATGGGACAGATAACATGAATCATGCTGACACGAGCCAACTGATTGGTGCCAGATTACAGGAATTATAAATGTGGTGCAAGCTGATAGCTTCCATGGTCAGAGGGTGGGCTGTGGAGAGAGAAACTGGTCATGTGGCTCCCAGCTCTTACTCATGATCAGAGTTGCCCACGTAAGGGAGTGTTAAATGAGAGCCAGAAATTCTCTGCGAGAAATGGCCTTTGGACGCTGAAAGCTGCAGGCAGAGACATTTTTCAGGGACACTTGGGCCTGCCTTACCTTTCTCCCCTGAGAAACAGTGCGCCCTCACTGACAGTGGGTTTGCTCAGGGACACAGGAGGGTCCTGTACATCTTAAATATTTCTTATAAAGAGAAAGCTCTTCCCCTAGTGCCCTAGTGGTAGGCTCAGAATCTTTCCTCCTGCGTTTCATCTCAACTATATCTTCAATCTTTTCCTCTCTACTGGTTATTTCCCCTCAGCCTAGACACTCTGTACTCTCCTACAAACAGAAAGTAGGCAAACAGAGAAAACCAAACCAAACAGCAAAAAGCACCAACTAAAAGCAATGTCCCCAAACCAAAACCCACGAACCCTCCTTCAACTCCATAGCTCCCTTTAGGTACTGTCCAGATCCTCTCTCTCATCTTTTTCCTCTTAAAAATCTTTTTTTGGTGCCATTTTGTTAAAATTTTAATTCTGACTTAAAAGACCCCATAAGCCCCATGAAAACTATAAACTTAGTATTTATTTATTTATATTTAATAGAGATTATTATTTATATTTATCAGCTCTTTGCCTCTAAATAATTCTTTGATCTCAGGTCATATTTTGGGGAGTAGTTTTTCCTCTAAATTTTAATTTGTCATTTTTACCGTTTTTAAGTGTAGGGTTTAGTAGTGATCTTGGAATTCTTGCCATAAATTCACCATATATGTGAGGGTTTATTTCTGGGTTATTTTATCTCATTGGTTTATATATCTGTCTTTATGCTAGTACTACACTGTTTTAGTTACTGTAGCTTCATAAGTTTGCAATCAGTGTGAGACATCCAACTGTGTTCTTTTTCAAGATTGTTTTGGCTACTTAGGGTCACTTGAGATTCTACTTGAATTTTGGAATGGGTTTTTTATTTCTGCAAAATATGCCATTGGGGTGTTGACAGGGATTGCATTGAATGTGTAGATCACTTTGGATAGTATTGAAATTTTAACAATATTAAGTCTTCCAAATCAAGAAAATGGGATGTTCTTTCCATTTACTGGTATCTTTAATTTCTTTTAGGAATATTTTGTGGTTTTCAGTGTATAGTCTTTGCCTCCTTGGTTAAGTTTATTCCCAAGTTATTTTATATTTTTTGATGCTCTTGTAAATAGAATTATTTTCATAATTTCATTTTCAGATTGTTTATTGTTAGTGTATAAAAATGCAGCTGAGTTTTGTAGGTTGATTTTTTAATCATGCAACTTTGATGAATTAGTTTATTCTAGTTTTAATTAGTTTATTAATTCTAGTTTTAATTATTAATTCTAATAATTAGTTTATTCTAAGTTTTATTGTGTGTGTAATCTTTAGTATTTTCTTCATATAAGACTGTGCCATCTATGAAGATTCTTACTTCTTTCAAATTTGGAGGCTTTTAAGAAGATAGGAAAATGAAAAAAAATTTTAGTTTCTCAGATTTATAATTTCTGGCATTCTTTGTTCCTTTGTGTAGATCAGAGTTCCATCAGTATTTTGTACTATCAGGTTTTTTTTCTCCAAAAAAGTCTAGTTTGCCTTCATTTTGATAATTTTTGCTGGGTTTAGAAATGTAGATCAACAGTTTTTTCTCTTTATGTTAGATATTACTCTGTTTCCTCTGGCTTCCAGTGAGAAGTTTATGAATTTCCCTACTTTTCTTTCTGTGTATGTAACACCCCTCGTTATGTCTCCTTTTTTGCTTTTAAGACTTTCTCCTCATCGCTAGCTCTCAGAAGTTCGTGCCTCAGTGTTATCCTTTGCATGCTTATTCTCCTGGGACTTTGAGCTTCTCTGATCTGTGGACTTACCACTTATTTCAGCTATAGAAATACTTTGCTATTAATTCTTCTAATAGTTTTTTTAAATTTCCCTCTCCTTTCTTTCTCAAACTTAAATGACACAAATTTTAGACTATTTGGTATTTTTTCACTGGCAACCTGCTCTGTTCTTTCTCTCTTTTGCCCTCCATGCTTCATTTTGGTTGTTTTTCCATTAGTACCTAATCTGCTGTTAATCCCATCCAGTGAATTTCTCATTTCAGCTATTGTATTTTATGTCTCAAGAAGTTCCATTTGAATCTTTTCTGTGTTTTCCAATTGTTTCCTCACCATGTTCATGTTTTTGTCTCTGTTCTTATACATATGGAGTATGTTTATGCTAGCTGTTCTTGAAATTCTTGTCTGCTCATTCTATCAATTCTGTACTTTCTGAGTCTGCGTCTAATGGCTGATTTTTTCTCTTGGTTATAGATGATATTTTCCTGCTTCTCTCTGTGCTTGCAGATTTTTGACTGGATGCTAGGCCTCATGATTTTATGTGGTTGATGCCTGGATTTTGTTGTATTCCTTTAGAAAGTGGTGGACTTTCCTCTGTCACATAGTTATTTGGAGTTATCCCAGTCCTTTTAAGGTTTACTTTTATGCTTTATTAGGGTAGCTACAGAGCAGCCTTTAGCTAGGGTTAGTTAGCCTCACTGAGGTGAGTACCCTGCGAGCACTCTCTCTGAAGCCTCGTGAATTAATGAGCTCTCCTCACTCTGGCTGGGGATTATATGCGCTATTCCTAGCCCAAAGTGAGCTCCCAATATGTGTATTTCCTTGTAGAGTTTCAGGTCATGTACATGCGGACCACTTTCACCCCTGTTTGGGAACCCTCATGCATAGGTCTCTGGCGCTCTCGCTCTGTGCAGTCACCCTCTCTCCGGTACGCATCCTAGCTGCCTGGGTCTCCTTGAACTGCAGTCTTGCTCCCCTCGACTTGGCATGTCGGGATCTATTTGGGTTCCTCCTCTCTGCTCTGTGGCCCGGAAACGGCCTCCAGGCAAAGGTCTGGGCAACTGTAGGATTCACTTTGTTTCTTTCTTTTCTCAAGGATCACTGCCCTCTGCTGCTTGTTGTCCAGTGTCAGAGAATCATTGTTTCACATTCATTGTCTGTTTCTAGCTAATTTAGAGTGGAGGGTAATTGTAGACCCAGTTATTACATCCTGACCAAAAGTGGAAGTTTTCATCTCAACTTTTAGAATATTGTTTTTTTGGGGGATAAAGTATTTGTTTTCTCCTTTTAGCTAAACTCTATATGTCTTAAAAAAATTTTTTTGAGTACTTAAAAAAATACCCAGAAATGTAGAGACCAATATTATAAATCTCTATATACAAAACTCTAAAAGTGAATATTGTTAATTTGCTTCAAATCTTTCCCCCAAAATATATTAAATTTATAGTATTACAATTTGTATGCTTTGTAACAGACATTATTCTAAATGTTTTACATATATTGACTCATTTAATCCTTACAGCATTTCTAATTTCAACACAATGAACGATACTGTTTAGGATAAATGACGGTAGTAGGTAATACCGTGGTTAAGTGGTCGGCCTAAGGCCAACTAGTAAGTGCAGCAGGGTCACGAATCCAGAGACTGGCTATAGAATTTGAGCTCATAAACACTGTACTATACAGTCTATCGTAATTATTGAAATGGATAAAAAACAGATCAAGTAGAAATTCTCTGTCTTTGATCCCCAGGCCTATTTTCCTTACTTCTTACTCACAGGCAAACAAATGGTGAAATTTTATATCCTTTTAGTCCATTTTCAAGGCTTTAACCTTCATTTACACATATTAATAATAGTAGGTAGTATTCTCATGTTTTAAAAACTTACGCAAAAATTACCACATTCTACATAGAGTTCTATAACTTGCTTTTTAGTATTTTATTCTTGAAAATAATTCATGTTGAGATGTGTAATTGTATTTTTGTTTACGTGGTTGCCTGTATTACAGATCACTGATTCTACTTAAACACTTGAGAAAACAGTAAAATCCATTCAGGTCGTGACAGCATCAGGTAATCCATACCTGTCCTTTCCCCCTTCCCTGGAGCCCTTCCTCTCCTGCTCCCCTAGGAGCCGCTCTCTAGCTCTGCGGGGAAGCTGTCCTCCTGGCCCTTTGCCTCCCTCTGTGAAGAAACCTTTATCCCATAGATGCTGTATATTCCTTTTGTTGCTTTGCTGCTTCTTTTTGATGGACATGTTCTCTAAGTTACTCCTAAGAAAGGGTGTGTGGAACATACATTTTTTGAAGCAGTGCTTTCTGCAATGATTTGTATTCTACTTTTTTCCATACGTGTTGGAATATTTGTCTCGGTATAGGTTGCAGGATGAAACAGTTTTCCCTCTGAATCCTGAAGACAATGTTCTGTTGTATTCCAGCTGCTAGGGGAGCTGATTCCAGATAGGTTGTATGTGAGCTGTTTTTTTTCCTTCGTGTAGGTTTTTGAGAACTTTTAGCCATGGCATTCTAAGCTTCAAAATTCTTGTGTGTAGTTTTGTTTGTTTTTAACTGTACTAGACACGACTTGTAACTTTTTTATCTGGAAACTTCTATTTTTCATTTTGGGGAATCTAAAAATACTATTTCTAAAAAATAGCTTTATCTCCTCTGCTTTTTTCTCCTCTTTTTCTGGATATTTTGATGTTGAACTTCCTGAACTCATCTTCTTTCTCCTACTTTTTAAAAATTTCTTTGTCTTTTTCTTCTATTTTTTGGGACAAGTACTCAACTTTTATCTTTCAATCTTTCTATTGATTTTTCTCTTATTTCAGTTGCTACATGTTTCTAAAATTTTCAAGACTTTTAAATTCTGTTTCTTTTTATAGTGACTGATTTTTGTCTGTTCTTGTGTCATGAATATAATCTCTTATTTCACTGAGAATATTCGTTTTTAAAAAATTTGTCCTCCTCTCTTCATTGTCTCCATTTGCTTTTCTTTTTTTCCTGATTGATATGGTCTCCTTTTTCATCCTGGAGGGTTCCTTCAAGGGTCTTGATAACTGGTTGACTCTTCTGTTTAAGAGTAAGGCACTTAGGAGAGCTCCAGTGTGAGTGGCGCTGTTGACGGGGGAGCGTCACTGTGGGGTAGCCAAGCGAGGCCTCTCCTGCTTCATTTTGAAACTCACAGGTATCAGTGTCTGTAGGTCCATTCTCTGGGGATGTTTGGTTCCCCAGAGAAGAATCCATCATTTTCCTGTTTGGAATCCACCATGAAAGGAGGCCGGAAGTGTTAATGAGGCATGTGTCCCCCACTCTTGTTGGCTGTGTCTTCCTCAGTATGGAGCCCCTTTGGCTTAGTTTCACCACAAAATGAACCATTTATTTCATCCTGGGTTGGGGAAAGGTTGTTGCTTGGCTCTGTAGGAGGGGAGGAGAATACTTGGAGGTCTACTTTTAAAACTTCCATCTAGGGCATCTTTTTCAGCCCCAGTCCCCACCCTGCCTTCCCTACCTCCTGGCGCACTAGGACGTGGAAACTCTCTGGTGCTCTCACCATGGCTTGACATGGCGTTCTCCTCTGCACGCACTGGCTTGGACTTTCTCGGGTCTGTTAATGCCCTGTTCTCTTCTCTGTCATCCATCACTTGGTGCCGTCTCTCATTTTCTGTTCTCTTTGTCCTTGTGGCTTTATAGCATTTTTAATTCTTCAGTGTCATTTTATTGGGATATTGGGAAGGAGAAGACATAAATTTATATGTTCAATCAGCCATATTTAACAGATAGTTGGCATATCTGTTTCTGTCCTTTAATTTTCACACTTTTTTTTTCACTGTCTATGCTATGTGAAAAAGCAGTTCATTTTGACCACAGTCCAAGCCTCCTTTGTAGTTGCCAGCTTCATGCAGGGAGGCAGACTTCAGTCCTTCACCATCTAATAGGCATATATGGTTCCTATTCTATAGGATTGAAACCTAGCCCCCACTGCCTGATTCTGGTCCGTCCCTGAGGACCCAGTGGGCTTTATGACTTTAGCCCACTGTAGTTTCTACTCCGTTTTCATAGAGAATTTTAATCTTTAAAATTGTAATTTTTGATCAGTTTTTTAGAAGTACACTCATACAGTCACATCTCCCCCAAACCTGGAGTTTGTAGGGAAGGTCTCTGAAGACACTGGTGCTGCTCTCAGGATCACAGTCTGTCCTTTGACATTTTGACATGAGGTTGCATGTCTGTTGCAGCTGCAAGGAGATTGCCTTTATTGTCGTCTTCCTTCCAGCCTACGTCTCTGGATGCAACTGGAAGTACTTCTGCTGTAGTTTCCTAAGTCCAAGCCTAGGGGACGCTCTCAAATCCTGCTGACTTCTTGTTCTGTTTGACTCTTCAGATTGTGTCCTCCTTGAAACTGTCTTTGAGCCTTGTGTGCCCTGCTTCCCATCTCCCCACCACATCTGACCAATCCTGCTGTGGACCATTGGTGGCCTTCCTTTCTCCATGTGCAGTTAGGGAGGAAGCAGCAAGGGCAGGGGGAGGGAGGCGAGCGCCGCCTCGTTGCCACAGGGTCCTTGCGAGAAGATGAGGAGCCGACCGAGACACTGACTCTAAGAATGGGGAGAGGGACACGGGATTGAAGCTGTTTTAAATTTGACAGGCTTGATAACATATTGAATAAGGAATATACTGTGTCAATCACAGTGTTTTCTGTGCCAGCCTCCTCTGTGAAGGGTAACTGTCCAGTCCACACGATTCGGGGGAAAAGCTAAGTGGTGGTATTTCATATCACACTGATCTGCTCCTCCTCTTACTGGTGACTGGAGTCGGCTGAGCGCCTGATGTAAAGGACGGTTTTCAGCAGGCTGACCAGTACCCTGTGATGTGGCCCTGTATGAGCTGATTGGAGGCACTAAAACTATTGAACATAGAGAAAACCAGCTGTGAAAAATAGGAGCAGAGGTCCAAATGGGATAGGGTTGAGGCTGTCTGAAGGTTCAGGTAGGGTTGGAACCATGAGGAATCATACATGCCAGCGTTCTGAGGATGCTGTATGAAAAAGCAGCTCATTCTGACCACAGTCCAAGCCTCTGTTTGCAGTTCCTTGCTTGTCGAGGAAAGATACAGAATGGATGAAGGAAGTTAGCTGTGAGAGGAGGCGCTGGGACGTGTTGGAGGCACACGAATGTTCAGGAAGCTCTGCAAACTGTGGGTCCTGAGGTTTCGGACGCTGCCTTAGGTCCAGTGCACTTACATTGAGGGCTGGCTCATTGCCATTAGAACCCCCTCTGTTTCTGCCCGAACAAGCTCCAGGTACTTGAGGTAAGTTGACCACGTTTCTGTTCCTAAAGACGTAAGTATTATAAGGAGGGTTTAGAGGAAGGGGATTCGAGGATGACTCCCATGATTTGGCTTGGGTGAACAGGTAAATGTTGGTACCCTCAGTTGAAACAGAGAATCTAAAAATGAGCAAGGTTAGGAAGGAGAAGATGTTCATCCTTGGACATCTGGGTTTGAGATGGCTATGGGCCTTTCAGTTGAGGCATCTGGCAGAGTCTGCCTGAGAGTTGAGGTTTAGGGGACAGGTCTGAGCTGGTGATGGAGGTTTCATCCTCATCAGCATGTAGTTAAAAACTAAATGGCAAGTGCGGATGAGATCAGCTGGGCAAGCGTGTACAGTGAGAACCGCAGGGGCTGAGGTCAGAACCAGGAGCACTGGCCTTGCAGCAGCTCTCACCTTTCTTCTCTTCACCCATCTCTTTCCCACTTTTCTGTATTGTTGTTCGTGATGCACGGTGACATCTGTTACCTGCCACCATGAGCCAGCATCTGAGCCCTGAGCACGCTGAATCTATTGCCATTGTCAAGGAGGACACTAGGAGTCAGGCACTGGATGGAGCAACACTTCATTTATAGAGAAGCAGCAGCAAGATGTGCTTCGGACTGGGCGTCAGCCCCTTATGGCCGGTGGGTGCCTCTCAGCAGCTGACGCGGCAGTTGGCCTGTGTCTACCCCTCTGTGCTGCAGCAGAAAGACCCTGGCCCCTCTGCGGGGCAAATAAAGCAGTGGGTTTGGCCAGGTGCCACGTGGCACACGTGTTTAGTCAGCACACAGGCACATACCCTGGGGCTGAAATAGGGAACCGTAGTCCTGTACAAGGTGGTAAGTTCAGCACGGATGGGAGGGCTCTTCACCTCTTGGGAAGAAAGTGTTCCAGGCCCACGGCCTGTTCCTGGGCAGCTGAGTAGGGGCCCAAAGATGCATGCACGAGACTGCCTCTCCCAACATTGAGTATAAATATCTATATTTGTTGAACAAGTTTTGTTGCTTGTTCTTAACTAAAAATACTGGATGAATCCAGCTTTTTATTTGTTCCTTAAAAGGAATCCAGAGAAGCTAGCCAAATTAAGATGTTTTCACTTTCGCATGATTAAGTTTTCCTCCCCAGGAGGCAGTGCTTCACCAGCCATGTCTTGGATGATTGCAGAAGCCTCCTGCTGGTATGTGGGCTATAGGCCCATCCCAGCCCTGATCCATCTCTGGATTTATTTTTCTAAAATGCGTATCTGATCACGCTCCTCTCCTAGTTAACAGTCCAAGGTCCTTGTCGAAGGCCTCTCCTGCCATGTCAAACACCCTTGGCCATTCTTCCCCCACGTCTCTCTGGGAGGTGTCCCTGCTCTCACTCCCTGCCATGGGCTCCTGTCTGTAGGGTGACATTCCTGCTCTGCTCATGAACAGCATCTCATTAATTCAGCTTTTAGTGCCAGCCTCTGTCCATTTGATACAATCTAATTATTTAAAAAACGAGACACGCAGTTGTTTGATGTGGTGTTTTCTTACTGCCACCATGCTGACTTAATCGAAGCTGTCAGGATGTGAGCCCAGCTCTGAGCCACTGTGGCGTGTTACCTCTGGGCTGGGCTATGCTTTTCCATCGTTACCTGGTCCCCTCCATTGTGCTCCTGCAGCCCAGGACACCCCATGCCGGGTTCTGCGAACAGGCGGTCCGCAAATGCTTGCGGGCATAGCAGCCATGCAACTCTTTCCTCCAAAGCCCTTGGTTACCAGCAATCTGAATAAAGAAGTTAATGGAAATAGCCAAAAGAAAAATAGTAAGTGTAAGTTTATTTTTTAAGTCCATGTTTATTTAAACATTTTAACTGAAGAGTTAACTTGAAGGTGACCTGAAGGGTCACACATTGGGATTCGTGCCACATCATGGGGGTGGTCCGTGACCTGGTGTCTGGGGTCAGTGACTTGAGTCCAGTTGCTTCTCAGGATCAGGCCATTTGGATTTTTAAAAAATCGAAGTACAATAAACTAAACGTATTTAAAATGTATAATCTGATAAGTGTGACATGTGTACCCCTGTGAGACTATCACCATAATCAAGCTAATGAACATACTCCTCACCCCCCAGAGTTTCCCTGGGCCCCTTCATAATCCCTCCCACCTGTCCTTTTCCCCTCGTTCTCTCCACAGGCCACCAGCAACCCGCTTGGTGCACTGTGGATCAGTCCGCCTCTCTAGAATTCTGCACAAATGGAATACTGTGGAGGAGGTCTTTTTGGGGGGAGGTGGGGCTGGCTTCTTGCACTCAGCATCATGATTTTGAGACTCATCCCCATGCTCCCTGAATCACCTGCCCATTCCTTTTATTGCTGAGTAGTGGTTCATTGCATGGCTGTACCGACGTGTTAATCATTCATCCGTTAATGGACATTTAGGTTGTTGGCAGTTTGGGGCCATTACAGTTAAAGCTGCTATGGACATTCATGTATACCCTGGGCTTTCATTTCCATTTGTTGTGTGTAAATGTTTAGGGGTGGAGCGGCAGGCATGTGAGATGGCTGCACATGGTGGTGGTGCACTGCTTGTATTCCTATCCGTAGTGGGTCTGCAAGCTGCTCCACATCCCCTAACACTTGCTTTGAGCAGTCTCTTTGATTTTAGCCATTCTAATAGGTATGTAGTGAGTCATTTAGATTTTGAACTTAAAAAAATTCCATTTTCTGGCTGAATTCCAAACCTAGTAAATCATAACTTTGGGGAGGGGACTTTGGTGGTGTATTTTAGCAAGAGAGCCAACTGATAGCCAAACCTGAAATCACCACCACCCTGCCACCCTGACTGCAGCTTCTCCGAAAGACTCCTCTGGGATCCTGACAGAAGCAGTGCAAGAAGGCAGGGACTGGAGTCAGAAACAACCGTTCTTCAGGATGAAATGGGTCTAATTAGCTGAGCTTATGCTGGATCATCAACCAGAGCCCAAACTCTCAGCTTAGAAAAGCCCCTAATTAGAAGAGAGGAGCCTTGACTTACCTCCTTTGGATGATGTACTTTAATGCAATTGGAGGGAGTGATGCAGTCCGAGAGGTGCAGTGCAGCCTAGAGGGACCAGCATGGGGGTCTGAAGAACAGCTGGGGGGGGGATGCACACTGGGGCCGCCACTGTGGAAACCACGACGGAGTCTCCTCAAGAAACTGAAAATAGAAATACCACATTCAGCAATTCCTCTTCTGGGTACTTACCTGAAAGAAATGAAGTCACTATCTTGAAAAGACATCTGCACCCACATGTTTACTGCAGCATTATTTACAAAAGCTAAGACATGGAGACAACCTAATGTCTAGTGGTAGAGGACCGGATAAAAAAGACATACACACATACATACCACTCAGTGGAATACCATTCAGCCATGAAAAGGAAACCCTGCCATTTGTGACAACATGGATGGACCTTGAGGTCACTGTGCTACGTGAAGTAAGTCAGAGAAAGACAATACTGCGTGATCTCACTTATGTGTGAAACCTAACAGAGCCCAAACTCTTAGGCAGAGAGAACAGATGGTGGTTGCCTGATGTGGGGGGTGAGGGGGAGAGGAAATGAGTGAAAGTGGCCAAAAGGTACAGAATTCTCATTGCAAGAGAAGTCCTGGGGGTGTAATGTACAGCATGGCGATTATATTAACAATGCTGTATTGTGCATTTGAAAACTAAGAGAGTAGATCTTAAGTTCTCAAAACAAGAAAAAATTATAACTCTGTGTGGTGATGGATGTTAACTAAGCTTGTGGTGGACATTTCACAATGTATACATGTATCAAATTATCATGTTGTACACCTAAAACTAATACAGTGTCATATGTCAATTATATCTAAAAAACATTAAAAGATGGTGCTGCACATCCACAACCATGAGGTGAGCTACAGCCAGCACCTCTCCACCTTCCGCAGCAAAAAATAAAGATAGAAAAGAGAAAATACGAAAGGCATGGCCAAAAAGCAAGATACCATCTCTGGCTACTAACGGTTCAGAAACACATTAAACACAAGGCTGCTGTGTGCAGGCCCTGGGCTCCAGGACTAGAAGCAGATTCAGGCAGCAAGAAAATGTCTCTATGGGTAGAGAGACGTAAAACTCCTACACAGGAGAGGGACTACCATTTAACCTGATGCTCGAAATAAGGGGCTGTGGTGGGGCGTCCCTGTCTGAGGACGGAGCCAAAAAGAGCTGTTGCCAGGCTGGATCATTTGAATTACAGCTGACACGAATTAGGCACTTACTGTGTGTCCTGCACGGTTCTAAGCTTCTTGCTTGGATTATCTATTTAATTCTTAAATCCCTATGAATTAGACCCAATTATTTAGAGATAAGGTAAAGAAAGGTGGTTGTGTTTCCACACAGCTAGTAATTCACAGAGCTAGAGTTTCAGTTCCCAGGATTCCTGGGAGGTTCCCAGGATGTGCTCACCCATTGCCCCAGGTGGTCATGGGGACTGCAGTCCAAGGAGAGGTGAAGGAAGCATAGCGTCTTCAGCCAGACTCTGCACAAAGCCACAAAGTGGGGCAGTGACAAGACCTGTGGCCCCATATCATTGCAGGGCATGTGATCCTGTGTCATGGCACAGTGTGCGACTCCATATCACTGCAGGACCTGTGGCCTTGTATCACTGCAGGGTGGAATTACTGATGGACATGGGTTCTGGACCTGTGGTCCCCTATCACTCCAGGGAAGAATCATTGACGGACATAGATTCTGTTCTGTAGGCTAAACAAACATTTCTGCAAAGGAGGGAGAGGCTAAGGGAGCAAGAACAAGAATGACTGGGCAGATGAGCGAGAGGAGAGAGAAAGCTTCCGCTGGAAACAAGCCTGCAAAGGGAAATTCTAACACATGACGAAGACTAATAACTGTGACAACAGCAAAACACATAGCATGTGAGCTCATGTTAGGTGTAAGCAGAGTGAGTGACGAAAGTCATTTTGAAATAAGCCAGTGTATGATCTTTAAAGGAATAACGATAACCATTAAAAAGTGTAAACATTTTGAAACAAAAAGGGCAGGAATTAGAACAGTTATGAAAAAAGATCAAGCAGAAATTCCATGAATCAGAATCTTGATTAAAATAAAAATATAGTGACAAGATAAACTATTTCTTGAATCAACTGGAGAGAGAATTAGTGGGTTGGAAGTTTATACTGAAGGATTCACCTAGAATACACATTTTAGGTGACACTGAGGCAGCGGCCCAATGAAAGGCTTAGCAGGGTGTAGAGACTGTCAGTTCTTAGCTTTTCTCCAACAGTGAGTAGGAGATTCCAGAACTGCTTCTGGGCCAGAAACACTTCCAGACAGCTTGGTGTACAGAAAATACCAGGTCTGATCTGTAGGGTCGGGCTTTGCAGGCTGGCTTTGTCATCGCTGTGACCTCTCTGGGCTTCGGTCTTCTAATTTTTGAAATGGCTGTAATGGTCTTTCTGGTAGCACAGATGTGATGGGGGTTAAGTGAGAAAGTTTAGTGGCAAGTTGTCTATATCTAAATATATAAAATGTTTTAAATATATATATATTTAACCCTCTCTGCCCCCCTAAAACGTTTTCAGGCAAAGGAGAGGAAAAAATTCTCTTCTATCATCTAAGTTCTCAAGTCTTTGGCTTCTAAATAATTTTTAATTGACCAGATGTGGGCTGATTCAG
This sequence comes from Phataginus tricuspis, assembly GCA_029783875.1. Classification (NCBI taxonomy): domain Eukaryota; kingdom Metazoa; phylum Chordata; class Mammalia; order Pholidota; family Manidae; genus Phataginus; species Phataginus tricuspis. The sequence goes on along the minus strand of JAQQAC010007117.1, from coordinate 18,066,687 downwards.
CCTTTTCTTGGTAGATAGTACAGTCTTTTTCTTACTGTTGTTTACTATATATATACCTACTCTAAATATAAAAGTTACACATATTCATGATAGAGAATAAAAAGTCTACAGACATTGCGTGCAACCCCACAGCCCAGCAACACCTAGCAGGCCAGGATTCTGCTGCATCTCCTCCAGGCTGTGTTGTCCTGGTCTGCTTGGATTACTTAAAAAAATCCACCAGACTGGGTGGCTCAAACAACAGAAGTTTATTTTTTCACAGTCATGGAGGCTGGATGTACAAGGGCTGGTGTCTGCTGAGAGTGCTGCCCGGGGGCTGCAGACGGCTGCCTTGACAGTGTCCTCACAAGGTCTTCACTTGGTGTCCACCTCTGTGCATGTGGGGCGGGGAGGACGGAGAGGGAGCAGGCCTTCTGGTGCCTTATAGGACTGATCCTGTTGGATCCGGCCCCCTATTATGACTTCATTTAATCTTAATTACTTTTAGAGGCCCCATCTCCAAACACAGCCACACTGGGGTCCACATGTGAATTCTGCAGGACACAAACATTCAGCCCATGATCCATCTCATGCACATATGAAGATATACTCAATGTTGTCTATAATAATTATGTAATATACAAAATTCAGTACCATTCTGTAACCATTAATGCAATCTTTTGATGTTATTAAAATTCTTAGAAAAATTTCCTATCAGCTGCCTAATAGAAGTAGCATAATATTTTTCATGATATCTGTTCTTGAGTTTGAACTCAAATATTCTATGAATATAAATAACACTTAGCATATACACCTGAGTATCTCTGATTGTTTACTTTTAATTTTCCCTCTTTGAGATATTTAATTTAGGAAAGTGATTTTAAGTTTTTAGTTTTTTTTGTCTAAACATTTTTGTTATTAATTTCTGGTTTTATGTTGTCAAAGAATGTTGCTTATATGACGTATGCATTGAGGAACTTATGAAGCTTTCTTTGCAGCTCACTTTCAATTTTTATAAATGTTTCATGGGCAGATGAAAAGAATTTGGTGATTGTAGGGTACATCATTTGATGCATCTCCATTAATTCTATCCTATTCATTTTATTATGCAAATCCTCTGTCATCTTATTTTTCTCTGTCAAGAAGGAGTTGGTGTTTAAGTATGCCACGATTATGTATTTATCAGTTTTCCTGTGTATTTCCAACAGTTTTTGCTTTTTATAGTTTGACACTGAATTATTTGACACATAAAATTTTATGACTATTATATTTTCATTGCGGATTGTAACTTTTGTAAATATAAGGTGACATTTGTGTCTTGTTGAACGCTCTTTGCTTGGAATAAAACCTTTCCAGAATTTAACATTGCCGTTTCTGGGCTGCATTGTTTTGCCCTTGCTGAAAAATCTTTACTCATTCTTTTATTGCCACCATTTTTTTTCTATTGTGCTTTATGTCTATTTCCAGTAGACAGTGTAGAGTAAGATTTAAATTTGTAGGGCAATTGGAGAATATTTTATTTTAATAGGGTAGTTAAATGCCTTATATTTATTTCACGATTGATTCATTTGTTTTTATATTTATCACCCATTTTGCACCTCCTGTTTTTATGCTGCTTTGCTTTTTTCTCTCTTGAGCTCCATGGAGTATGTTTTATATCCTTCTGTATTCTTCAGTGACTTGGGAGATAGGTTCTGTTTTAAATTATGTTACTGATTACCTTTGATTGTTAGAAACATTTAAATATGTACTTCTAGAAGTTTTTATTGTGGTATTAAATAAAATGCAAACATACAAGTGTTTGGTATCAAACAGTCTCTGACCTACTATGGTTTGATGTAGGATTTTTCAGCTTTAGGATGGCGCAGGAGCGACGTGCATTCAGTAGAAACTGTCCTTTTGGGTTGTGAATTTTGATCTTTTCCTGGACTAGAGATGCTCAGTATGAGCTTCTCTCAGGCTGCTGGGCAGCGATGTCTGTTTCTCACTTTCTGTACAGTATTCAGTCAATCACACGAGATACTCAGCACTTTACTGTACAACAGGCTTTGTGTTAGATGATTTTCCCAGCTGTGGGCTAATGTAAGCCTCCTGAGCACACTTAAGGTGGGCTGGGCTAAGCTGTGATGTTTGGTAAGTAAGGCGTATTAAATGCATTGTTGACTCACGATGTTTTCAGCTGTGATGGGTTTAGCAGGACATGACCCCATTGTAAGTTGGGGAAGATCTGTAATTACGCAAGTAAGCATATAAATATGATCTTTTGCTTTCAGTTTTCATGTATCCTCATGGTTTTGGAGTGCTTCTTGCAAGAATGATACAGCAAGGCTTTAGTTTCTAACCCAGGGAGCCTGTCTTCGTTTCTTGTTTTGGGGCATTTGGTCTGTCAAGATTTATTGCGTTTAAACCTACCCTTTTTGTTGTGGGTTCCATGTGTTCAATCTGTTCATTTCTTTTTCCTCCTTTCTTGAATTTGTTTGGATTTATAGAGCATTTAAAAAAATGATTTTATCTTTCTTCGAGCCAGTGTCAGAATATTTACTCTGCTTCTGTTCCTTTGGTGGTTACCTGAGAAATTATAAGTGTAGTTAATTTATCAAAGTCTGAAGTTAATTGATACCTTTCATCTCCTTCTGATAATACAAGAACCTTAGACTATTTCAAGTGTTTCATTACCCTCCTGGTTTATATATTATTGATGTCATATATTTTAATTCTGTCTTTTCAATCACGGGAGGCATTTGATACTGTTACGTTATATAGTGGACACTTAGATTGTCACTATGGTAACAGCCACACAGCCCCCAGGTTCTGAGTTCCTCCTTCCTTCTTTAATCTCTGTCCCTCTCCCAGGGCTACTTTCCTTCTGTCTGAAGTGTGTCATTTAGAATTTCCTTTGGTGGAAGTCGGTGATTTCTCAGTTACTGTTGTTCTGAAATACCAGCAGTACAATAGGGTTTCCACTCCCACTCACACTTTGGCCTGGCGTTTCCCTGGTACGCGGTCAGGTCTTCTCTTCTTTTAAAGAGATTTAGTAAGTACTGTTCTGGGATTTTGGTTGTTTCCAGCAGGAGTGTTGATCCAAATTATTAGTCTAATATAACCTCATATATAAAAGTATATATATATATAATTTTTTTTGAGGAGAAACAGAAAAATAAAATCATATTTTTATTTTATAAATAAGGAATTTGACATGCAATTACTTTACTATCACCATTCTTATATTTGTCTGTTCTTTCACCAACATCACACTGTCTTGATTACTGTATCTTTATAGTAAGTCTTGAAGTTGGGTGGTGTCAGTTCTCCAGCTTTGTTCTTTTCTTTCAGCATTGGGTTGGCTCTTCTAGGTCTTTTTCATGTTCATATAAACTTTAGAATCAAAATAACTTGCTGGGATTTTGATTGGTATTGCATTGAATCTATAGATCAAGTTGGGAAGAACGGACATCTTGACAATATTGAGTGTTCCTATCCATGAACATCTCTCCATTTATTCTTCTTTGATACCTCTCATCAGAATTATTTTAGTTTTCTCCATATAGTTCATGCACACATTTTGTTAGATTTGTACCTAAGAATTAAAAAATATTTTTTATTAAGGTATTATTGATATACACTCTTATGAAGGTTTCACATGAAAACACAATGTGGTTACTACATTTACCCATATTATCAAGTCCCCACCCATACCCCAATGCAGTCACTGTCCATCAGTGTAGTAAGATGCCACTGATTCACTGTTTGCCTTCTCTGTGCTACACTGTTTTCTCCATGATCCCCCCACACCACGTGCACTAAACATAATACCCCACAATCCCCTTCTCCCTCCCTCCCCACCTCCCCTCCCCCACCCCTCCCCTTTGGTAACCACTAGTCCCTTCTTGGAGTCTGTGAGTCTGTTGCTGTTTTGTTCCTTCAGTTTTGCTTCGTTGTTATACTCCACAGATGAGTGAAATCATTTGATACTTGTCTTTCTCTGCCTGGCTTATTTCACTGAGCATAATATCCTCCAGCTCCATACATGTAGTTGCAAATGGTAGGATTTGTTTTCTTCTTATGGCTGAATAATATTCCATTGTGTATATGTACCACATCTTCTTTATCCATTCATCTACTGATGGACATTTAAGTTGCTTCCATTTCTGGCCGCCTGCTTTAAGTGTTCTTGAGCATTCTGCAACAATTGAGAAGCTCTTAGAACATTCTGTGACCAGCAATTAGGAGTCTGATCTGCCTGGAGGGTGAAGTCTTCGTGGGGTAGGGGTGGGGATCCAGGAAGGACATGTGTCCTAACTTCATATGTCAGCTTAATAGGTTTTTTCTGACCCAGATAAAATGCTCCATGATAGTTTCAATCTAAAAGTCATGTCAGAATGTGTTTAGGTGGGAATCTTTATTACTGATTCTGCTCATTATGGTTTTGTACACCATCTCCTGAGCATTTCTGTAGGGCTGGGCTGGGGACTGAGTGGGCATTTCTTCTATTTGAACACCTGGTTTAAAAAATTTTGAGCAGATAGAATCGAGAATGCATTCCTACCTGTCACTGCCTCCTGCTTCCACATCTCGGGGCACCATGCACCTCTGCTAGGTCCATCCGGTTAGGAAGTCTAGTCCCTGAAGGAGGGAGGGACCGTACACCTGCTGCCTCAGCAGCACCGTTGGTGCAGGTTTCTACCAATTCAGGTGCTGCATCTCTAGCCCAGGGAAAGGGTGGAAGGTGTGTCAGAGAGAGTGGGCTGCTCTGCACTGAAGCTCCTTGGGGATGAAGGGTGTATCTCCCACTGCTTTACGTGCAGTTTACAGACAGCCCACAGCTGTCAGCCCTCCTTGGAAGGCCTCATCCACTATCATGCTCCCCTCTGGGAATAGCGTGCTTCCAATGGCTGGCTGACAGGGAGGTGATACCCAGCTGGGCCGATTCAGAGGGCCCTTGCAACCTCAGCGGTCCTGGGGGGAATGGGGCTGTGTCACAGTGCATCTTCTCTCTTTGTAGTTCTGCTTCCCTCTGTCCCCTGGGGGTGCTCCTGGGAGCACTCTCTAGTAACACTCCTGCTCCCTAATCCCCACCCCAACGCCTGCTTTCTGAAGAGCAACCCTGCAGCCCTGAAGAAGTGGAGACAATGAGATATCACTTCACACCAGTGAGGATGGCCAACATCCAAAACACAAACAACAACAAATGTTGGCGAGGATGTGGAGAGAGGGGAACCCTCCTACACTGCTGGTGGGAATGCAAATTGGTTCAACCATTGTGGAAAGCAGTATGGAGGTTCCTCAAAAAACTCAAAATAGAAATACCATTTGACCCAGGAATCCCACTCCTAGGAATTTACCCCAAGAATGCAGCAGCCCAGTTTCAAAAAGACAGATGCACCCCTATGTTTATTGCAGCACTATTTACAATAGCCAAGAAATGGAAGCAACCTAAGTACCCATCAGTAGATAAATGGATTAAGAAGATGTGGTACATATACACAATGGAATATTATTCAGCCATAAGAAAAAAACAAATCCTACCATTTGCAACAACATGGATGGAGCTGGAGGGTATTATGCTCAGTGAAATAAGCCAAGCCGAAAAAGACAAGTATCAAATGATTTCACTCATATGTGGAGTATAAGAACAAAGCAAAAACTGAAGGAACAAAACAGCAGCAGACTCACAGAACCAAGAACGGACTAATAGTTACCAAAGGGAAAGGGACTGGGGAAAATGGGTGGGAAGGGAGGGATAAGAGGGTAAAAGGGGCATTATGATTAGCAGACATAAGGTGGGGGGGCACGGGGAGGGCTGTACAACTCAGAGAAGACAAGTAGTGATTCTCATCTCACTACACTGATGGACAGTGACTGTAATAGGGTTGGTGGGGGGGACCTGATGAAGGGGGTAGTTTAATCATCACAATATTGCTCATGTAATTGTAGGTTAATGATACTAAAATAGAATAAATTGTAAAAAAAAAGATATAATGACAAATAGGAATTATATTTGTTAATAAAACATTGAGTTGTATAAAAAAAAAAAGTGGGAAGACCTGTTTCCTCTGGGGCGGGGGCCTGGCCTCACCACCCATTTCACATTCCATCCCTACCCCTGGTAGGTAGCAGAGGCTCCTCCTGAACTCATGCAACAGGTCATTACTTAACTAAGTAAGCCTTAGTTTTTATGATTTTTGGGTGTCCTTGATTTTTCCCTGTGATTTTATATTTTAGGGGTAAGGAAGGCTTACTTTAGGATAGCCAGCCAGACGTATTTACAACAAGAAACGCTCCCTCCTTTCTCCTTTGGTCATGTCATTTTCCTTCATCCTTTCTAGGTTCTTCTGGCTAGTTAAGCACACATAAGACAGATGAACAGGAGAAAAACAAATGAAACTTCTTATGTATGGGGACCCCAAAGAGATGAGTCTCTCCGACAGGCAGCTGAGGCTCACATGCCACCCTGAGCTGGGGAGAAGGGGGCAGGGGCCTGGGGCTCCAAAGGGAGGAGGACAATTCACAGGAAGATGGGGGAGTGAATGTTTGGTAAACAAATGTTTGCCATGCTGGTAAATCTTTCGAATGGTTAAAAAGTTATCTCCCATGGTAGCTCTTTTCCTGCCATAGGCCCCCTGCTTAAGTTTTCAGAGGTAGTGAAGGGGAAGGGAGAAGCTCGTCTTGAGTCATTTGAGCCTCACTTGTCTAAGATCAGAAGAATCCACATGCCAGAGGGGCACATTCTGGGGCAGCCTGCCCTGAACTCCATCACTCTCTGTCTTTAAACGTAACAGTAAGTGAGGATGATTTATCATAAAAAGAACATGATTTACTCGGCTCTCTCTGCATTTGAGGTCCAAAAAAAAAAAAGAAAAGAAAAACCTACCATGTGAAGGCAACAGCGCTAGAGCTGGGCATTGGTGCTTCATTTCCTGGTCCCGCTCCATTGTGGAACTTGCAGGAGAAACCTGTTTGGCGGTGGTGGGGCAACATTCAGCCTTGACTTAGTTCCCCTTTGTAAAGCCGGTGATCCCTCTGCTTCCATGGCTGGGCAGGAGGGGCAGGGGCTGTTGCTGTGAATATGGTGGCGGGTGGTCAGAGTCCAGGCGACTCGACAGGCAACCCAGGGAATGGCCTTTCATGGATCTGGGCTTATTAACCTTCTGGGTCCTCTCTTCTCTCTGTCCTGAGGAAGTAAAGCAAACACTGTAAGTGCTCCATGCTCCATCTTCCACGTTCAGAGTGTGACCTCCCTCCAGGAGCAGCCGGGATCTGGGCAGTGCTCTGGCCTGTGCTCCTGGAAGCCAGACCTTCAGCCTGGAACCAAGAACCAAGAGGAGCCAGTGTCTGGGCCTTGGCCACGCTGGGGCAGCTGCAGGGTAGGATGTCCGTCCACGTTTAGGGAGTGGGTGGGCTGTGATCAGGCGAGAGTATGATGCCCTGAATCCTGGGGAGCGGCTGAAGCAAGAAAGGGGTTCAGAGCAGGTGTCAGCAGCTGGGAGCTGGGAGGCGGAAACCAGAAGCCGGAGAGAGCCGTTGAGACAAGGCATGGAGAGAAGCTTTCTGAGGGGCCTTGCGCTGGAGGGAACCTCGGTGTGCCAAGTGGATTTGGGGAGGAAGGAGGGAAGGCAGCCAAGCTGAATGGAGCCTTGACGAGAACAGAGGTACCAGCAGGAGGAAGCCCAGGGGAAAATGTGTGACTGTTTTAACTGTGTTTGCTCGCTGACAGTGTCCGCCTGAGGGTGGAGGGGCTGGAAACGAAGCTCCAGAAGCATGGGGACATTTCGTGGAAGACTAACTGGGGAGAGCAGCAGGGCAGCTAGCCTGGAGGTGGGGACGGCGAAGGGTAGGAACTGGGTAGCATGTCTTTGCTTCATCCTCACAGCCTGGGCTCTGCCTTAACATCCTCAGAGTAACACTGAGCCCCAGCTCATGGTGAGCAGGGGTGCATCACCTGAGGACCAGTGTCCTGCTCTCGGGGAACCCATCGGCTGTGTCCTGCAGTGGGGCTGCCTTGGCATGTGAACAGTGCCTGGACTCTGACCACCCACCACCACGTTCACAGCAACAGAGGGAACACCACCTTTACAAAGGAGAACTGACTCAACCAACTTCCACTGCACAGGTGGAAGGGTGCATGGGCGAGTGTTTGGAGGTCACCGAGGTCACCAAGAGCTTGCCAGACCAGGTCCTTGCAGGAGCAGCCCCTCCCTGTCTGCTGTTTGGTCTGGGTGTCCAGGCCATTCTGGGCTCCTCTGGCCGTAATCCTCCCATGTCCCCATATCTGCTGTCTCTGGAGCAGCAGGGCTCAGCCTCTCCATCGTGGTCCGGGAGGGCAGGTGATGACCGCCTGGCAGAGCAGGAGGCTAGACTGAGCTTCCCGCACAGACCAAGGGGAGCTCAGAGATGGTGGGGGAGCTGCTCTTTGGGCCTCGGCCACCATATCTGTTCCAGGAGCTCAGAGGCGGCTGGAGGAGGCCTTGCTGGCACCCTTCTGCTTGGCACCCAGACCACACAGAAGCCCTGCGGTAGCCTAGGCAGGGCTGCCAGCCCTGGGCAGAGGTCTCTGCTGGTGAACGGCAGGTGCTACCCTTTCTCTCTGCCGTCACCAGGTAACTGTGTTCCTGGCGCAGGAGAGGCTATGCAGCCAGACACTATCACAGATATGTTTTGATCGCACAGAAGACTCACCTGCTTGTATTAGAGTAATACAGGCAATAGCCAAGTGCATTATAAGCATATTTTCTTAAGGTAGTAGTCTGGTTTTAGAGAAAGAGGTGACATTGGTGCCACCCGCCTGTGAGGTACTCGATGACCAGAACTGCAGACAGGACCTTCCATGTCTGACCTGAGAGGGGCCTGGTGAGGTGCTGGTGTTTCCACCTCCCACAAAGCTCGGCATTCCCACAATACTCACTCCTTAGATGTAAGAACATAAGTACTTTAAAAATGTAAATGTTGTCTGGGAAGGGTATCATATTAAGCTACAATTTGCATTAGCTTGAATTAATTTATCAGGTTAGCACTGGTTTCCAATGAGTGCTTGGAGGAAGTGGACGGTGGGGAGAGGTGGAGGGGGCTGCCTGGGAAGGCAGGGCAACAGCGGCCCCACAGGGGGCCGGCCTGAGGGCACTGGCCGGTGGGGTCATGATGAATGCAGAAGAAAGAGCAGGGGCGCCAGAGCCCACCTGTGCGGTTGCCTTTTAGGGACCAGCCTACCAGTCACACGCATGTAACCCCAGCCTTGCCGGCTGTCCTATAAATCTCCATATTGGTTTTCTCTCTTGTGCCAAAGCCAAGCCTCAGCTCTTCTGATTCTTTTCTGCACACATACAGTGGCACCTCTGAGCCAAGGCCTATGTCATTTTTAAGTCCCAGAGTGTCTGCCTTGTTGAAATCTGTTGAAATGAAGAGTACAGCCCAGGTTTCTGCGAGCTCTGCCCGGTGGAGGGATTTGTTTTGTTGGCCACTGTCTCATGCTTCCGTCCACTGCTGTGGGGCTCTAGCCCGCCCCGGTGCCTTGCTTGGTGTGGGGTGGGCAGAGAAAGATGCTCCTGATTCCCAGGGGGAGCATCTTCCTGAAGGGCCCCTACTTGCTTGGGGCTGGGGGGAAACCCAGCTTGTGTGAGGAATGTTCTCCCTTTTCCATACTCCTTGGTGGGTAGAGCTGCCCCTGGGAAGAGTTGGGTGCTAAAGGGCCAGGGATCATCCTGGGAAAAGAGACCTGTGTCCCAACCCCTGTCCTTTGGGGCCCAGTAGTACAAGAACTTTCCTGTCATATTGGGTCCAGCATTGAGTTTCTTGGAACAAAGAGAGCCCTGAGGGAAACTCTCCATAAGGGCAGAGGACTTGGGGTTCTGTGTTCCACCCTGAGGACTTACCCCCATCTTCAACTCCCTCACACCTCATGTAGCCTTCTCGTTATTCAGTGGGGGTGTCCCAAGTCTGCACCTTCACCCCTGCCCGTGAGCAGTGAAGAGCCGCTGGAAGAGCCGGGGCGTACTAAGCTGACGCTGCTAAGCTCAGGCTGGTCCCTAGTTCAGTCTGGCACCCCGATGCGTTCTTTGTTAATTTTTCCTCAAGTCTGTAAGAGTCTATCTAGCTTTTGCCCCCTCTCTCCTTAACCTCCAAAAGCCATCCCCCATCTTAATAACTGACAACCCACCTTCTGTTTTTCCACAAAAATAGAAGGAATCAGGTTTATATACCTACGTGCTCCTGAGAGCCCTGCACCTGCCTCCGTCCTGTATCACAGGTGATCACTGCCTGTGCTGTGGACGACTGGTGCCTCCACCCGGAGCCTGGGCCTCCTTGCTGGCCTGCCCGAGGATGCTGTATTTCCATATATTTCCTTTCTTTTGGATGACTGTTCTTTCCTCTGGCCTCCAGATATGCTGTAATTCTTGCTCAACCCAACAACAACCTAAAACAAACAGGCAAACAAATCCCTCAGCCCCCTTACGCCCAGCCCCCCCAGCTTCTGCCCCAGTTTACAGCAGGTTCCTCAAAGGGGCTGTCGGTATTCAGTGTGCCAGTCCCTCAGCCTCTATTCCTTCTTCGGCCCGCTCCAGGGAGGCCCTTGCCCTCAGTCCTCCTTTGGACAGAGAGATGTCCAGTTGCCCAATCCAGTGGGTTAATTCTCTCCCTTGTTTTCCTTGATCTCACAGCAGCATTTGAAATAGTTAATCATGTCTTTCTTTGTTATATCTTATAATAAAATATTTCATTCCTGTGAAAAGTGTGAAAAGGCTAGGGTGCTGTCATCCTCTTTGCAACTGAAGTCATTACTGATCCCGCTGAAGCCCCCAGCATCACTTCCCCTGGAATCACTTAAAAAAAAAATCTTGCTTCCAACATACCACCACATTTTCTCCCACTTCACGGGCAGCTCAGCTCCTTTTCTGTCTTGTTTGCTTCTTGACCTCTAACCCGACTCAGTCTTTGGACTTTTACGTCTGCAGACCCTCATCACAGGGTCTCGTGCAGTCCGCGGCTTTAGTGTTTGTGGAGGGCTGATGTGAGGTCACTTCCAGGAGTGAGATCACCGGATAGGGAAGTGACAACACCGGATATGCAGCCAGCCCGGAAATGACATCATTGTGAGCCTGTGTACGTAAGCTGTGCTCAGAATAAACCTGGGTCACTTGTCCACCACCAGTGGTCAGTGAACCTCCCACTCCCGGCTTTGGCTTCTGTCCCTGTCCTGTATCTATCTATGTGCTTTTCTTAGTCCCACCCACTGCCCTCAGGTTCTGCCGGTTCGCGGTGCTGGTCTCCGCAAGTGCCGTGTGTGTGCCGACAGCTCCTCGGTCTGTCTCTGCCACCGACAGTTCACCGCAGCCGGATGTCTGTGAGCACCAAGCGCCGATGCTGTCCCGGCAGATCCACGCAAACGTCTCCTCTCCCGGTTTCTCCCTGTAGACGTGCCACCTGCTCGGGCCGAGCGCCCCACTCTGCCGTGACGCCGGTCTTCCTCTCAGTGGAGACGGTGGAGCTTGTCGGATCTGCAGCGGGTATTGTCAGGCATTTAAAGTATATCCCAAATCTGAGTGGGTGTCATGCCCTCCCCCAGCGCAAGCTGTTGTCGCCTCTCTCACGCCTCTGCCTTGCCTCCTAAAGGCTCTCCCACCCACCCTCTTGGCTCCCCAAAGGCGATTTTCCTCATAGTGGCCAGTGACTCTTTTTAAAAATGTAAGCCAGGTCATGTCACTTCCTTGTTCAAATTCCTCTGTTTCAAATACTACTACTACTACTACTACTACTAACAACAACAACAACAATAATAATAATAATAATACTCAAATAAGACCCCGCCTTCTCGTGGCTCACACGGCCTGATGTCATCGCATCAGCATCCTGCCTGTGTCTCTGACCTTATCCCCAGCAGGGTCCTGGGCTAACGCCCCAGCCGCCCTGGCCTTTAGACATGCCAAGTCCACTCCTGCCTTCAGTCCTCTTCACCTGCTCGTCCGTCCGCTTAGGATTCTCTGTGCCCAGATTTCACGGGGCTCACCCTCCCTGCACTCTGCCCTCTCCGTCCTGCCCTTCCCCCGCCTCTGTCATTCTGTCCCCTCTCCCAGGCGCCCTCTATCGCTCACCCTGCCTTGATGTCTTTATACTCCATTGACTTGTTTTACGTGCACAGAGAAAGCAGTGACAGAAAATTCCAGGTGCCCCAAGTGTCTAAAAGAGCACCTAGCACAGAGCAGATTCTCAATAAAGACTTTCCGAATAAATAGATAGATGAGCACAGGAAAAGTGAAAAACTCCCAAGTTCTGAGTACAATCGTAACCACAGGGAGAGTGTAAAGTGTTCCGAGGCAAAGTGAATGGCAGGATGCCACTTTGTGACGTCAGCCGCGAGTGAAATGTAGATGACGTGGAACCCAACAGGTAACAACCATCGCAGGAGGCATGACCACAGTGGTTGGGGCAGAGGAGGGGGACACAGCGGCCAAGGCTCAGGCACCCTGCCACGTGTCCCCCTTAAGCTGGGTTTCCAGGAGTGCTTTTCCCAATTCCCCTGGCATTCATTCTCAGGTTGATCCCTCGCTGAGAGGAGCTTCTGGCAGGTTGCCCCTCTAGTCACCAGGTTCTAGACGAACTGAAGGCCAGAAGTGCACTCAGCTTTGGGTGAAGCTGGAAGCTGCCACCATGGAACAAGCCACAGACCCTCAGGGAGAAGTCATTTTCCTCTGGGCGGCAGTAGAGGAATATCTGGTCTGGGGGCTCTGCAGGTTAGAGCAAGGGTGTTTTGGCTTCTGGAAGGGACATTGACATTTTTGTTTTCATTTCAAGCATGTACATTTGGACTTTCCTTTGTGCATCCTTCAGAGCCCCAGCTGAGCAGAGAATAGGGAGGCAGCTCCTAAGCAACCAGGGACAGAATACTGGGATGTTGTAAAAAACAAATGAGCCAGTGACATAGACGGGACTGTTGCATGACTTCCCCAACCAGAAGGTCCGGGCGGGGTAGGCCCAGGGCGGGAGACAGCCTGAGGGGAGCTACGGATTCTTGGGGAAAGAACTGGCTGAGATGTGAGTGCTCTGGCCCCTGCATTTCAGGAAGCCTGTGATGAGAATGGCCATGGTGCTCTGGGCGTAGAACCGTAGTCTGTACCTCTGTGAAGACTGGCAGAAAGCTGGTGTCTCGCCACTGTAGCGTCCACTTGCACAGCATCTGACGTGTGGGAGGGGCTCAGTATATATTTAATTAAGTGAAAGGGGTTATTGTAATGCAGAATTCACAGATGTGGCATCAGAATATAATGAAATGTAAAATATCTGTAATTTTTTTGCATAGGAAGGAAGGTATCTTGAGCTAAAATATACTTCCCTCTGGGATCTCTAGATCAGATTGGTGGGTGGTAGGAGAGTTCCTGTGAGTATCCTAAGCTTGTTGGCCCCGGGAACTGGGGGCTGTGGCAGGAGTAGGGAGATACAAGTACGCAGAGCAGGGACCCAAACCCTTTCTGGCAGTGAAACTTCTCAAGGACTGGGGGAAACGTGATCCCATGCCCAGGAGTGTTAACGTGCTCACGGAAGAAACACGGGACGGTCAGTAGAAGATGACCAGCTGTGATGTGATGGTGGCGAGCTGTGGACAGGAGGGTATTTGTATGTATCTGTTCTTGGGTATCGTGAATCTCTGATGTTCTTTGTCTTCCTTCCTCTATAACAACCTCTTACCCTTACCACTCTTGACATTTTGGGTCAGATAATTCCGCTGGGCCGTGGGGAGGTGCTTCCCAGTGCCCTGTGAGACCGGCAGCATCCCTGGCTCCCACCTGCTGGATGCCTGCAACACCCCTACTGTTTTCACTCAAAGCTGTTTTCAGACACTGGGGCAAAATTGCCCCTAGGTGAGGACCGTCCCACAGAGTGCTGGTGGCAGCTGGAAGAGGGCTGTGCGCTGCCCGGAGACCCTGGACCTGAAGGGTTGTGGTGGGAGTTCACCACGACCTCCACGGGTGCCCCCAGCTCCTGCCGCGCAGGTGTGCTGAGACAGCAGTGTCTCACGTGCTGCGGCTTTTGGGGGTAGATGGCTGCTGTGCACGTTCAACTTTACGGATTTGGAGGATCGTGCGGCACCCAGCTCATGACTGGTGACTCACTGTCCCTGGTGGTTTGATATCCTCTAGCAAGGTGTTCACCTCTGACGAGGCCCAGTAACAAGCTAGGAATGACTTTTTTGAACGCGAAGAGATATCAGCGAGGGCAGCCTGTATCTTTTTGAGTTAGTGCTTTGTTTTCTTTGTATGTATACTGAGGAGTGGAATTGCTGGGTCACATGGCATTTCAATCTCTAACTTTCCGAGGCACCTCCATTCTGTTTCCCACAGCGGCTGCTCCCATTCACATTCTTTCCGACAGTGCCTGCCGGTTCCCCCACCCCACAGCCTCCCGAGTGCCCCAGACTCTTCAAGCAGGGTGGGGTCTGCTTGGTCCATGGCCCCAAGGGCAGAGCTGAGAACTGTGTCCTCAACTGCCTCTCTCCTTCAAGGGCGGCACTACTTGGTGTCAGGACTGTTTCTGTAGAAGTTTCTTCTGGGAGCGGCAGAAAGCCAATCCATGCTTCAGCAGGAGAACGGCAGGCGGGCTCTGCGGGGTGTTTTCCTGAGACCTCCTCCTGCATCAGTCGGCTATTAGCATCTGTTTTCTCTAGCTTGCTAATTAAGCATAGACACTGTGTCTGCATGTGTCAGTGCCTGAGTTGTCACAGAACCTAATTTGCAAGACATCATGGTTGGGCTGGGTTCCTTTGCCCAGCTGTCTGTGTGCAGCAGGCGGCTTCTTGGCTTCTGGCTGGTGTGTGCCTCTCTAAGTAGTGACAGTGACCAAATATGTAGCTAGGGGCCCTAGAGTCAATCTTCATTGTGACCCAGGAATATTCCCCTGTGGTGTCCCCAGAGACGCCCAGAGGGGCCGCAGGAGTCACTTTGTGGTGCAAGAATGCATTCCATTGTTGGGAAGCTTCAGTTGCTGCAAAGCTACTTCTCATGTTGAACTCTGTGTAAGCAGGCTTGCAAGTTATCAGTAAGGGCCAGCCTGTTCCCATGTAGGTGTCTCAGTTTCAATTAGGAGACCTTGGTTATCATTTTAAGGTCCCAGGAGTTTACTTTCCAAAGACAGGTTTAGCTGAAACTAGAAATCTTCCTTTAAAAAACAGAACTCTATTAAAAGCAAAACACACAATGAAAAACGACTCCCAAAATATCAAACAAAGCCCAATCACCGGAGCCTTGAGTAAGAAGTATCTTTCAGTTCACCCTAAATTTTCCTATTAAAGTTTAAATCTTTTTTATTGAATTACAATTGACATGCAATATCACATTAATTTCAGGTGTACAACATTGTGACCAATATTTTTATACATTATAAAGTGATCACCTTGATAGGTTTACTTACCATCTGTCACTAGATGAAGTTATAACAATATTATGGACTATATTCCCTGTGTGTACTGTATTCCCTATGACTTATTATTTTGTAGCTGGAAGTTTGTACCTCTTTATCCCCTTCACCAATTTTGCCCATCTTCCCTCCACACCCCATCTCCCCTCTGGCAACCACCAGTTGTTCTCTGTATCTGTGAGTCTATTTCTTTTGTTAATTTGTTTTTTAGATTCCATATACAGGTGAAATCATATGGTATTTGTCTTTCTCTGCTAGTTTTATTTAACTTGGCATAATACTCTCTAGGTCTGTCTATGTTGTTGAAAATGGCAAGATTTCATTCTTTTTTAAATATTCCAGTGTGTATATCCATCTTCTTTATCCATATTGGCTATTGTAAATAATGCTGCAATGGACATAGGGTTGCACACATCTTTTCAAATTATTGTTTTCATTTTCTTTGGGTAAATACCCAAAAGTGGAATTGCTGGATTGTATGGTAGTTGTATTTTTAATTTTGTGAAGAACTCCATAGTGTTTTCCAGAGTGTCTGCAGCAATTTATATTCGCACTGACAGTGCAGGAGGCTTCCCCTTTCTCCACAGCCTTGTCAAAACCTGGTATTTCCTGTCTTGTTGCTATTTGTCATTCTGACTGGTGTGAGTTGATACCTCACTGTGGCTTTGATTTGCATTTCCCTGATGCTTAGTGATGTGGAGCATCTTTTCATGTGCCTGTTGGCTATTTGTATGTCTTGAGAGAATGTCCATTCAGGCCCTCTGTCCATCTTTAAACTGCATTTGTTGTGGTTGTTACTGAGTTGTCTGAGTTCCTTACATATTTTAGATATCAATCCCTTATCAGGTATATTGTTTGCATGTATCCCCTCTTCAGTCTGTTGCCTTTTTGTTTTGTTGATGGTTTCCTTCACTGTGCAGAAGATTGTGGTTTGGTGTAGTCCTATTTGTTTATTTTTGCTAGTATTGCACATCCCTGAGTAGACAGATACAGAAAATATTGCTAAGACCATGTCAAAGAGCTTACTGCCTAGTTTTCCTTCTAGGAGTTACGTGGTTTCAGATATTACATTTAAGTCTCTAATCCATTTTGAGTTTATTTTTGTAAATGGTGTAATAAAATGGTACAGTTTCATTCTTTTGCATGTAGCTGTCCAGTTTTCCCAACACCATTTATTGAAGAGTCTGTCTTTTCTCCCTTTCATATTCTTGCCTCCTTTGTTGAAGATTAATTAATTATGTAAGATTGGGTTTATTTCTGGCCTCTCTACTCTGTTCCATTGATCTATCTATCTGTTATCCTGCCAGTACCACACTGTGTTGATTATTATAGCTTTGTAGGATAGTTTAAATCTGCGAGTGTGATACCTACAGCTTTGTTCTTATTTCTCAAGATAGCTGTGGCTCTTCAGAGTCTTTGTGGTTCTATACAAATTTGCTCTAGTGGTGTGAAAAATGCCATTGCTATTTGATGGAGATTTCATTGAATCTCTAGATTGCTCTGGGAAGTATGGACATTTTAACAATATTAATTCTTCCAGTCAATGAGCATGGTATATTTCCATTCATTTGTGTTGCCTTCAATTTTTTTAACCAATGTCTTGAGGTCTTCAGAGTACAAGTCTTTCACCTCCTTGGTTAAATTTATTCCTGGGTATTTTATTCTTTTTGATGCAATTGTAAATGGGATTGTTTTCTTACTTTCTCTTTCTGATATTCTGTTATTACTGCATAGAAATGCAACAGGCTTCTTTATATTAATTTTGTATTATGCAACTTCACTGAATTATTAGTTCTAATAGTTTTAAGTGTAGTCTTTAGGGTTTTCTATATATAGTATCATGTTATCTGCAAACAATGATAGCATTTTTCCTTACCTATTTGGATGGCATTTTTATTTCTTTTTCTTGTCTGACTGCTGTGGCTAGGACTTCCAATACTATATTGAATAAAAGTGGTGAGGGTGGGCATCCTTGTCTTGTTCTTGATCTTAAAGGAATATCTTTCAGCTTTGCATCACTGAGCATGACATTAGCTGTGGGTTTGTCATATATGGCCTTTATTATGTTGAGGTATGTTTCCCTTATATCCACTTTGTTGAGAGTTTTTATCATGAATGGATGTTGAATTTTTTCAAATGCTTTTTCTGCATCTATTGAGATGATTATATGATTTTATGCTTAGTTCTATTAATGTGGTATATCACATTGATTGGTTTGTGGATACTGAACCGTCCTTGCATATCTGGAATAAATCCCACTTGATCATGCTGTATGATCCTTTTAATGTATTAGTGAATTCAGTTTGATAATATTTTGTTGAGGATTTTTGCATTAGTGTTCTTGAAGGATATTGGCCTCCGATTTTTTTGTGGTGTTTTTGTCTGGCTTTGGTATCAGGATAATGCTAGCTTCATAAAATGAGTTTGGAAGTGTTCCTTCTTCTTCAGTTTTTTTGGAATAATTCGAGGAGGATAGGTATTAATTTTTCTTTAAATGTTTTTTAGAATTCACCAGTCCATTTGAACTTGGGCTTTTGTTTATTGGGAGTTTTTTGATTACTGATCTAAATTCATTACTAGTAATTGGTCTAATCAGATTTCCTGTTACTTCATGATTCAATCTTGGAAGAGTATGTGTTTCTAGGAACTTACCATTTCTTCTAAGTTGTCTAATCTGTTGGTGTATAATTGCTTATAGTATTTTTTTATGATCTTTTGTATTTCTGTGGTATTGGGTAACTTCTCCTTTTTCATTTATGATTTTATTTGGGTTCTCTCTTTTTTTCTTGATGAGTCTGGATAAAGGTTTATTGATTTTGTTTATCTTTTCAAAGAACCAGCTCTTAGTTCATTGATAATTCCTATTGCTTTTTAAATCTGTTTCATTAATTTCTGCTCCAATATTTGTTATTACCTTCCTTCTACTAACTTTGGACTTTCTTCTTCTTTTTTCTAGTTCTTTTAAGTGTAAAGTTAGATTGTTTATTTGAGGTTGTTCCTGTTTCTCGAGGTAGGCCTGTATCACTATGAACTTCCCTCTTAGAACTGGTTTTGCTGTGTCTCAAAAATTTTGGAATGTTGTGTTTCCATTTTCATTTGTCTCAGATATTTTTAAATTTCTTCTTTTATTTCTTCATTGGCTCAACTGGCTGTTTAGTTGCCATGTGTTTGTTTTTTCCAATTTTCTTCTTGTAGTTCATTTCTTGTTTCAGACTGTTGTGGTCAGAAAAGATGCTTGATATGACTTCAGTCTTTTTAAACTTATTGATACTGGTTTTGTGGCCTAACATATGACCTATCCTGGAGAATGTTCCAAGTACAGTTGAAAAGAATGTGTATTCTGTTTTTGGATGGAATGTTCCATATGTATGAAGTCCCTCTGGTCTAATGTGGTGTTTCAAGGCCACTGTTTCCTTATTTCCTGTCTGGATGTAAGTGGGGTATTAAAGTCCCCTACTTTTGTGGTGTTGTCTATTTCTCCCTTTATTTATGTCAATATTTTCTTTCTATATTTAGGTGCTACTATGTTTGGTGCATACATATTTACAAATGTTTTATCATCTTGTTGGATTGACCCCTTTAGCATTATGAAATTTCTATGTCTTTTGTTACAGTCTTTATTTTAAAATCTGTTTTGTCTGATATAAGTATTGCTACCCAGCTCTCTTTTCCTTTCCATTTTCATGGTATTTCTTATTCTATCCTTTCACTTTCAGTTTGTGTGTCTTTAGGTTTGAAATGAGTCTTTTGTAGGCAGCATATAGAAGGGTCTTGTTTTTCATCCATTCAGCCATGCTATGTCTTTTGATGGAAGGATTTAGTCCATTTACACTTAAAGTAATATTGGTAGGTGTGTACTTACTGTCATTTTGATAATTGTTTTCTGGTTGTTTTGTGTAGCTTCTCTCTGTTCCTTTCTTCTTTGGCTCTCTTCCTTGTAGTTTCCTCATTCCTGTTATGTTTGGATTCCTTCCTCTTTCTTTTGTGTATTTACTATATTGTTTCTTTGGTTACTATGAGGTTCACATGTAACGTGTATATAACAGTGTCTTTTGGGTTGATAGTAAGTTAATTTTGAATACTTTTCAAAGCTTTATATTTTTTCTCTTCCCTCCCCCATTTTATAGTTGATGACACATTTCACATCTTTTCATTTTATGTATCTCTTAAGTAATTATTGTATTTTAAATTAATTTACTACTTTTGTCTTTTGCACTTCATATTTGCTTTATACATGGTTGATCCACTACCTTTATTATTTATTTACCTTTTCTGGTGACATTTTGACTTTTGTACATTTTATTATTATTAATTAGAGCCTTTTCTTATTAGCTTAGAGACATCCCTTTAACATTTCTCATAAGGATGGTTTAGTGGTAATAAACTCCTTTAGCTTTTGCTTATCTGGAAAACTCTTAATCTCTCCTTCAATTCTGAATGATAACCTTGCTGGGTAGAGAATTCTCGGTTGGTGGTTTTTCCCTTTTAACACTTAGTTTAAGTGTTTCTGGTTGTGAGCATAGCTTTTGACTTATGGTCATTTATTATTTCCATTTACAGATAGGAAACCTGTGTTCCAGGAAGGCTAATTTATTTTAGTGCACGCAGGAACTCTCAGGGCTAGTATTTGAATCTTGCTCTGCTGGGCGGAAGAGCCCATGTGTTTTCTATCATGGCACCTGAGCTAGGAACCTCTGACAGATGAGAGTCAATATATGACTGCTTTCTGAAAATCAAAGGGAAAGTCTTAGTTTGTTGGGCAATTTTTCCTCTCTACTCCTCAAACAGAACTATATGAATCACCTGTATTTGCCAGAATGAAGAAACTCTCGTTACCAGTTAGTAAGTTTCCCTTACACCTGGCTTTCTCTTGTTTCCATGTGATTTTTTCTTGTTGCCGTTTGATGAAAACTTGCTCTACGCATAATCTTTTCCAAAGCTAGTTCTTTGAATTTATCTGCTAGAGTAGTCACAGGAACCAACCCATTTGGGCATTTATAAGACCTTGGCTTTTAGTGACCACCCCCAATTTCTAGAAGGGCCAGGACCCTTCCAGATCAATATTTGGACAGCACATTCAGCCAGGCCCTAACAAGGGCATCAAGAATCCACTCAGTAGTAAGTGTGCACTACCATGTCCTAAGCATTATGCTACCAAGTAGATTTCACATCAGTACAGAGTTGCAGTAACTATTTTTGGAAAGTTTGTGGAGACATAAATCAAGTAAATATAAAAAGTAAATTTAAACAAGTAAATAAAAAACATATTTTTAAGAGTAGTTTTTCCAGTGGGTCAGGTATCTCAGGCTCCTCCAAAAGGATCCATGAATTCTGAAGGTCTCATCAGTCTCTGGAGAATCACAGGGGCCTGAAGGAACAGTCTCCTCATGGCTTTTTGGGGTTTATGGATGTCCATCCTTCATGATGACACTGAGACCTCGGCCAGGGACTTGTGCTTTTCATCAGTGTGCATGGATTTGGTTCTTAATAGCCCAAGCATGTATGTAATGCTGTCTGAAGAGCACTGTTCACTGCCAGGCCCTTGGCACGCATTCACCTCCCACACCCGTGCGAGCTGTATTTAACCCTCCTTTGGAGGTGAGGAAACTAAGGCGCAGAGGTTAAATAAGTTGCTAAAGAGCCCATGTAAGTGGCAAGGCTGGATTCAGCTGGGTCAGCTTAACTTCCCTTAACTACCTTCCTTCTTTCATGTGCCCAGCTCACCAACTTGAAGAGCCCCAGGGCTGCCTGTTGCTGATGCTCTCACACCTGGTCTCACCTCCCCTGGGGGCTCTGGTGAAAGCAGGCACATGACACATCCCTCCTGGTCTGCTGGTCCACATGGAAGAGGGCGGTTTAGGGCCTTATTGCCTCTGGACAGAGACCACTCCAGGGCTCTGTTATTGGGGCAGCTCCCCTGGACTGGCTGTGTGCTTCCCTGTGACTGTGTGAAAGTTGTAAGATGTGCAGCCGCCCAAGGCCAGGGGCTTCATGACCAGAGAGTCAGAATATGGGGGAAGGAGGGGTTGGTAACAGGAGCAGATCATGCTGTTCCCTGCAGAGCCCACTGCTCTCTCTTCCTACTGTCTCAGCTGAGTGACAATAGTGCCAGCTGCTCCCAGAGGGAGTCACTTTGGCGAAATGTCACAGGCTTTAGCACGAATGATCCTTCCCCATCCTTCATTTCTCCCCCTGCCACCTCCCTTTCAGCCCTCAAGTGCCTTTTTTATTTTGAAGGACACCGCCTTGAAATTCAAGTGCATGAGAAGTAATTGCATTTTCTCTTCAGGTCTGCCTCTCCGAGAGCCTCCAGATCATCCCTGGGGAAAGCACAGAGATTATTCCAGAGGGAAATGTTATTAGCTGCAGTTTGGTGCTTCCCCGTCTGGGCCTCACCCACCACTCTGCTGCCATGGGGGGCAGGGGTGACCCTGTGGCGCTTGCTGCGGCCTCCCTCCCCCTCCGCCACTTTGGGAGGGTGGAGGCCCCTCTCCCAGCAGCGGCTGGTCGTCTCATTCAGGGTTACCCCAGCAGGGAATGGAGGCTCGCCTGGGTTCACAGCTGGGCCTCGCGCTGTAGTAACTCTGCCGTGTGATCCCAGTGACTGTATTTGTGGAACCAAAATCGAGAGACGTCATCTGACAATCGAATTGCTTTAACCTACTTCTGCTTTTGTCAAATTTTTAATATGAAAAGCTATTCGAAGTCACTGAGACCATCACTTTTGGAAGAATACATTATGCATTATGGGAATTACCTGAAAAGCCAGCACACACAGTTGTTTGGTGGGAATTGCACTTGACCAGGAGCTCAGAGTCCTGGATTCTGGTTCAGGGTGAGCACTTGACGGGCTGTGTGATCTTGGCTAATTTACTTTGCCTCTCTGGTGTTTTCTCAGCTGTAGGAGAAGCTGGGTCCTTGATGTCTCAGGGCCTCTAGCACTGGTGTCAGCGACCTTGTAGCAGCCCGGCGGCCTCCATTACTTGGGTTGTCAGCGGTATATTCAGGCGAGACTAACTTTGGAAATGATTTAACTCTCCTCCAACTTAGGGCAAATCTCATCAACATCTGTATTCAGTCCTTTCCATCTGGGACCCTCTCCTGTTCCCTGGGGAGTCTACTTTCTTTTTTGCCAGGCTGAACCCCAGAACTTATTTTTCTCATGTTTCCAGTAAAATGGTGTTTTGGATCCACCTCCCTCCCTGCCCCTTTCCCCTACTTTGTGCTGAACTCGCACCACTGCCTCCTCTCAGCCTTCCACCGGCCTTCCCAGCCTGCTGCCTCCGTGTCATGTCCCACCAGCGCCTTCTCTTTCCGTCTATTTCTGCAGCAGCTCATTCCTCTTTATACAGCATGCGGCCCAGCCCTCCCGTGCTGAAAGGGATAGATAAACAAGCCTTGGCTCTTCTGGCCCTGCCACAGAGAATACAATTCTTCCCTCGCGCTGCTGCTTCCCTCTGCCCCCCTACCCTGTTTAAATTTTCCTGCCCTTTCCACAGTTCTGAATAATCCTTTTAAAGATAACCAGAAACAGCCTATTCTGGAAAGCTACATCCAGCTCTGTCTCCTTCCCTTTGGGAGGTTTGACTTTCACTCATTTCCTAGTCTTTCTCAGAGATCACATCTGTTCTCTGGCTGCCACTAAATCTCTCTGAGATTTTGAGACCAAGTCTGTAACTGCCCCATGTTCCTCTTTACTTGGGTTTTCCACTGTCACCACATTTCACCTTGTTTACAGTGGAACTTAATGCTTGTCAAAGCCTGCTCTGCACCCACACCTCCCACTGTGGTCAAGTTAAGTGATGTGGGTAAAATTGTAACATTTCCAGAATCTCTGGCCTGGCCTTAGTGCATCTCCATATCAATAGGTATTTCCAAGGGGTGAGAGAAGTAGTCCATCTCTGTGTCAATAGGTAAATTACAGGGAAGAGGGGGAGCAGAGGGAGGGCAAATCTGGAGCAGAGAGGTTGGGTGGGGGCCTTTTTTCTGCAGCCAGGTTGCAAAAGACACGGGTGAGCAGAAGTGGATGACTGCTTGTAAGCAATAAATGAGTTTCTCCTACTTTATTTCTCTCTTTGACTGATTTCGGTTCAAAGGTATTTTGCGCCAGGGTGGGAAAATATTTCCCCCGGAGTTACTAGTGGGTTTGACGTCCAGTAAGTATATGCCTCTTCCTCCTTGTCCCTTGTCCCTCCCTCTGTTTCCACTGCAGCTACCCTGCTTCTGACTTACACCAAGAATCTCTTAACTAGTTTGCAATTTCTTGGTTCTCCAACCCATCTTATTTTCCTCTATGCCAATAATCTTTATAAAACATCACTTTGCATATTTCACTGCATTCTTCAGCGCCCAGCATTCCCAGTCACTCTGAAATCCCACCTTCAGAGCTTCCCAAAATACACCCCAAACCATTGGGTCAGTGTTCAGAGGCACCCACAATTTGGCCCTAACTTATTCCACTTTACCTCCCCTGGGCACTCTTATCCGTAGACAAGACACACTCTGTCTGCCCCTGTGTGTCCAGAGCTTGCCTCTCCTCCATCGCAGGTGCTTGGGCCACTGGGAGACTCAGTTTTCCTCACTTATGAAGTGGTACTAATACCTCTGATTGCCTCAGGGGGTTGTTAGGATAAAATGAGCTTATTCAACAAACATTTATTGGAGAGGTACTTGGAATTTTCTAAATATTTATGTGCCAGGCTCTGGGAATTTGCGAAGATAAATACGTTATACGGCCCCTCCCTTGAGTTGCTCGGGTAACTGGGGAAACACATGTTGATGACCTGCCATATCGGTGGGGCGGGGTGAGCGAGAGCCCCTGGCTGGGTGCCCACCCCTGCGCCCCGGGCCTGTGACCTTCTCCGCGTCCTCCTAAGTCACCCTCAGCCCTGCTGCTTGCCCTGCTCCCTTTCCCTCAGGGCCCAGCTCTCTCTAGTGTGAAAATGAGTGATAATGGATGCTAATTGAATGTTACTTCTTCCAGGTGACATATTTACATTTTAATAGGCAATTCAAAGGAGGATATTTTAAGCCTAGTGGCAGGTGGGTGGGGTTATGTTTTGTGTTAGGATTTGGGGGCCTCCTATCACACCTTGTAGGCTCCCTCTGATTCTGTTGGTAGAATCACTCTGCTCTCAGAGTGCAGAGATGAGGACCCCTCCTAGGCTGTGCTGCCTCCCACCCTAGCTGTGCAAGTCCTCTGGAGTGGAGTGCGGCGTCTTGGTGCTGTGATGGGTGAGACATCTGTTCCACGATGGGCCATTACCAACGATTCATTACTGCCAAATGGACTTACCCTCATTAGCCCGGGGGCTCTGAGTTTAATGTGGCGTCTGCAACCACAGATTCTGCTGTGCCATTGAAGGCATGCATCACGTTTTATAGAGCTAGTAGGTAGGACCTGAACTTGAGAAAACAATGGGGATTTAGCATGCCTCTTGAATTAGTTGGCATATTTACTCTTCATGAATAAGCCTGTTTTGTAGACAAAAGGTGTAGTTTACAGCCTCATTGTTCTGTTTGCTCACGGCTTTGCCCAAGGACTCAGTGCTCCTAGGGGAGTAGTTTTGCCCTTATCTTTCAGAGCTTGCAGTAGGTGACTAGGCTTCTAAGTTCTGTCCTGGGAATGTTTCTCCTGGGGCAGTTCTGGGGAAGGGCCTTGGGCTGGGTCTCCATAGGGTGCTTCATTGTGACTTGGGTGTAAAATGTGCCCATGGGGCCATTTGGGAAGGTTTCTTCTCTCCTGGGTAGTGCCTTCCAGAAAAAGAATGTGGTCATATAGCTACATGTTTTTCGAGAGTGAATTATCCAGAACCAGTAATTGTTTCAAATAATGTGCAGCAGACATGGTGTCAGCCTCCTGACCTTCCGGTGTCGGAGGCCCTGCCCGTGATGTGTGACCCCCCTCCTGGGCGCCGCTTTGCCCCGCACATCCCTGCAGGACGGCAGTTTTCCTCCCAGAACCCCTTTCCTCAGCAGCTCGGGGAACTTTAAGGTGCCTGTTAGCCAGAAATGTTTCTGTTGTTGTTTATCGGACTGCCCATCAGAATTGGGAGATTCTTTAAAACCTACGCCCCAAGTTCCAGATTTCGTGGCTTATTGGTGGTGGTAGAGGATAACATTTTGGGGCCAAATCATGCCTGTTACCTCGTTTACTCCTTCAGGAGTTAAACCTGATCGTGCATGTTCCTCACTCTGATAATGTCTCACAGACGCACGGCAGCCTGTCTCCCAGCCTAGAAGGTACTGATGCCGGGGTTCTTGTTCACAAAACCGAAGAATGAGCTTAGCAAACAGGCAAGGTAGGAGAGCAAGGTACAGGCTTTTATTTAGAAATAAAGTGGAAGGACAGAGCTCCCGGCTCACGCTAGGAGGGGATAAGGGAGTCCTGGGGTGGTGCGTTGTCTAGGGGTTTTTATAGGCAAATGAGGATTTTTCAAGAACATGGAAAAAAGGCTTAGGGGTGTGGACTTGTACCACCTACCCTGCCCTCAACGTGGGCTGGGTTGTTCTCTGCTTGCTAGGCTTGTTTACGGTAAAGTCACGGTTATGCTGTGATACCTTTCCCTGTTTGTAAAACCACTCAATCATTCTAGGCGAAGTTGCTCCTGGCCTTTGGACTTTTAACTGACCTTCCTGAAGATGTCTATATTCTTAGTCTGGTATCTTGATCCTAGAGGATTAGTGTGACCTTGACTTTGCATAACGCTTAACACAGAGTTTCAAAAGGGACTTCTTTGCCTACTGTTATATTGCTGACTGTAAATATCCCACCCTGCTTTTTCCAGAGGCCCTCACCCTACTCTGACTACACCCATGGTCCCTGTCTCAGTACGTATTCACTCAGCCAGCCAGCCCTTCCACAAGTACTTATGAATGTTCATTGCATACAAAACGTGGTGGTAGGTGCTGTGGCCGTGCTGGGCATGGGGTTCCTGAACTGTTGGGCTCCAGCTCAGGCAGAGTCCCCTTAGATTCGTCAAGTATTCGTGGAGTATTTGTGTGCCGCGGGTCCCGGGCTTACAGGAAACCCAGGTGCTCCCCGGAAGGCACATGCAAGGTCCCCGCAGGTCCGACTGAACTGCAAGCCTCCCGGGCAGCGTTCCCTCCACACCAGCCGCCTCCGTCCTGCCCGGTGAAGGGACTCCCACCAGGGACGGTGCTGCCGTTGACTCTCACCTCAGATTGGACGATTTCCTGTGTGGACTGTGTGGAAATATCAGGAGAATGTCTTAGGTTTCAGCAGAACCCTCTTATCCACTGCCTTACCAGCTTAAGCTTCTTTCTGTACCATGAACTCTAAGCATTTCTTCATTACCATGCTTATCTTGATGGAAAATCAAGGGTTCTTCCTGATTTCTGTGCACTCAGAAGAGGCTCTGTGACTCGGGGCGAGTGTTGGTCCACTTTCAGTTGAGGACACTTGGGTGGTTTTTACTTTTGACTCTTATGGGTAAGGCTGCTGTGAATGCTCATGTAGAAGCTTTTGTGTGGACTTTCTCATTTCTCTTGGGTATATGCCTAGGAGTGGAACTGCTGGACGACATGCCAAGTCTATGTCTGCCCTTTAGTGGACCTGCAGCTGTTCCCCAAAGCAGCTGCTCCGTTTGCCATTCCCACCAGCAGCATCCTGGCCATACTAGTCACTCTCCCTTCTTATCACACGCACCCTGGTGGGTTTGAAGTGGCATCTCATGGTGGTGCATTTTCTTGATGAATGACACTGAGCATCTTTTCATGTGCCTGTGGGCCATTTGTATATCTTACCCGGAATAAATGACTGTTCAGATCCTTTGCTCATTTTAAATTGAGTTTTTAAAAAGTTACTGAGTTGTAATGAGTTACATATTCTAGATAAAAGTTCCTTATCAGATATGTGATTTACAAATATTTTTCTCTATTCCCTAAGTTGGATAAGATTTTAAACTCTGAGCCACAGTTTACTATTTGTAAAGTTGAGGTGATAATGGTGTCCAGCTCTTAGATTAGGATTAAGTGAAATGATGGACAAACAGCACGTAACATACTGGACTGCAGTGAGCCCCAGTCTAGATTGGTATTTTACTGCATTTTTTTCATTCCTTCCTCCGGACAAGAGCCTTGGTTACATAGCCCTACTTCTTCCCGGAGGCCCCTGGGTGTAGGAAGTGCCCCTGGAGCCCCAGGTTCAGGCGGAAGCCTTTCTGGTGAAGGGCAGCGTAGTGACAAGGACCAGGGTCATGTGGGGTCTCCTGCTCGCCAGCCCTGGTCTAGTGCTCTGCGAGCTGGGCTGGGGCTTCTGTACCAGCAGCCACCCCTGAACCCGACCTGTCTCCCCGCAGTGCACTGGAATGCAGGGCCATGAGGGCAGAGGCATTATGCAGCCCCCGTGGAGGCAGGACTTGGCCTGAGGAAGTCAGAGGCCAGAGGCTGAGTGCTGGTCTGGCGTGTTTTAAAGTAGAACCTGGAAGTCCCTTGAGCGCTGTCACCATCAGTCACTGCCAGGAACTTGAAGGGAGGGAAGAAACCTTTATGGTGGGGGCTTTGTGCACGGCAGTCCCACTGTGCATGACACCTGCCAGGTGATCAGACAGTCTGAGGAGGTGACTGTCATCAGTGGTTTGGGGAAACAAAGACACACATGGTTTCAAGGCTGGTGAATGTTGGATGTTTATTTGCAAGATGGTGTTAAACCAAAGCCGGGGCAGCACAGCGGCTTCTAGCATCCTGTCCCTCTTCCAAATCCCTAACCCCTGGGATTCTTCCCAGACCCCCCACATGGGATCTGAGTCCCTAACCGCTGGGGTTCCCCACAGACCCCCCACTTGGGCGTGCCCCATGTGCTTGCCAGCCTTCTTTCCCTCTTCTCTGGGTAAGTCTTTCCCACCCTAAGTAGTTCTAACCTTGCGTGAGCCACCAGCAAGGTGCCTCGTGAGAAGGAAGGTTAGACGTTAAAGGCATCGCAGCTAAGGGACCAAAGCCGGGGCAGCACAGTAGCCTCTCGCATCCTGTCCCTCGGCACAGCGGTTAGGGATTCGGAAGAGGGACAGATGCCTGCTGACATTTCCTGGGGAGTGAGAACTAAGGAAGCGAGGAAGACAAGGGGAGGCAGGCAGGGGAGGGGGTGAGACACGAGTAGGTCACAGGCCGGCCACTGCCTGGCACCAGCACCAGGGTGGCTCAGTCTCATGGTGCCGTCTTCAGAGGCTGTCTGAGCTCCCAACATAAGACAGTTTGCCAAAGTGTGGGGCGCAGAGAGGGGGCGCTTTTCCACCTCTTGCTTCTGTTCGGACATTGCCAGAGGAGTTAGCTAGTTTCCACGACACGCTTCTCCTGGGAGGACCACGTGGAAGACAGCTCACGCTGCACACAATGGTCTGGTGGCCGTCTGAGTCTGGAAGAGGTGCTGACTGCCAGCTGGCGGCGAGCAGGGGTGGTGGGGCAGGGGGGCGGGGAGGAACAGTCAGCGGCTGGTGGCTAGGGGCGGGTGAGGCTAGCAGGACCCAACGGGGTGTGGGTGCAGTTCAGGCTGGTGCCACTCAGCTCTGCTAACTGTCCGCCTCATCCAGCCCCTAGCCTTTTTTGTGAGAAAAGATACCCCCGCTTTTCCCCTGGGGGGGGATACAAATGCGGTCATTCATGCAATCTCTGTCAAGGCTGTAAGCAGCCATGCTCTCTGAGAAGAGGAAAGTGAAAGAGTGTAGTCCCTACCTCTGGTTCGAGGACGTAGGCATGACCCAGGCTCATCTCACCCTCAGCTAAAGCAGGTGCCGCCCAGGCTTCTTCTTTTCACTGTGCGTCTGGGTCACCTGGGGGCTGTGTTAACCTGCAGAATGGGATTCAAAGGCCCGGGGAGGGGCCTGAATTCTGCGTGTCTCACTGGCTCTCAGGTCTGGCTGAAGCTCCTGGTCATGGGCCAGCCTGGCCAGAAAGACCAGACTGCCTGTGTCCCCTTGCTGGAAGGCCATAACTGCAGCTGCCCAGTCATTTTGATTGGGTTTCAAGCACCTCAACATGCTGCTCTGGGCCCGTTGTGGGGAACCAGCCCAGCCCCCTCTGGAACCAGGGTTGTTAGTCCCACCAGTCTAGTACCTGCCTTTGCCTGTTTGTCCCCTGGCTTGGGGAGGCCCAGTGACTCAGTTATGGTCTCAGCCCCGAGCTCAGTGGAACCTGATCGACAGAGTTGTTTTCTCCCTGCCAAGCAGCCCCTGGACCTGGCAAGGCCAAGGTTGTAGACAGAGCACAAATCCAGGCTGTGGGGAGAAAGGCATGTTGAGAGGGCACGTCCTCCATCCACCCTCGACTCCATCATGGTTGCTGGGGACGTGGAGCCTCTAGGGCGTTGGCTCAGTGTATATGCCACCTCCCAGAGGACAGGCTCTAGCCCTTTGGGGGGCTGCCACCGAGCAAATGCCTTTGCTCATTATGCCAGGCTTTCGGGCTTCTGCTTTTGGATGACGGGGAATGTGATCAGATCAGGGAACCCCATGGTCATGTGCCCAGTGTGTCTTTCCTTTGAGGCAAAGTGGCTCCTGGGAGTCAGCGTGGTGACTGTGCAGTGGTTGGTGGGGTCATACAGACCTGTCACCATGTGACAGTGGAGGTGGACAGTGGTGAGGGCCCGACAGGATCTGAGAAGATGCACAGGTAGTGTCCAGTAGAGAGTTTAGTAGCACCAGACACCTAAACACCCAAGGCAGAAGGGACTGGGCACCATGGGAGGCTGGGTGTGGTCCTGGTGAGGGTGTGACCATGGCCTGTGGTCGTTGGGGGTCTTCAGGAACAAGTGTGAGCGCACCTGCTCGGGGCCACACAGACACGAGACTCTGGCGGAGGGGGTTCCAGGAGTCAAGGAGAGGGTAAACGTGACCCAGATGTGAGAGTGCATGAGGTTTATTCAGGGTCCAGGGCGGAGACCAGTTTGAGCTGGCGTGCATGCGGTGGGGGTAATGTAATTATTATAGTACTAACAGGCGAGCACCTGCTGTATGCTAGGCACCATTCTGAACTCTTACATGTATTATGCCAGGCCAGGCTGGCACTGGATTTTGGGGTGCCTTGAATGACTAAACCTTTGGAGTTGGGCTGTTGCCCTCACCACACTGGCACTGGAATAGGTGTGTAAAGGGCCCTGTAAGGAAAGGGCCAACTTCCTGCTGATCTTTATGGTCTTAATTCCTTCTCCAAGGCCTGGCTCATGGGAAGTTCCCATGGTTTCATGGAATGTTAAAAACAGCTGTCCTTAATAAAGGCAACTGCCATGGAATAGATGATTTAATTTGCACACACCCTGGGAGGTAGGCACTGTTAATAGTCCCGTTTTACAGATGAGGATGTTGAGGCCCAGAGAGGTTGTTAGTTGTCCAAGGTAATAGAACAAGAAAGGGCTAGAACTAGATTCTAGATCCAGGCAGGCGACGTCAGAGTCCACACATGTGATTTCTTCAGTCCATAGCCCCTGGAAAACTGTTACAGGGCAGGATTTGGAAACCACACTGGAAATCAGGTGGTGGTGAAGGTTTGAAGGCCGAGGAGTGGGAAGTCGGGTGGGCAGCTCCTGCAGGGGATAGGGGAAGACGTGCCTCGTCAGGTCGCGAGGTCCTGCACAGCTCCCGGCCTGCGCCCTCTGGAGGGCGAGGCGCATTCTCCAGGCCTCAGGTACCAGCAGACGTGCGAGGCTGCACATCAGTGGGTGGCCTGTGTGTGTGTTTTCCTTTCCCCCCACAGTGTATTTACACTCAAGATTGAGATAAACATCCATTTGCTCTAACACATGTTAAAATACCTAAGCAACCTCCTGCAGCTCTGGCCTGTTGCTAAGCAGTGACCCTGGTGTTACCATGGCAACACCGTCCGAGACTGCGGTTCGGTTGGTCCCAGCCTGCTGCTGCTGGCACGGCTTTGGGAAACCAGGTTTGCAGGGCCTCGGGAGCACATTTGCTCTCCCGGCACAGCCGTGCTCTTCCCGTTCGGCCCCATGCGGAGGCCCTGTTTCCTGGGGGACGCTGGCTCGATGGGGGGCGTCTCCCATGCCCGGCTGAGGGACCTCTGGTCATCTCTGCTGGGCTTCTCCGTGCTGTTCCCAGCATATCACTGGGGAGCCCTGGGGAGCGGCAGGTGCCCAAGAGGTATCGGGAGGTGACTCTCCACTCTGTCACTGAGAGAGCCCTCTGTGCAGCCCCGGGGGGCAGCCAAGCAAGCAGGGCTGTCGTTCGGGGTCCCGGCAGGAAACAGGATCCAACTCAGAAGCTCAAGAGGCTTCAGTGAAGGGACGGCTTGCGGAGGTGAGGGCCAGCCCCGGGCGGGTGGAGGTCCTTGTGCCCAGAATCAATAGTGGGGAGCTGTTACACCCTGAGAGCTAAGGGAGGACAGGAGGAGGTGGTTACGGAAAGTTTCCCAGGTTTAAATCTGACCACGGAAGAAGCCACCCTGCAGCAGTGGTGGACAGGGTAGGATGCAAATACTGTGAGACATGTAGCCTGAGGGGGAGGAAGCGGCCTGAAAGGAGCCGGGGCCTCCCCCGCCCCCGAGGCGTGCCTGCGTTTCCCATTGGTCAGGAGGCCTGGGTGTTGGGGTCTGTTAGGGCGCAGCCTCAGGAGCACAGAGCAGAGACAGGGAAGGATGGAATTGGTGGGTGTGTATAAGCGATAAAGGGGAGGGGGCTGCAGAGGGGCAAACAGACTAACTAGCTGGGTTAACTGGATTAACTCTTGAGTCTCCAACTAGGCCTGCTATGGGGTAGGATGAGACCCCGAGAGCAGGGCCCACTGCAGACATTGGGAGGAAGCGTGTGTAGCAGACGGCATGGCACGTGGCTGGGCGACACCCAGTCACCATCAGGTGGCCCGCTGAAGCTCTGCCCTAAATCTCAGCCCCCTCCCTGGCCCCCAGGCGAGGCTGAGGGAGGTTTATAAAAGCCTCCTGCTCCGGGGTCCAGGCCTGAAGGACCCCCCCCGCCCCCTAACATCTCCTGTGCCTCCTCTGCCCTTGCTGCCTTCCCTCAGACCCCTGGCCCTCAGTCTGGCGGTCCATTTTCAGCTCAAATGCTTCGGGTTGGTGAGGCTAGACCAGCAGCGCCTGGGTGTCTGTTAGAAATGCAAAGGCCCACTTGGGCCTGGTCAGAGATGGGGCGGACAGTCTGTCTAACAAGCCCTGCAGGTGGTTCTGTGCACACGTCGGGGCCTGTGGGCTCAGACTGTGGTCAGCGCCCAGCCTCCCCTTGCCCTCGCACTTCTCCTTCCTTCTCTGGCTCCTTGCTCTGCGGCCTCAGGCCAGCCCTGGCCTGTTCCTGTATTCTGTCCCAGCTCAGAGCTCTCACCAGGGGCCAAAGCCCCGGGACCCATTTGCCTGGAGAGGAAATTTGGAGACAATCTGGGAGATTGTGGCAGTTCAGGTGGGAGGCTATAGGTAGTTGGTGTTAGGGAAGCAGGTTCCAGCTGCAGAACTGGGGTTCAGAGCAAGTCACGAGGAGCTCCAGCGCCACCCAGCCCCACACACAGGAAAGCCGGTCACCGAGGCACTGCTCTTGTGCAGAGAGGAAGTTTTTTTGTTTTTTTTTTTTTCTTTGTTCTTATATTCCACATATGAGTGAAATCATTTGATACTTGTCTTTTTCGGCCTGGCTTATTTCACTGAGCATAATACCCTCTAGCTCCATCCATGTTGTTGCAAATGGTAGGATTTGTTTTCTTCTTATGGCTGAATAATATTCCATTGTGTATATGTACCACCTATTCTTTATCCATTCATCTACTGATGGGCACTTAGGTTGCTTCCATTTCTTGGCTATTGTAAATAGTGCTGCAATAAACATAGGGGTGCATCTGTCTTTCTCAAACTGGGCTG
This sequence comes from Phataginus tricuspis, assembly GCA_029783875.1. NCBI lineage: Eukaryota > Metazoa > Chordata > Mammalia > Pholidota > Manidae > Phataginus > Phataginus tricuspis. The sequence goes on along the minus strand of JAQQAC010007117.1, from coordinate 18,033,486 downwards.
CTGCATTCTTGGGGTAAATTCCTAGGAGTGGGATTCCTGGGTCAAATGGTATTTCTATTTTGAGTTTTTTGAGGAACCTCCATACTGCTATCCACAATGGTTGAACTAATTTGCATTCCCACCAGCAGTGTAGGAGGGTTCCCTTTTCTCCACATCCTCGCCAACATTTGTTGTTGTTTGTGTTTCGGATGTTGGCCATCCTCACTGGTGTGAGGTGATATCTCATTGTGGTTTTAATTTGCATTTCTCTGATGATTAGCGATGTGGAGCATCTTTTCATGTGCCTGTTGGCCATCTGAATTTCTTCTTTAGAGAAGTGTCTATTCATGTCCTGTGCACATTTCTTAATTGGGTTATTTGCTTTTTGTTTGTTAAGGTGCGTGAGTTCTTTGTATATTTTGGATGTCAACCCCTTATCAGATACATCATTTATGAATATATTTTCCCATGTTGTAGGATGTCTTTTTGTTCTACTGATGGTGTCCTTTGCTGTACAGAAGCTTTTCAACTTGATATAGTCCCATTTGTTCATTTTTGCTTTTGTTTCCCTTGCCCGGGGGGATATGTTCATGAAGAAGTAGCTCATGTTTATGTCCAAGAGATTTTTGCCTATGTTTTTTTCTAAGAGTTTTATGGTTTCATGACTTACATTCAGGTCTTTTATCCATTTTGAGTTTACCTTTGTGTATGGGGCTAGACAGTAGTCCAGTTTCATTCTCTTACATGTAGCTGTCCAGTTTCTCCAACACCAGCTGCTGAAGAGGCTGTCATCTCCCCGTTGTATATCC
>JAQQAC010007117.1:17996918-18031688 GCA_029783875.1 Phataginus tricuspis | reverse complement strand
TCTTGTAAGCAGCATATAGATGGGTCTTGCTTTTTTATCCACTCTGTTACTCTGTGTCTTTTGATTGGTGCATTCAGTCCATTTACATTTAGGGTGATTATTGATAGATATGTACTTATTGCCATTGCAGGCTTTAGATTCGTGGTTACCAAAGGTTCAAGGGTTGCTTCTTTACTATCTGAGAATCTAACTTATCTTTCTTGTTAAATTACTGTGAACGCCGTCTGATGTTTCTTTATCTCTCCCTTCCTATTCTTCCTCCTCCTTTCTTTATGTATTAGGTGTTTTATTCTTTGCCTTTAGTTAGTGTTTGGATGGTCTGCTTTCTTTGCTATGATTTTATTTTCTCTGGTGACATCTTTTTAGCCTTAGGGGTGTTTCCCTCTAGAGCAGTCCGTTTAAGATATCCTGTAGTGGTGGTTTATGAGAGGCAAACTCTTTCAACATTCCTTTGTCTTGAAATTGTTTAATCCCTCCGTCATATTTAAATGATAATCGTGCTGGATACAATATTCTTGGTTCGGGGCCCTTCTGTTTCATTACGTTAAATATATCATGCCATTCTCTTCTGGCCTGTAATGTTTCTGTTGAGAAGTCTGATGACAGTCTGATGGGTTTTCCTTTGTAGGTGATCTTTTTTCAGAGAGGAAGTTTTATTGCAAGGTGGCTGGACAAGAAGACAAGAGGCTGCTCAAATATGTCTCTCCAAGCTCGGCTGGAGTTCTGAATTTATACAGAAGGTTTATGCATATTCAGCAGAGGCCGGTGTAATTAGCAAGGCTGGGGAGGGACTTTGTGGTCCCGCATAGCATGTTAATGTGTTAGTACACACATTGTATGTTCAAAGAGTGGCATCTAAGCCCCACTATGGAGGAGATTGTAGTATGGTCAGGAAGGAAAGGTAACGTTAGGCCACCTGTTCCCGTGTTGGCTGAGGTGAGGTCTGTAGCCTCAACGAGGTTGGGTAGGTCAGCTCTGGGTGAAGCTCTAAGTGTCCTGTAACATATCTTAGCTAAACACCTGGTGACCTGTGTGTCAGGTCATCTAAGGAAAACCCCCCACTGGATTTTCAATTAAAAGGCCACTGGTTTCACCAGTTTCTGTTCAAATTAGCTATGTGATACATGGTTTACCAGCACAGGATGTTAGAGCCGAGGTGCTTGTGGGAGGCAGTTCTCCAAGGGGTATCACATTTCTGTGCATTTTGCAAGGAGGCCAGTGGACTATCTTTTTGAGGATGTTTGTATAGTGACAGCTTGGAAAATAGAGATTTGCCCTTTCTAGTGCAGAGGGTGTGTGGGGAAGTTGGGGTTCCTATGGCCAGGATCCTCACTGAACTTAAACCACCTGATGATGTAACTGGCCTGTTGCTAGGCTACTGCTTCCACACCTTTAGGCAATAAGCTATTACTGTGCTATATAGAGAGCTGGCCCAGTGCTCTGGGCGGAGGCAGAGACGCTAGTGCTCGACCTACCGCCGGGAGAACAAGCTGGGTAATAAACCCTTTCACCCCAAAGAATGTTTTGCTGTCAATTTCTTTGGTTGCATTGAATCCATAGCGAACTTGCCCGGGGCTGAAACCCATTGGCAGGACAGGGTGACTATACTTATTGCCCATTATAAAATATTTGGGTTTCCTAAAACTCAAGCTTCCTGCCTGTCTCACCAGAGGCTTTCCCCAGGCAAGTTCACTCTGGATTCAGTGAGACCAAATAACGACAACGGAACATTGCAGGTGAAAGGCCAAGCTTTATTCTCACGGTGGCAGGTCAGGTGCTGGAGTCATGTCTGCCTCTGGCAAGTCCACAATCTGCTTCTGCCTCTGCCAGCTGGGGAGAGCACTGGGCAGAGCTCTTTAATAGCGACACAGAAAATAATGTCTCGTTGCCTACACGTGTGTAAGCGCACCCAGCAGCAGGCGGATCACGTCATTGCCCCTGTGTGCTGGGCTAGTAGATTAGGGTCAGGTGAGGATCCTGGCCCTGGGAACTCCCATTTTCCCTACACTATCCTGTAAGACAACCCACTTTGTGGGCCAGTGCCATCTGGCCCTTTTCATGGTGCCGTATGGATACTGGGGCTTGGAGAATTGGTGCAAACATAACCACACCTTACTAATGCGGTAAGTAATGAACTGTCCCCTGTCTCCAACCCAGGAATATCCTGTTAGATGTTCCAATATCCAACACATGAAAATGCAGCAGACTCTTCCCTGTTCCTGGCAGGCACAAGATAGGCCTGAGCTGCAAGAAACTAGGAGCTGGGCAGTAGCTGGGCCACCAGCAAAGATGGCTGAGCTTGGACTGAAAGTCCAGGGCTCAGCCAAGGGTGGTCCCATGGGTGTGGCAGAACCAAGTGTGGATAAAGTGAAAGTTCCTGTGGCCAGGATTCTCACCTGGCTCTGGTTGGCTAGTTTACTACACATGTGTGGGCAATACGTTGCTACTGACTCTATATAAAGAGCTCTGCCCAATGCTCTTGGTGACATAGTGGCATGGCTGCAAGGCTGCAGGAGAGCAGGGCAGAGGCTGGAGTGGAGAACAGAGCTAGAGGATGGCTATGCAGAGAGAGAGGCCCAGAGGATGGCTGGGTGGGCAGAGGGCCCAGAGGTGGAGACCAGCTTGCTGCATGCAGACTCACTCTGAGTGAACAGGATTTTAGTGACTGACCTGCCATTGTGGAAATAAAGTTGGGTATAACCCTTTCACCCCAAGAACGTTCTACTGTCATTTCTTTGGTCACATTGAATGCATAGTGAACTTACCCAGGGCTGAAATCCATTGGCAAAACACAGAGCTTAAAGTGTGGGGGTCAAGGGGCTCCATGTGGATGGAAAGGAGGGAAGAGGAGTCTAGGTACCAAGACACCCTATAGGCACCAGAGAGTCGCCTCTCAAAGAGACACGTGGGTCTGAACAGGTCATTAGTCCCTCGATTCTCAACACTGCCTACACATTTGAATCATCTGGAGAGCTTTCCAGGAATAGCAGTGCCCGGACTCCATCTCCAGAGATTCTGATCTTGTTGATAACAGAATGTGGCTGGTTACCAGCTCATTAGGTTATCCTACTATGCAGCTAGATTTGAAAACCACTGGTCTATTCCAGCTGCCACTCTTGTCCTGTGAGAAAATTCAGGCTCAGAGCATTGAAGTGACTTTAGTAAAAAGCCTGTTCACCTAACATTTTACTAGAATGAATTCCTGGATCCCCAGGCTGTGTGCCTGGCTCCAGCCCTCAGGGCTGTGGATATTGTTTTATGGGGCTCAGGACCTAGACTCGGCTCTGACCAGAGTCTCACAAGGAAATTGACCAAGAGAGGCACTGTCCCTGGAGCACCTCAGCCCTGGGGCCCAGAGGGAGGGCTTCGGCTTTATATTAATAGGACTCTGGGTTGCTAAGTGACCAGACAGTTAGGCTGTGTGCTGCCCTGGGCTGGTGTTCTGCATGTTCAGGTTTCTGGAGATGCTCAAGAGTTCTACGGGGCAGAGGATGGGAACTACGTGATTGAGGGTGTGCGGGGCACCCCTCGCTGTCCTACATCAGACAAAAGTTCTGGTGCCTCACAGGCCTCGGCATTAGAGAGCTTGGGGCTTTATTGCTCCTGGTGGCCGGGGAGCTTATCCTGAAGCAGGGGCCTGAAGGCTCTTTAATAATTTTTTTAAATTTGGAAATGATTTTAAACAGGTTATGAAAATAAGAATGGTACAAAATACCCCCCGATTCCTCTATTTTTAACATTTAATCTGTTTGCTTTATTATTTGTCACCTCTCTCTGTGTATATAATATTTTTTTCTTAACCATATGAGACTAAGCTGGATAAATCATGGTCCTTTACCCCCAAGTATTTTAGTGTGTATGTCCCCCAAATAGGGGTATTTGCTTTCTCTTAGAACCACGGGATACTCACCAACTTCAGTAAGTTCAATATTAACACAGCATGTTTACCTGAATCACGGTGTTCCAGTGTCGTCACTCACCCAGTGATCTTTGGAACATGTCTTCCTTCCAGGGCAGGATCCAGTCTAGGGTGATGTGTCAGGTTTTACTGTCTTGCCTCTTTAATCTGGAACACTTGACGTTTTTGCACATGGGATCCTCCTCCCCCTCTCTAAGAGCGTCTGTCGCTTTGGGTTCCTCTTACGCTTCCCCATCACTGCGTTTGGGTCCTTCTTGGTGTCACCTCTGGGCCTCTACAGAATCACTCTGCCGCTTCTTAGTTTTCATCACAGGGGTGTTGAGTTTCTCCATTATATAGTTACTATTTTATCTTTTGCAACAGCAGTCTGTGGAGAAACATTTCTTTTATTGAAGTATAATGGACATATCACGTTATATTAGTTTCAGGTGTACAACATAATGATCTGATATTTGAATACATTGCAAGGTGATCATCACAATAAGTCTAGTCACCAAAATATTTTTTCTTGTGGTAAGAACTTTCAAGACATACTCGCTTAGTGACTTTCAAGTGTGCAGTACAATATTACATGTAGTCATCATTACATACCTTATTTATCTCCTAACTAGAGGTTGTATCTCCTGATACCCCTTTGCCCCTTTCGCCCACCTCCAAGTGCCCTCCCCACTGGCAACCACCATTTTATTCTCTGTATCTGTGAGTTTCTTTCTTTCTTTTTGTTTGTTCATTTTTTGGATTTCACGTGTAAGTGAAAATCATATGGTATTTGTCTTTCTCTGACTTTTCACTTAGCATAATACCTTCAGTGTCTGTCCATGTTGTCACAAATAGCAAGATTTCATTCTATTTTTATGGCTGAGTAATACTCCCTTATATATATGTATATATATGTAATAAAAACAGCACACACTATGTCTTCTTTATCCATCCGTTGATGGACACTTAGGTTGCTTCCGCATCTTGGCTACTATAAATAATGCTGCAATGAACATAGGAGTGCATATATCTTTTCAATTAGTGTTTGTGTTTTCTTCGGATAAATATCCAGAAGTAGAATTTCTGGATCACATGGTCGTTCTATTTAAAATTTTTCAAGGTGGCTCCACACTGCTTCCCACAGTGGCTGCACCACTTTACATCCCCACCGACCGTGATGAGGCCCCCTTCTCTCCACACCCTCACCAATGCTTGTTATTCCTCGTCTTTTGATACTGGCTGTTTTGACAAGTGTGAGGTGATATCTCGCTGTGGTTTTGATTTGCATTTCCTTGATGATCAGTGATGTGGAGCATCCTGCGTCTGTTGGCATCTGTATGTCTTCTTTGGAAAAATGTCTATCCCAGTCTTCTGCCTATATTTTAATCGGATTTTGTTGTCATTGAGTTGTATGAATTCTTTGTATATTTTGGATATTAACCCTCAGTGGCTATATGGTTTGCAAATATCTTCTCCCATTTAGTAGTCTGATTTTTATTTTGCTGGTGGTTTCCTTCTATGTGTGGCTCTTGGTTTAAATCAGTCCCATTTGTTTTTACTTTGTCATCACCTTTGGTGTCAGATCCAAAAAAAAATCACCAAGAGCCACGTCAGGGAGCTTCCGCCTATGTTTTCTTCTAGGAGTTTTATGGTTTCTGGCCTTACATTCAGGTCTTCAATCCATTTTCAGTTAATTTTTTTGTATGTGGTGTAAGATAGTGGTCCTGTTTCATTCTTTTGCCTATTGTGGGGAAACATTTTAAGTCCATGCAAACATGAGAATTTCCCTTTAGATTTAGCATCCTTATTGATAATTCTTGCCTGAACCAGTCTTTACTCTGATGGTTTCAAAATGATGATTTCCCAAATCCGGCATTCTGAGGACTCTCTTTAGAAGAGTGTGAAAGGGACTTCCTGGCGAGATTCTCTCTGGACCTTAGGAGGCAGTTCAGGGCTCCTGAAAGCTTCCGTGTTTCATCCCTAGGAGGGTGGGCCCTGTCTGCCCGTGAGGCTGTGCTTCCCTCTGAGTGTGCTGGACCTTCCTGATCGGGTTCAAACTCCACTGTAGCAACTGTGCTTCATCTCTGTCTTGTAGAGGATTACAGGCAATCATTTCATATTGTAATCAGTGTCATTAGCTCTGCATTTCTGGGTTTTGGGGACGATTCATCCATGTATTTATTCATTCATACAGTTAACAAGGATTTGAGTACTTGTAATTATCACACACCGTACCTGGTGCTGGGATAAAGTGGGACATAAGACAGGCATGGAGCCTAGTGGGGAAGACCAACATTGTGCAGATAATTAATAGTGTAACAAATTGGACAGAAGAGGCGAGGACAGAGTGCCTCATGAGCACGCATACGCAGAAGCTGACCTAATCCGGGGAAGCCCTTCCTGAGGAAGTGAAGTTGAAGATGAGTCCGCATGGTCTCATCTCAGTGGGTGAAGGAGCAGCCACTGCGAATCCACAGGAGCGAGGCGGCAGCGTGGTCCTGTCTCCATGGCGAGAGGGTGCAGGGCCACCCCATCTCCACAACAGGGCGTGGGGAGCAAGTGGCTTATGACGAGGCTGAGAAATGGGTAGGATCTAAACTGTGGAAAGGCTTTGGGCCTTGAAAGGATTTTGTTTTTTATCCTAAGAGCCAAGAGAGGTCTCTGAAGGACTTCAAACAGGAGAGAGAAAATCTTATTTGTAAATTAAGAAGATCACTCTGACTCCTATGTGGGAGATAGATCTGAACAGGTGGAGAAGGAAGAAAGCCAGCGTGGAAGTAAGGCAATGAGGTCGGAGGCTGGAGAGGAGTCCGGGTGGATGGGGGCCTGACTTGGGTGGCAGCGGAAGGGGTGGAGAGGGCTTGGTTCTCTGATTTCCCGCATCCCCAGAGGGACCACAAAGCTGTATACAGCTTAAGGGAAGAACCGTGGCTACTCTGTTTAGCCACAGGACAGTGCCCGTTAGAGAAACCACGCACTCACCCTATTGGAGAAGCAGAGTTTCTAAGAAAGAAGTTGACTGATACATACTGACAGGAGCCAACCATGGACCAGTGTCTCACTTATAGTTAATGAATCGGGTTTGCTGGGTAATCTCTCATTTGCTCCTTTCTATTTTTATAAAAGGAGAGGAACCTATTAGTAAGTATTCCACAGCTGAATTTGATTTGTGTACCATTGTGTTCAGAAGTGCTGTGGACATGGCCGGGGTTGGCTTGCGGACGGTATAGAATTGTCATGGAGTCTTATCCCTACCCCAGCATTTGCTTTGACTGCAGTTTTTATGGCACATGATACTTCTCCATTAACTTTTATTAGATCCATAACTTTTTTATTAACATTGAGTAATAACTGTTTTCAATGGCATCACTCTTCCGAAGAGTCCTCGGTTTGTAGTCCACGATAACAGTTGCTAAATTGAAGTTTCTTCTGCCAGTTTTTCACCCACAGTAAATCCAACTATCCAACCTCATCTTGCTTAAAAAGCCATGAAATTCCTGGACATTATCAGAAAAATGACCACAGTCAAAGTGCTCTAAATGGAGCTGGAAATTGAGCTCTGGCCTATTTGAGTCAAGATGTTTCATAGTTATGGGGTGGGAGTGGGAACTTTCAACCTCAAGTTAAAGCTCTCCTCTCTGTGGGATTTCTCTTCTTAGGGAGGTTGTTAGCTGATCCGCTGCTCCAGGCTGGGACTGTGTCTGGTGGGAGTGAAGGACAGACTTTAACAGTCGCGGTCAGAGTGAACTTTAGGTGGGCACCTGCCCAGAGCAGAGTGGGAAGGGTCTGAGTCTAGCTGCTCTCAGGGTTGTGCTGTCAGGTTCAAACATCTCTTACCTTGCATTTCCAGTGGAGTTTCTCTTCCCTAAAAGAATAAGGCTTCGTGCGCCCAGCACCAGTTCAGTTAGTCTGACGGATGATTTTTGGTGTTTCTCATGCTGTGTCCAGCAGATGCCCATATTCATTAGGATTAGTTGGGTTGCAAGTGACAGAAAACCCCAAATTTCTCTCATGTAAAAGAAATATAGACCCTGAGAGTCCAGGGCTAATGGAGCAGGCCACAAAGGGGTCAGGAGCCAAAGCTGACAGCTAGCTGCCCTGATGGCCTTAGCATGTGGCTCTCAGCCCATGGCTCAGTGTGGCTGCATGAGATCCAACCAACTTACCTGTATTCGCCTCTTATCATGCAGAAGAAGAAAGAGAAGAAGGCCACACCCCCTTCCTTTAAGGATACTTTCAGGGAGTTGCATGGGACCCTTCCACTTAAGTCCCATAGGCAGAGTTTAGTCATATGATCACACATATCTGTAAGGAAGGCTAGAAAATCATGCTGTTCCAGGTACCTTATGCAGAGCTAAAATTTGGAGATTTTATTACTGAGGGAGAACGGCAGGATGCATATCAGGGAACATCTCAGCTCCAACAAAAGCACCCAAGCTTTCTCTGGGTTCAGCTCTTTTAAGGGCTCCCCAGTTGTTCTTGGAGAATTCAGGAAACACATTTTAAAAGCAGATGCTACCTATCTTTGGAAAAATAAAGCTTAAAGTTCAAAATCCAAAGACTAGGGGCTGAAAAGAGGGAATGCTTTTCATGTTTATGTAGCTGCTAACTTTTAGAAATACCAAGAAGCTTCAAGCAATCAACCATCCATCCTTACAACCTTTATCTCGTCAACATGTTTACTGAGTATCTGCTCTGTGCCAGACATTGTGTTCATAGCCAAGGAATGGATATGAATAAGATACGGTCCTCATACACAAATAACTCATGATCAGGGGAGGAAAATGGGGTAAGTTAGTAATTTCAAGCAATAAATGCTGTAACAATCATTGGTTTTTTTCGTCAGTAAATACTTCTATCTACTGTGTACTAGGTGCTCTTCTAGATACCAGGAATAGAAAAATTAAAGGTCAAGTTTTCTATCAGAAAAATTAAAGTGTAGAGCGATAAAGTCTAACAGAGGTATGGATAGGTAAAAATGAGAGCATATGGAGGAAAGTGTAAGCCTGCCTGGCTGCATCAGAAAATGCTTCCTGGAGGAGATAACTCTTGAGCTGAAACATGAAGGAAGAACGAGACGTTTCCAGTACAACCTTGGGCCTCCTCTGTTTATTAAATATTGAGGGAACTAACTGCCTTTCTTCTTATGCTCATATGTAATTTGTAATTCAGTATGTCACGAGTGGTGGTATTTGCCAGTAATCTATACTGAAGGCTTTTGCATAAGTCTCTCTGCTACCCAATGGGCGCACAAAGGTATTTATTTGGTAATAATTCTTTTGTGAATGGGTAATAGGAGATGTTTACAATTTTCCTTGATTTTAAGCAGAGTTGTGATGGCAATATTTTAAATCCAACTTGAGGCTGGAGGGCCTGACATATCATTTCCACCACGGCAGGAGCTGGAAACCAAAGCGATGTATCTCAGACAAAGTGAAGAGTCTGACAAAGTACATCTCTCAATAGAATAAAGTTAGATGTCTGTCAAAATGCATTTGTCCTCTGAATAACCATCCATATGTTTTATGTTTTGGTATAAATAGACATTTCATCAGTTTATCACAATTGTTCTGTCAGAGACCAGCAATTTGAAAAAGAATTTTAAAGATCTTTCTCAAGCAATAACCTAAGAAGACTTTTGGGGGGTTGTTTTTCTTATTTCTTTTCTTCTTTTGATTCTGTCTGGCTCCCTTCAGAGCCCACAGTTCATTACTAAAGAGAAGCGAACATCTATTTAAAGTTAATCCAATAATACTATGTTTCAGACCATTAATTCTTGCCTGCAATGGCTTCCTTTGAAAAGCATGTTGTTCGCGTCCCAGCCTGCCTCCTTCAGATGTGGCCCGTTGGGGGGAGGGGTGCTGTGTGGGTTTGTGACCACTGGTCACCTGAGGTGTGGGTTCCCTCTGGCCCTGCGGCCTCCCTACACCTGCAGAGTGTGACCTTGGCTGGGCCCGAGCCAGGGAACGGGAGAGGAGGCTCGCTGTGAGCTCTCCCACCCTGTCCTCCCTGATACGCATGGGCAGGGGCTACAGGCCCCAGGAGCTTTGAGGAGGAGGGCCAGAGGACTGGCAGGCCTGGAGCCTCAGTGGGCATCCAGCCTGTCTCTGAGCAGGGTGCTGAAGCAGTTACCATCTTGTCAAACATTCTGTCCAGTGAAAAAAATTAATATGCTAACTTTGCAGACAAAAGCACTTTTTGACCAACGTCCAAAGCTGTATGTTTAGATAAACCTTGGGATTAATGCTGTGATTAGCATTATATTTGCCAAGGTCATAAATTCATTGTAAAATAAATGGTTTGAGAGTCAAGCCAACCAAAGCCACCTGGGAGGAAGAAAGAACAATGGGGGCTCTAAGTCAGGGGCTCCCTCTGGCAGCTTCCAGCACCCCGACTCAGGACGGATCATGAGCCCGCCTCTCGGTGCTGCCCCCGCTCGGTCAACTCCCCAGCCTCTGTTACCTGGCCCTGCTGGAGGCAGGCGGACTGCGAGGTCTGTCCTGGAGGGACACAGGAAGGAAAATCAGGTCTAGAATCTGTAGGAGTTCTAGCCGAGCAAGAGAAGCCTATCACGGGAGGCCAGGAAATATAGCTTTAGTTGTCTACACAGGACTCCCTGGATCCTGGATTTATGCTCTTTGTCCGATCTTCGCTCTGTTTTTATCTGCCTCTGTCCCAGCACACCCCGTGATATGAGGAGAACAAAGTTCCCTGCAGGACAGATCTCAGACCTTCAGACTCCATCAGCTCACTGTGCAAAATCCATTCCTATTCTTAGGGGCCCAAGCATGCAAAACTCCTTTATGATATTTGTAGCATATCACTGCTGGTGTGTACTCATTATAATATCTTTATTTTTTTGGATATCTGGATTTCCCATAAGATAATGCATTTTTGAAGGAAAGTTGGTCTTTTCATCTTTACAACCCAAGCCCCTAGGACAGAGCCTGCTCGGGATGTTATGACTCTATCTTGGCCCCGCAGTAATGGTACATTGTTAGGTGTCACGTAATGTGGTTTTATACCACCCGTCAGAGTGAGAGCCGATGAGACCACAGTGTGATGAGCAGTCTGTTCTTGGCTTTCTCAGTGGGTTGGGTAAAGAGTATATGTCTTTTAGAAAGTGTTCAGAAGGATGCCAAGGAATTGGGTCCAAAATCCAACAGACCAATCTGAGATCACAGAGTGAGGCCGGGATAGTTTAGGAAGAATGTCTACATTTTCTCATGGATTAACTATAGAGTGTTCTAGCCAAGTCATAATGGCTGTGGTTTAGATAATGCAAAATGAGAGCGACAGCAACTGGAACTGCACATGGTTTATTGGTAGAGATCCACAAAGGTACAATTTCTGTGCGTTAAAATTAGATCCAGGAAAACTGGGCTTGTTCAGAATGGTGGCAAAGGAAACTTCCTGATGGCAGAAATAGTGACTAATTGTTATTTGATATGGACAAAACTTGATAATGACTCCAATATCTGTTTAAAAAGTTATACAGAAAATAATTCTGATAAAAGTTAATTATGTTAAAAGGATGTAGATGTGGAAAAATGGAAGTGGTTTAATAGTGACAATATATAAAACTGATTTGAGAATTTAAGTGAAATGTTGTGATTTAAATTTGCATTTTTAAATATGAATAAAATGGAATATCCTTTTACATGATTAAAAGCCAGTTGCTTTTTTCTGTAATGATGTTTTTCATTAATTTTTTTTCTATTGAGTTTTTTTTTCCAATTTATTTAGAAATCTGTTTTTGATGGAGATTCTTTGTCATATTTTTGCAATATTTTTCTTTACTGCTTGCTTTTCAACTTGGCTTATGGTATTTTTGTCATGAAGACGTTTTAATTTTTATATAGTCCGATTTATCCATGTTTTTATGTATTAGGCTTCAAAGCCTATCCCATCAAATTAAGTAAAGAAAAAAAGTGTTTTCTTCTAGTACTCTTATGGCTTAGGTGTTTATTTTTAAGTATTTTATCCATCTGGAATTTGTTTTGGTATAAAGAAATGAGGAAAGGAGTCCTTCTTTTTCAGGGTGGTCCAGTTAGTTACTGCAAACCAGTTATTGAATAGTAGATATTTTCCCTTGCATCAAAAAGCTGTCTCTACATAAACCAAATTTTTGCATATTTGGGGGCCTGCTTCTCATTTTCCTATTCACTTGCATTCACCTGCGTGTTAATTGTTGATCCAGTACAAGAATATTCTAATTATTATGACTTTATATTTTAATATCTGCTAGGGTGAATTCTTCTCCCATATTCTTCTTTATCAGACATGTCATGGCTTTCCATTTTTTATTTTTTGAGATGAATTTTAGAGTCCATCTGAAGATCCTCCAGTGCTTCTGTCCCACCCCATTGTTTTCTTTTGGTGTTGATCATGTGAAATTTATAGGTCAATGCTGGAAGATGGGCATCTTTGTAAGGAGTGTTCCTATCCAGGTAAAGGGAATCTATTTTCCATTGGGTGGTTATTACATTTTACTTCACATAGATCCTACATATTGCTTGTTTTTCCAGATACTTTTTTCTTTTCGATTGCAATTCTAAATGGTATCTTTTCTTTATATTTTTATATATCTGGTTGGTGCTTGCTTCTTGAAAAGCTATTTTGATTTTTTTATATTAATTTTGTAAACAGTCCCCCCACTCTTGTTGTTTGTGCTTGTTAGTTAATTCCTTTGGTTTTCCAGATACACAATTATAATATCTGCAGATAATCACGGTTTCCCACATTCTAAGTTTCATCTTCTTTTCTGTCATTTCAGAGGGCACAAAAATTATGGGATCTTATGATATGATGTTTTACAGCCCGATGTGGAGGTTGGTCAGGCATCTGTGCCACGAGCTTTGACCTCTGAGCCCCTAGCAAGAGATGGTTGAGTGAATGAGTGATTAGCAAGGCCTCTGGATTCAAACTGCTGGATCCAAGTCTCAGCTCCACCATTTATTAGCTGTGTGACCCTGGGCAAGTTGCTTAACTTTTCTGGGCTCAGTTTCATCTGTAAATTAACAGGATCCACCTCACAGGGTGGGCATGAGGACTGAATGAGTCAGTTCACATAAAAGAAAGAGAAAGCTGCTGTGAGATCTTTTGGGTTATGGGAGAGAGGTGGGCGACACCCACATGCATGGACTAAGCCAGGGTGTGGGAAGTTCTTAGCCCCTTAAGGGTTGGGTGGGGCCCCTTTTTGCAACCGGGTTGCGAGAGACATGGGTGAGCAGAAGTGGACGACTGCTTGTAAGAAATAAACGGGTTTCTCCCACTTTATTTCTCCCTTTAACTGATTTCTGTTTCACGGGTATTTTACTGTGGGATTTTCCCCAGGAGTTACATGTTTTCTGATGAAAAATTCACTGTAATTCTTACCTTTGTTCCTCTCTAGGTAAAGTTTGTTTTCCCCTCTCTGGCTTCTTTCAAGACTTTCTCCTTGTCTTTGGTTTCTGCAGTTTGAATATGATATGCATAGGTTTTCTTGGTGTTTGTTTTCATTTTTTTGGTGTTTTTTTTGGGGGGGAGGGGTCATACCTGAGTATCATTTTTTCCCTCCAGACTGAGGTTTTTCTTGCCTTTTGCTTTGTGGATAAAATCGCAATATTCCAGAACCTCTTGCCCGGCCTAGTCCATCTCCATATCAATAGATCATAAAGCGGGTGGAGAGGCGAGTGCGCCCGGAACTGGAAGAGACTCGGGTGAGCGGAGTAGGTGACTTCTTGTAAGCAACGAAAGGCCTTTTTCTGTCTAGTTTTTCCCTTGACTGATTTTGGTTTCGGTGGTTTGTGGTTTATTTGCTCCAGGCTGGGAACACATTTCCCCTTGGAGTTACATATGTCTTGTTATTTTTTGGTCTTTGCAAATAGGATTGATGTTGAATAGGTCTTTGGTGTGAGGATTTGCAGCAGCCTGGCTATAGGATCTGGGCTGTTTAATGTTTGCCACAGTTGCAGATGCCAGAGGCTTCAGATCCTCCAGTGTCCTCATTTTTGTCTCCTCTTGACTTTGGATTCCCTAAGTCGTCTTCCTCAGAGAGAGACTGTGTCCTGCAGTCCTTGCAGCTTTACCCCGCTGTTACTGTACTGGAGTCCTGTTGGTGAGGCAGAGAGTGGGGGGAAGGCGGCCATCTACAGTCTTACACGTAAGCCTCAGTCCTTCGGGGGCCTGTGTCTCAGGGCTGTGACCTCCACGAGCATCCTCTGGTGGTATGGCTTGGTTCCTCCCTGCCCTTGACTGGCTGCAGCATTCCCCATCTATGTCCTCGACACAAATGCTGGTGTTGGCTGGAGAGGGAGGCATTTCCGTCCCCCAGGGAAATAAGGCTCAGACAAAGCCTTGTTCCTTGGGGAGTAGGCCTTTACTTGGGGGAAGGCTCTGGCTCTATTCACGATGGTTACCCTCCTGCCAGAGCCATGACACTGTTGTTTTTGGATTGTCACCTGTAGAAACCTGCTTGGGTTCCTGAAGGCAGCTGGGGGGCTCCCTTATGACTGTGGCCCCAGGATTCTCACTCTCATGCTAGTTCATGCTCAGCCTCTAACAATTCATCACCTTTCTGTTTAATTGTTTCTACTAGTTTGTGGCTTCCATTCCAGGTAAGTGGGTCTCAGCTCGCTCTCCCTGGATGTGTTATCTTTCTAGATCTGGAGATGGTTGTTTGCTCTGCCACCTCAGTTCTCTGATGGGTCTGAGAAAAGTCAGACTTCCCATCTGCCCAGGGTTTTCTTGTTGTAAAGGTGCGAGTGATGACTTCTAGGATTTTATAGGTCAGACCTTAAGCTGGAAGTGCCCAACAGTTTTATGAGAATTCATACACGTAAAACATCTTTGTAAACTGCAAACTATTATAATTGATTAGTAAGTGGAATTAGATTATGGGTAAGCAGGAGAGAGGGAAAGTGGCCATCACAGGATTCAAGACCATAATATCATTAAAAGTGGAGGTGGCAAAGTAGACATGAAGGGAGGAAAAAAAAAGAGAAATGAGATGGAGGGAACTGTTCTTCCCCTTGTCCACCTGCCCTGCCTCTCTTCCCATCTCCATGCCGTCAGGTGCTTCTGTGGGTCCCAGCAGCTCAGGCCTCTGCTGGGCCTCTGCTGGGCCATGCCTGGAGTCTGTCAGGCTGCCTCTGAGCAGGTGCTGGATGCCCTAATAGATCTGGGCCCGCAGGGACTGGTGAGAGGGGCTGCAGAAGGGCCTCAGGACCCGCTGTGACCCCGAAGCTCCTCCCTTAGAGGCACAACGATAGAGCCACCATCTCTGGCTGCGTGCACCTAAAAAGCACTCTCTTTACTAAGTTGGTGGGATAAGAAATAGGGCAGCTTCCATTCCTTACAGAGCGACGGTGCCATTATGAGTAAGTGGCGCAGTTCATACAGAGAATGAATTCCCCTGCTCTTCCAGAAAGCCCGGCCCCTGCTCCTGTTACCAGGCGGTGGGTTGTGGAATTCCTTGGTGCTTGTCTTCTCAAAGGAAAGAATTCAGGCAAGAGACTTGATAGAGAGTTAAAGCTGCAGAGGTTTTTTTATTTAGCCACATGGAAGTACAAGTATTCTGCAGACAGCAGGGCGGGCTGACCCCTGTCGTGGGTGGCCACCTGCCAGGTCTTGCACTGTGTTCTTTCATGGCGGCTTATTTGGTCTCCTCCCTCCCATTTTGTCATCATAACACCACCCTTTGGATCCACTTTGGTTTCTCCCCTCTA
This sequence comes from Phataginus tricuspis, assembly GCA_029783875.1. NCBI lineage: Eukaryota > Metazoa > Chordata > Mammalia > Pholidota > Manidae > Phataginus > Phataginus tricuspis. Next base: position 18,016,082 of record JAQQAC010007117.1, on the reverse strand, counting down.
ACCTCTTTGTGCATGTTTGTGTCTACCATCTTCCCATGAGTGAAACCCATGGGGTAAGGGGGCCTTAACCACAATATATATGATATTATAATAATATTATAATGACTTCAGGGTTACTAGCAGACAAGGTTTTCCTTAAGAGTGCAGGCTCCAAAACTGGGGAAGTCCCTGTGACTGGATCTGTTTGCTTATCAGTCTGTGCTAAACAGCACACTGTGGGCAGAGACTGGGTGGTCTGCTGGCTTCCTTTCTCCCCTCCTGCTCATGTCTGTCTGACTGCTACTCTAACACTTCCAGAGGAAGAGGCCGGCTGAGGCCCGCTGTGGTCTCGGGACGTTCCCTTATTCTACAGCTGAATGGCTTTAGTGCTTGACATAAACCTCAGAGCACTCCAGGGAGCACTGCGGCTCTGAGTCTAGCCTCTCACTAGCTGTGTGGCTTGTGCAGGCTACTCACTTTCACCGAGTCTTGGTGCTGTGCGTTAGTGAGACGGCAGCTAACCCTGAAGTAGCACTTATGTGACAGACATCATTTTAAGCTCTTTGCATACATCTCATTGAATTCCTATGATAACCTTTTGAAATTGGCTAGTATTATTATCCCCATTTTGCAGTTTAGGAAATTAAGGCTCAGTAGATGGAGAGAGGTGCAGAGGTAAAATGTGCCTCTCAGGGTCATTGGGATGATTGTATGAAGTAATATATGATAAGGTGTTTAACTTGGTGCTTGGCACCCAGTTGATATGCAATGTATAATAGTTATTAGAAAACCTGACTCTGTCTTTCTTTAAAATCTTTATTTTTTGGTGTGAAATTCAACACAGAAAAGTAAACAAAAATGTACAGATCAATCATTTATCACAAGGTGAGCACCTGTAAAACAACACCTGAGCTAAAAAAAAAATAGAACATGCCCGGCACCCTAGAAGGCACCCACAGGCACTACCCATCTTTGCCCCCAGAGGTACCAATAGCTTGACTTTGGAAATCACTACTTTGTTCCTTTTTGTAATTTTTCCAATAAGTATACCTTCCTAAACACTAGTTTTGCAAGCTTTTTGAACTTTATAATAAATGATCATTCTTTTGCGTCTGGCTGCTTTTGCTCCCCATTGTTTGAGGTTCACCCATTTTATTGAGTGTAGCTGTAATGAGTTTATTTTCAGTAATCCTGGTCTCTTCCTTCAAAAAAGCCATGTGTTGCTTTATTGTGTGATATACCACAATTTTTATGCATCCTGCTGTTGATGGGTATTTACATGGTTTCCAGTTTGGGGCTGTTTCACAGAAAACTGCTGTGAACTTTCTTATCCATGGTCCTTAGTGCTCCTCCCTTGCTGGGTCATAGGGTGTATGTTTGTTCAGTTTGAGACACTAGCACTTACTTTTTGAAAGCTGTACCATAAGGGCGTGAGAGTTCCCTTCGCTCCACATCTTTATCAACACTTTATGTTGCCCACTTCAAAGCCATTTTGAGGAGTGAATTGTGGAATCTCATTGTGACGTCACTTTGTATTTTCTTGATTATTAATGAAGGTCAGCATATTTTCCTAAGATATGGCCATCTGGATATCCTCTTCTGTTAAGTGCCTGTTCAGATTTCTTGTCCTCCATTCTATCGAATGCCTTTTTAATACGAATTGATTTGTAGATTCTCTTTAGATGTTGAGAGTAGGAGGTCCTTTGGAAGTAACCTTGCATTTTCTTTGGCTGGTATTAAGATTTCTGTGTGTATTTAGTTTTAAGCTACTTAATAATAATGGGCCTAGTTGTGAATATCTTTTCATTTACTCTTAATGTGAATTCTTAAGTCCATGATTTGATGTCTTCCACCAGTTTTGAAAAATTCTTAGCCATTGTCTTTTGTCCTATTTTCTATCTTTTCTCCTTTTGGGACTTCGATTAAATTCATGTTATAAGACACACTCCTCATATCCTCTATAACTCTTAACCTATTAAAAACATTTTTAAAAATTTTGGTATCATTAATCTACAATTACATGTGCAATATTATGGTTACTAGATTCCCCACATCATCAGGTCCCCCCCACCAACCCCATTACAGTCACTGTCCATCAGCGTAGTGAGATGCTATAGAATCACTACTTGTCTTCTCTGTGTTCTACAGCCCTCCCTGTGTCCCCACCCCCTACATTCTATCTGCTAATCGTAATGCCCCCTTTTCCCCTTTGTCCCTTCCTTTCCACCCATCCTCCCCAGTCCCTTTCCCTTTGGTAACTGCTAGTCCATTCTTGGGTTCTGTGAATCTGCTCTGTTTTGTTCCTTCAGTTTTTTCTTTGTTCTTATACTCCACAGAGGAGTGAAATCATTTGATTCTTGTCTTTTTCCACCTGGCTTATTTCACTGAGCATAATACCCTCTAGCTCCATCCATGTTGTTGCAAATGGTAGGATTTCTTTCTTTCTTATGACTGAATAATATTCCATTGTGTATATGTACCACCTCTTCTTTATCCATTCATCTACTGATGGACACTTAGGTTGCTTCCATTTCTTGTCTATTGTAAATAGTGCTGCAATAAACATAGGGGTGCATCTGTCTTTTTGAAACTGGGCTGCTGCATTCTTAGGGTAAATTCCTAGGAGTGGGATTCCTGGGTCAAATGTTATCTCTATTTTGAGTTTTTTGAGGAACCTCCATATTGCTTTGCACAGTGGTTGAACTAATTTGCATTCCCACCAGCAGTGTAGGAGGGTTCCCTTTTCTCCACATCCTCACCAGCATTTGTTGTTCTTAGTCTTTTGGATGTTGGCCATCCTCACTGGTGTGAGGTGATATCTCATTGTGGTTTTAATATGCATTTCTCTGATGATTAGCAATGTGGAGCATCTTTTCATGTGCCTGTTGGCCATCTGAATTTCTTCTTTGGAGAAGTGTCTGTTCAGATCCTCTGCCCATTTTTTAATTGGATTATTTGCTTTTTGTTTGTTGAGGTGCATGAGCTCTTTATATATTTTGGATGTCAACCCGTTATCAGATACGTCATTTATGAATATATTTTCCCATACTGTAGGATGTCTTTTTGTTCTACTGATGGTGTCCTTTGCTGTACAGAAGCTTTTCAGCTTGATATAGTCCCACTTGTTCATTTTTGCTTTTGTTTCCCTTGCCCAGGGAGATATGTTCATGAAGAAGTTGCTCATGTTTATGTCCAAGAGATTTTTGCCTATGTTTTTTTCTGAGAGTTTTATGGTTTCATGACTTACATTCAGGTCTTTGATCCATTTTGAGTTTACTTTTGTGTATGGGGTTAGACAATGGTCCAGTTTCATTCTCTTACATGTAGCTGTCCAGTTTTGCCAACACCAGCTGTTAAAGAGGCTGTCATTTCCCCATTGTATATCTATTGCTCTTTTATCATATATTAATTGACTGTATATGTTTGGGTTAATATCTGGACTCTATTCTGTTCCACTGGTCTGTAGGTCTGTTCTTGTGCCAATACCAAATTGTCTTGATTACTGTGGCTTTGTGGTAGAGCTTGAAGTCAGGGAGCGTAATTCTCCCTGTTTTATTCTTCCATCTCAGGATTGCTTTGGCTATTTGGGGTCTTTTGTGGTTCCATATGAATTTTAGAACTATTTCTTCCAGTTCGTTGGAGAATGCTGTTGGTATTTTGATAAAGATTGCACTGAATCTGTAGATTGATTATTAATTAAATCAATTAATTAAAAAAGTTAATTTTATTAATTTTTTCAAAGAACCAGTCTTGGTTTCATTGATTTTTTCTATTGTTTTATTCTTCTCAATTTTATTAGGTAGTCTAGCCATTTTGACAATATTTATTCTTCCTAGCCAAAAGTATGGGATGAATTTCCATTTGTTAGTGTCCTCTTTAATTTCTCTTAGGAGTGTCTTGTAGTTTTCAGCGTATAGGTCTTTCACTTCCTTGGTTAGGTTTATTCCTAGGTATTTTATTCTTTTTGATGCAATTGTGAATGGAATTGTTTTTCTGATTGCTCTTTCTGTTAGTTCATCGTTAGTGTATAGGAAAGCAACAGATTTCTGTGTATTAATTTTGTATCCTGCAACTTTGCTGAATTCAGATATTAGTTCTAGTAGTTTTGGAGTGGAGTCTTTAGGGTTTTTTATGTACAATATCATGTCATCTGCAAATAGTGACAGTTTGATTTCTTCTTTACCAATCTGGGTGCCTTGTATTTCTTTGTGTTGTCTGATTGCCGTGGCTAGGACCTCCAGTACTATACTGAATAACAGTGGGGAGAGTGGGCATCCCTGTCTTGTTCCCGATCTTAGGTGAAAAGCTTGTAGCTTCTCGCTGTTAAGTATGATGTTGGCTGTGGGTTTGTCATATATGGCCTTTATTATGTTGAGGTACTTGCCCTCTATACCCATTCTGTTGAGAGTTTTTATCATGAATGGATGTTGACTTTGTCGAATGCTTTTTCAGCATCTGTGGAGATGATCATGTGGTTTTTGTTCTTCTTTTTGTTGATGTGGTGGATGATGTTGATGGATTTTTGAATGTTGTACCATCCTTGCATCCCTGGGATGAATTCCACTTGATCATGGTGTATATGATCCTCTTGATGTATTTTTGAATTCGGTTTGCTAATATTTTGTTGAGTATTTATGCATCTATGTTCATCAGGGATATTTGTCTGTAATTTCTTTTTTGGTGGGGTCCTGGGCCTTTGCCTGGTTTTGGTGTTAGAGTGATGCTGGCTTCATAGAATGAGTTTGGAAGTATTCCCTCCTCTCCTATTTTTTGGAAAACTTTACGGAGGATGGGTATTATGTGTTCTCTATGTCTGATAAAATTCAGCGGTGAATCCATCTGGCCTGGTAGTTTTGTTCTTAGGTAGTTTTTTGATTACCAATTCAATTTTGTTGCTGGAAATTGGTCTGTTTAGATTTTCTGTTTCTTCCTTGATCAGTCTTGGAAGGTTGTATTTTTCTAAGAAGTTGTCTATTTCTTCTAGGTTTTCCAGCTTGTTAGCATATAGATTTTCATAGTATTCTCTAATAATTCTTTGTATTTCTGTGGGGTCCGTCGTGATTTTTCGTTTCTCATTTCTGATTCTGTTTATGTGTGTAGATTCTCTTTTTCTCTTAATAAGTCTGGCTAGGGGTTTATCTATTTTATTTATTTTTTCAAAGAACCAACTCTTGGTTTCATTGATTTTTTTCTATTGTTTTGTTCTTCTCAATTTTACTTATTTCTTCTCTGATCTTTATTATGTCGCTCCTTCTGGCGACTTTGGGCCTCATTTGTTCTTCTTTTACCAATTTCAATAATTGTGACTTTAGACTATTCATTTGGGAATGTTCTTCTTTCTTTAAATAGGCCTGGATTGCAATGTACTTTCCTCTTAGAACTGCCTTTGGTGCATCTTACAGAAGTTGGGGCTTTGTGCTGTTGTTGTCATTTGTCTCCATGTATTGTTTGATCTCTGTTTTAATTTGGTTGTTGATCCATTGATTATTTAGGAGCATGTTGTTAAGCCTCCATGTGTTTGTGAGCCTTTTTGTTTTCTTTGTACAATTTATTTCTAGTTTTATACCTTTGTGATTTGAAAAGTTGGTTGGTAGAATTTCAATATTTTTGAATTTACTGAGGTTCTTTTTGTGGCCTAGTATGGGGTCTATTCTGGAAAATGTTCCATGTGCACTTGAGAAGAATGTGTATCCTGCTGCTTTTGGGTGCAGAGTTCTGTAGATATCTGTTAGGTCCATCTGTTCTAGTGTGTTGTTCAGTGCCTCTGTGTCCTTACTTATTTTCTGTCTGGTTGATCTGTCCTTTGGAGTGAGTGGTGTGTTGAAGTCTCCTAAAATGAATGCATTGCTTTCTATTTCCTCTTTTAATTCTGTTAGTATTTGTTTCACATATGTCGGTGCTCCCGTGTTGGGTGCGTATATATTTATAATGGTTATATCCTTTTGTTGGACTGAGCCCTTTATCATTATGCAATGTCCTTCTTTGTCTCTTGCTACTTTCTTCGTTTTGAAGTCTATTTTGTCTGATAGCAGTACTGCAACCCCTGCTTTTTTCTCCCTGTTGGTTGCATGAAATATCTTTTTTCCATCCCTTCACTTTTAGTCTGTGTATATCTTTGGGTTTGAGGTGAGTCTCTTGTAAGCAGGATGTAGATGGGTCTTGCTTTTTTATCCATTCTATTACTCTGTGTCTTTTGATTGATGCATTCAGTCCATTTACATTTAGGGTGATTATTGATAGATATGTACTTATTGCCATTGCTGGCTTTAGATTTGTGGTTACCAAAGTTAACCAATTTTTTGTATTTTTCATTCTTTTGTCTCTCCCTGTCCTTTTTGAGAAATTTTCTTCATGAATTATCCCTTCATCTTTGTCAGTATGCTGTTTAACCCATAACCTACCTTTTGGGTTTTCACTTTCAAGTATTATAGTATTTAGTTTCATAAATTCCATCTTAGTTTCTAGTTCTTTCCCAAAATTTTCAATCTTCTCTTTTGTATTCTTGAACATTGGAAACACAGTTGTTTTAAGGTTTAAGTGTGATAAAACTAATATCTGGAGGCCCTGTGGGCCTGATTTTATTGCTTGGTCTTCTTGCTAGTGTTGTCCATATAGTCTTATTTCCTCATGTGACTAGTTATTTTTGTTTGTGCACTGGATTTGTATTTGCAAAATTACTTGCAGAGATACTTTGAGGTTCAAGACATTATTTCCTTCCAGAGAAGATTAATATTTGTTTCTGCTAGATGCTTGGGAATACTAACAATTTGAGAGCACCTCAATTCAGTTTCAGTGCTCGAATTTATTTGAAGTTGAGCCATAGTCTCTAAGGCAGCAAGTAAAATTAAGTGCAAACACAAGAGGCTTCATCAGAATTTTTCCTCCAGTGGTTTCTGGACTACTAGTCTCTCTCTCTCTCTCTCTCTCTTTTCTACCCCTCAAGACTTCCAGAGGCACTTATCAACTTCCAAGTCACCCCCTCAGAATTAGCAAATATCCCTAGGGAAAAGCAGCCCTAAATGCCAGGCTTATCTCACAAGGGTTCCATTTCCCCCAGTCTTGGAACAGTAATTTTCCCCTTTTTTGTTAGCATTCTGATGCTTCAAGCAGATGTTCTTAAATATTTCCCAGACTTTTAGTACCATGTTTGGCTCTTAATAATGTAGTTTGCTATTTTCAGTACTCTAAGTCTTCCATCTCCACCACTCCAAGTTTACATGCATGTATCTATGTTTCCCCTTTGTTCACATTGGTAAACATACACGTTGCTTTAGCACTATGATTGCACCAGGTAAAATTTTTAAGTGGATGTTCTCAATTTTTTTCTCACTTCTTCAGATTTTGCCCCTCAGCCTCCGAGTCAGCATCCGCCCTCTGAGTGAGCGGCCCCCACCTCTGCCAGGGGCCACCATCCATCTGGGGTGTTGATACTTGCTGTCACTCAACCTCTTATCTTCCCTCAAGGTAACAAAATCCCCCTTCTCTGTACAGGCTTCCTTGATCATCAAAGTTCAGTATGGTCTTTCCTATTGAATTCTTCTGTCATCTAGTGGGTAATGCAAGTTTAACTGTTAACGAGGTATATATTAATTCATCCCTTAACTTTTTTTGTGCGTGTGGATTATGAAGGTTGAAAATTTTGGGAAAGAACTAGAAACTAAGATGGAATTTATGAAACTAAATACTATAATACTTGAAAGTGAAAACCCAAAAGGTAGGTTATGGGTTAAACAGCATACTGACAAAGATGAATCCTCTTTATAATTTCCTCAACTCCTAGCACCTCACCTTGCACATAGAAGGTGCTCAAAATATATAATTGATTGAGCATCTCAGGTCTGTCCTCCAAAAATTGTGCCATACTTAGGCGTTCCTGTCCCATCATAGCACAATGTCACGTCACATTGCATCCCTGTACTAGAAAGGTTCTAGGGCCAATCCTGCCCACCGACTACTGCTAAAGGGGTGCCATGACCTCCATCCCCCTGTTACAGCTGATTTGATGGGGGTATAGCCTTGATCTAGTCACTAGCCAGTTCTTTGTCCAGATTTTATAGAAGGAGATCTGGGGCCTGGAGCTGAAATATTCTGTAGTGTCACATCTGCAGAAAGGCTGTAGATCCCACACAAGAGTCCTGGAGAGAAGCAAGTGACGGAGATGAAGATGCCCAGTGACTGAAGATGAGCACAGGATCCATGTGAGAGCCCGGGAGACAGGAGCACCCCCCGGCCTCTGAGGGGCAGCTTTTGTTCTCAGCATTTGCCTGGCATCCTCTCCCCCAGGACCGCAGTCTCTGAGCTTAGGACTTGCATCTATGCCTGAGACGAGTTGTAGGGGCTTCTATTCCAGTAACCAAAGAGTACAGATTAGAAATATATGCCTCCTTAGCCATATCAGGCAGGGTATAAATGAAACCAACTGGTGATGTGAAGCATAAAGGGGGCATATTGAGAAGACAGGGGAGTGGGGGAAGAGGACCAGGCATGGGAGATGGACAGGAGCTGAGCAGTGCTTGAGGGCCAGAGTTACACCATGTGGGGCTCGTCCAGCCAGAACACCCCACTTCTGCTGTTGGACACTGGGCACCATGGCCTCCTGCCCTGCCCGATGGGGCTGTTGCTTGTGTGACGCGCTGCCTCTCCAGGACTGAAGCTGCTGAGGACGAACGGGGTGTCCCATGTTCTCACAGCTGCCGGAGACGGGAGAGAAGGACATTCCCCTCTGGGCCTTGTAGTGGGAAACAGCCCCCGATGCTGATGACACAAAGGAAGGAGACGAATGCTGGACGGCCAGCAGCAAGGGCGTTGTCTCTACAGGGGCTTTTCTGGTTAAGATGAACATGCTAGGAATTTCAACCCTTATATAAGGTTTGTGGGATGTGGAACGACTTGGTGGGGAGAAAGACAGATAGCGATGCATTTGGAGTAGCCCTTGAAGGATAGGCTGTACTGCGGGCAGGTGCCTTTTTGCCCTTTCCCCCTTCCTTCTTCTGGTCTGGACATGTGGACGTGGTAGTTGGGACTCTCGTGAACGTCTTGGGATCTCGGATATGGAAGCCATGAGACCAAGCTGGCGGAGCAGAAAGATAAAAGGATTCTGGTCTTTGATGAGGAGGGAGGCACATTCCAGCCTCCATAGTTCTTTCACATGAGTAAACTCTTCCTTGTTCAAGCCCCTGTGTTCTGGCCTCTGTTTCTAGCAGCTGAGCACGATTCCCGACAGGCACCGTCGTCACTGCTGATACTGTGGTCACTGTGTTGGCCGCCCGGGTGAGTGTTTGGCAGTGTGGCCATTGTTCGCCGATTTCAGAATTCCTGACACTCTGTTCTCCAAAAAGAACTGAGATTTAGATAATAATTTTTTAACAACAAAATGCACAAAAGTGAATTGGGTATAGATTTTTAAAAGGACTTTCACAATGCATTTTGAAAACTAGGCGATTCCCTGACATATTCCTCTCTCCTGGTAATGGAGAGAACAAGTTGTTTTAGAGCATCTCACATCCACCCATTAGGGCAGTGCCGTGGGGTGGGGGTAGGGAGTGAGGAGTGGAATCCAAAATAGGGCCATAAGAGTATTTTTGATTTGCATATTTTTATTTTGTATTAACGTTTGAAATATCTAAACAGGGAAATTAAAAGAAGGCCCTGTGAATGCTCACCCCTAGCCCCCTGGGCAGACCCCATCTCTTCCTGCCCCCTTCTGCCGTGGCACACGGGGCAGACAGCATCTCCCACGCTGGCCCCGCCGGGACCCGGAGAGGCGCCGTACGCCTGGCGAGGTCTCCTGTCTTGTTTCCCTTTGTCAGGTGGGAGTGAGGAAAGAGAGGTGGGGGGCTGCGGGTGCTGAAGGAGCACCTGAAACACTGTTCAAAGAGAAGTAAGTGTTGTTTTCTTTTTCTCCAACTCTGGCTGGATTGCAGGCTGCATTTAGGAATAAAGCTAAACATGTTGATAATTTTTCATGGATGTTAAACAAAGGAATTAATTAAGTAGAGGAGGCAGTAATAGCAGATAACTTTAAAGTGTGGCTCTGCACAGACTATCCCCAAGCAAATTATTGGCAATATAGACTACACTCTAACTGGCAGCGATTACGATATTAGCAAAAAATCCATATAGACAACAGGCTGTCTGAGACCAAAGTCTAAGCGCTGGGGAATGATGTTATCTCATCTTGCTCAGGAAAAATTTACTTACTTTCTCTTCAAAACAAGCTTTCAAGCTCCCAGAGGGCAAAGCGCCACATCCATATGAGTCCCGAGACAGCACCTAGCAGAGAACTTTAAGCTGCAGATCTTAACAGCTGTGCCATGGTGACGCTGCAGGAACAGCCTTGTCCGAGGAGCTGAGGCCGCCAGTGCAGTGCCTGCACAGGGTCCGGGGGCCTGGCCCAGGGCCTCTGGGCTTCCGGGAAGGCGTCTTACTCATGCGGCCATTCGCCAGGGCAGAGCCTGAGCTGGGTTTTCTGCCGTCCCTGGGCTTCCCAGCTTGGAAGTAAGTGCGCCCCCGGGCATGCAGGCATGTCTGGTTATTTTTGAAGACAAGGAGAGAGTGGGTTCCTGGGGGGCTCCTTTCCCGGAGCCAAGGAGCTGCAGGCTGAAGGCCAAGATGCCCAGGATTCAGGCATGGGTTCCTCCAGCCCTCAGTCTTAGCCGCTCGGGAGGGCAGCTCAGAACAGAGGCCCATTCAGGGCATCCCAGGTGATGGTGGCGTATTGCAGGCGCATGGGCCGCGAGGAAGCACAGCAGATGCTGCGGGCGGGAATGTTGTCCAGGGACAGCAGCCTCGAGTCTGCCCTTCTCCCGCGGGTCAGCTTCTCCTGAGGCTCATGCCTTCGGAGCACATGGTGGCCCTCATGCCACCCAGCGTCTCTCCCTGCAGGACTGCTGCCCATTCATGCCCAGCCCCAGGGGTCCTGCTTTCTACTCTCTGCCTGAAGTCTCTCTGCTCCTGCCTCCTGTGCGGTAGCTCAGAGGACCCCCTTGTCCAGCTGGTCATCCCACAGGGTGACTTTCTTGGGCTCTGTCGTCCTGCCCAGTCACGTGTCACGAGTCAGCGCTCTGTCTGGGCTGCAGGTGGGGTTTTGGTGCCAGACTCCTGCTGTCCACTCCTCCTCACTTGGGTTTCCCTGCTGGGGAGACGCATCTGAAAGGAACAGCCAGTGGAAAACGAAGTGCCGTTTTTATTAAGCATTACCTGTCTGCCACAGTGGTAAAATTCATTTTGGGAAAAGGGACTTTACTGGAGAACTTAGAGAGCTTCCAACCTCAGTGCGCCCCACGGCTGGTCTACCCCCCTGGTCTCGGGGAAGGCCAGGCCTGCAGGAGGGGCCCTTCCAGGTGGGAAACAGCCAGCACCCTCGGGGGCCAGGCCCTCTTGTTGAACCAAGTCATTGGAGGAAAAGAAGCAGAAGAGAAGACAAGCATTGGTCCTGGTCGTGAAGACACAGTTGGCCGCCCACTGTGGAGTGGGACCCTCCTAGAGCTTCAGTGTCCAGCACGAGAGCCACGAGCCATGTGTGGCTGCCGGGCACCTGAAAGGACGCAGGTCCAGAGTGTCTGATACGAATCTGCTTCTGCAGGCTTAGTAGTGAAGGGAAGGATCTTAATAATATTTCGTGTATTGCTTGTTTAAACAAAAATTTAGATATATTGACTAAAATAAAAAATATTTTAATGCCAATGCCACCTGTTTCTTGTTCCATTTTAAAAGTGTGGTTACTAGATGATTTAAGATTATGTATATGGCTCCCGTGATGTTTCTACTGAGCAGCGTGGGGTAGTCCCAATGTGTAAGCTGTGCAGGGAACAGCCAGGAGGGCGGCAGCAGTGTGCACAGAGAGGTGCTGCGGGGGCTGTGTCTCGGTGGGGACCCGCGCCGCAGCCAGCAGTCCAGAACATGGCTGCCTGTGGGTAAGGGACTGCTTGTCTCCTTCCTCAGCTGCAGGTGCTGGGCTGGGCAGGCATCTGGGCATCATGGACTCCAGTCCATTATAGTTAAAGTTATTTTATTTGTTCATTTATTCAACAGACATCTATTGAGTTCCCAATGTGGTGTCCCTCTTCTAGGCTCTGGGAATAGTCTTGGATAAAAAAGAACTTGTAATTTTATGGGGTTGATTCTAGTAAGTGAATAAAGACAAATAAGAAACCCAGTTTATCTATGTCATAAAGGAATAATTCTAGGAAGCAAAACACGGCAAGGTGAAGTACAGAGGGGGTGTGGGAGGTGGTGGGTGCTGTCTTAGAGGGTGCTGGAGGAGGCCTAACCGACCTCGTATGGGAACTAGAAGCAGGTGGGGACCTGAGCCCTGAAGATACCTGGGAGGAGATGACCCCAAGGCAGGAGCATATGTGGAGTGCTCAAGGGAGAGGCAGGAGGCGGTCTGGCCAGAACATAGTGAGAGGGGAGAGGGGCAGAGGTGCAGGCCATGCGGCAGGGCCTCAGACAGATGGGAAGCTGTTGAGAGGACTGGAGCCAAGGAGTGCTGTAATCTGTGGAGGTCTTAAAAGGATAAATCTGACCCCTTAACTGGGAATAAAGTGGGCAGACAGGTGGGAAGCAGAGCGCCAGCTAAGAAGTTCCTGCAGCAGTCGGGAGAGACAGCGAGCCTTCAGCCGGGCAGTAGCAGGGACGGATGTGTCTCGAAGGCAGAGCTAAAGGGATTTGCTGATGGACTGGACAGGGGGTGGGAGGGGCGGGAGTCCGGGACTCCGAGGTCTTGGTCTGAGCAGCTGGAAGCAGCCGCTGCCTCAGCTGAGACAGGAAGGGGAGCAGCTCAGGCAGGGAGGGTCCAGTTCCCTTTGGGAGCTGCTAGTGTGGGATCCAGAGCGGGTGACAGTAGGCAGTTGGGTCCACGCGTCTGGGGTTCTGAGAATATGTCAGGGCTCAAGAAATATGTTTCTGAAAGCGCAAGGAACAAATGGGAGTCACAACATAGAGATAATTTCTAAAGCCCTAAGGAGTGAGTATAGATGCAAAGGAGAGCTGCAGCCTGGGGCCCCGTCTCTGCTTAAGGGTGGGGGAGGTGAGGGAGAACCAGCCAGAGGGGCAGAAAGAGATGGGAGGGGAGCCTGGACGGGGGCCCTGGGGTGCCTTGAGCACACTCAGCCACCCGGCATCTGTTTTAACACCTGCTGCGAAGCCTTGCTCTGATGTCTGTCTCCTTTGTGTCCCCAGGTCTAATACAGGTTCTGGCATTCAGCAAACTCAATGAATGTTTGTTGAGTGACTGAGTAGGCACTTAAAAAGGAGAAGAGGTAGTCTGGCATTTTTGTTCCTTAGTTTTCCTATCATTGAAGTGAAATTGTTTTTCTTTAAACACTGATATTCTCTGGAGTTGGGGTAGGGAGCGAGGGAGGTAAGGGCGACGGGCTGTGGCCGAGTCTATGTTCTATGGTCCTGTCCCGTGGCAGAGGCCGTGGCCTCTGTTCTGAGGGTCTGGCTGCGCTCCGTGCGGTGTGCAGAATGCTGTCAACTGGGAGAACAAAAAACACCGGTGGCGCCGCCAGGCCCAGTGCTCAGCCTAGATCTGCACAAAGCGGAGCGCCCCCGGGCATCACCCTCCGCGCTGGTGTCTCTCTGAAATCCCACTGCATTTTGTGCTGAGCCACAGTGGCTGGGTAGCTGCTTTATTACTGAACAGACAGAGTCTAAAGAGAGTCACCCTGACATGAGAAAACCTTAAAAGGCTCCCTGGCTAACCTGGGCAGCTCTGATTCAAGCCAGAGAAACAAGCCCTGAGCTTGATTCTGGACTAGAGGTCTGACTGCTTGACACGTACTGTGTGTAGCCGCTCTCCACACCGGACCACTTCCATGGCTTTGATCAGAGCAACCACACATGCCACCCCCTAGCCCCTCCTCTGTCAGCAATACTGGGTTCACATGGAAAACGTCAGTTGTTAGTTGCAAATATCTAGGTGTTTGGCACTGTGTAGCCAGAGTCCCCGTTGAACCAGCATGGGGCAATTGCTTCCGGACTTCTCGGTATCTGTTCATGGGGAAGAGGCAGATTTCTTTCTAAGATGGCTACATAGAAAAGAGGAGAGAGAAGTGGGTATTTTACATTCCTTACTCCATGTACTCTGCATGGATAGGTATGAATTTGACCCGTGTGATAGATGCTCACAGATCTCCTGTAAGAACCCAGCCCTCGTAAGGTGGTAACGCCGAGGGCACTGTTGAGGGAATACAGCAGCTGGATGGAGACTCCTCCCATCTCCGATCTGGCTCCCCTCAGACTGGGAAAAAGAATTGCACCTTGCTCAAAGATCACGTAATCAAGTCCTTGTAAACGGTAACTTCTAGTCATCAGCAGGGTCTTTATGTAGCCAAAGGAACAGTTAAGGAGTAGGAGGTTCACAGTAGTATCATTTTTATTCTCAGTGGCCCAAAGGGGCACAGTTGGAAAGGAGCCTGGGGGGTTTGGGGCAGAGGAATTAAGCTGACGCTGACCTGCGTAGTGATGCAGGCTATTAACTCCACTGTGGGCTGAGATGGCTTTTCAGATATGGAATAGTTAGTAAAGTTTCTTTTCCTCCTTATGCTCTGAGAATTACCGTTCATCCTAGGGAGATGTGTGTGTATGTGACAGAGACTCTTTGTATGTTTTGTGTCTGATTCCAAAATTGCTTCTAGACCTCAATTATATGCTATGGTAGTCATGAGCCACACAGATTATGAATTAGATTTAAATGAATTAAAGTTAAAATTAGAAATCAGTTTCTCAGTTGTCGTAGTGACCAGTGGCTACAGTATTGGGCCGCCCAGATGTGGAACATTCCCATCACTATAGAAAGCTATGGGGCAGTGCTGCTCATGGCCCCAGAGAGACGCGCGGCCGCTCACACCTGTGGGTGACCTCGGGGGGGACGAGGCTGGAGTGCCACGTCGTGTCTGAATTGTCTCGGGCACGGTTCTGATCGGCTGATGGAACAAGTGGGTGAACCCATGGGATGACCAGAGTGAGACGGCTCTCAGGGTGGGCGACTGAGGACGGGGACTGTGAGGCCTTGGGGGGGAGGAGGAGCTGAAGGCCCACGGGGTGGAGGTGAAGGCTGCGAGTGAGGGCGGTCAAGCAGTGTGAAGCCACCCTGGACGCCTCGGGCCTCTTGCCTTCTTTCTGTCGGTTGGAAGAAGAGAGATGAGAGTAGAGCCAGGGGACGGTGCCGAAGTGGCCCTCCCTTCCCACTCAGGGGTCCCCGAAGGCGGCCTGAGCCTGTCTGCTTTCTCCCCGAGTTCTCAGGGGGCTTGCTGTTGGCCCCGAGGGAGCCATCGGATGCCTTCCCCAGGTGCCTGGATTCAGGCCTGGGGCTGCTGTGACACCGAGCCACAGGCTGGGTGGCTTCCGCAGCAGATAGGTATCTTCCAGTTCTGGCTGCTGGATGTCCAGAACCACGTGTTAACAGGGCCACGCTTCCTCCGAAGACTATAGACAAGAGTCTTCCCTGCCTCTTCCTTTTTCTGCTGGTCACTGGCAGTCCTTGGCTTGTAGATGCTTCTCTCCAGCCTCTGCTCTGTTTTCTCATGGCCTTCCACCTGTGTGTGTCTCTGTGTCCAGATACCCCTCTCTTTATCAGGACGCCAGTCATACTGGATTCAGGGCCCATTCTCATCTGGTACGGCCTCATCTTTTCACGTTTGCAAAGACTCTATTTCCAGTTAAGGTCCCATTCACACATCTCAGCTGGGCATGATTTTTGGGGGACCCTTAGTCCAGTTCAGTCTCTGACCTGGAGATGCCCCTTACCTGCTGGTTTGAGACAGGTAGAAACAGATACCTTATATTTTCATTTACTCATTTCACTCTAGAAACTTTGCCGAGAATCTACAATGCCTGGGCTGTCGTTGGCTCGTGGTGCGCAGAGGAATAGACGCAGCCGACCTCGAGCTCCCTGAGGTCTGTGTGTGGCGAGGTCTGGATATCAGATTTGCTCTGGGAAGACAGTATTGAGTCCAGGACCCTCTTGTCTTTCTTACACATGGAGTTCGGTGGGCACATGAAGGGGGAACCTGAGAGTGCTGAAGAGCCGGGAAGCTTCTGGGAGAAGCCTGCTGTGTGCAGAGCCCCCTGGTTGGAAGCGTGTCTTCTTATCCAGGAAGCTGAGGGAGCCTGAACACCTGACTAGACATGGTGTTAATAAGATCACCTCCACATGACCCCTGCACGGATCTCATTTTTGGGTGGTTATATAAATCATATTAACAGACGTCCATTTGCAAAGAAAATCTATTTTGATACTATTATAATTTATGGCACTGAACAATTTTAATATGCCCAAGAGTTCTCTGGATGTTATAATGAGCCATCCACACAATGGGATTAAAAAATTATCTCTTTATTAGAATTTGATATTGACTCATCAAACAATAATGAATCTCCCTCCGTCCAGCCCAGGGGATAGGGGTGAAAAGAGGAAAAACCTGGCGCTTGTTTCTTCAGATGGAACTGAGGAGCCTCGGATACCCAGACTCACCCCGACATGCTGCCCCTGCCTCCCGCCTTCCCCAGGGCCTGTCAGTCCTGTCTTGGCGCAGAAATAATGCCCCCCATGCCTTAGGAGGTGGCCACTTGCACATATTTTGTGTAGGAGAAAATGTCTAGAAAAGGCCCTAGAGCTCCTGAGTCTGTGGGTGTGCAAGGGAACTTGGCGCTGATTGCCCCTGACTCCATCCGGACATCCTTCCCTCTCAGTGAAGTGCTTCAGGCTAGTCCAGCTTCCCCTAGGGTGGAAGGACGTTCCACTGGTACCAGATGAATCTGATAAGCAGCCTCACTGTTGGCCACTTAGTCCTTTAGAAAGATCTACAATGGTGTTTGTGCAAAGCTAATGTGAATGCTGAGTGTACCAGGACTCTCTCTGGGTGACCTCCAATTACTGCGTCATTATTAATAGAAGCTCTTCTTCTGTTTCTCTCATTATGCAGCTTTTATGTCCTCTCCATTTATTTACCACTGGTTGGTGAACATTTTCAGGTGGGGCCGATCTACTGGGTGCCAAGGAGTGTGGCCACTCCTCTGTCTTCTAATCAAAGCATGTGTGACACTATTATTTTTCAAAACAAGAAAATTGCGGTAGGGACAGGAGAACGTTGATTGTAAGTGAAGTGCTACTAGAAGCAATTAAAGGGTTCAGAGGTGCATTTCATTAATGCTGTGTTATTGTGAGAGCTTGGTCCCTTGTTAAAACCACCCGGAAAATCTCATTTCCTTTCTCCAGTGGCAAGGGTCTGGGGGCTGTCAGTGAGTCTGTTGAGGCCATGGAGAGGCTGGGTGCAGACACAGTTCCTCTGCTGTCGGGAATCTCAGACAGGCCTCGTTTAGCTTGGCTGTGGCCTGCTTCCTCCAGACCTGTACTTCAGGGGCAAAACTACCGTGATGACTGACGTGCAGAAACGGGATAACAAAGACCTGCTATGGAGGAGAAAACATTGTTCTTAGCCACCAACTTCCCAGGTTTACTCTGATCTTCTCCAGACATAGATCTGCTGCCATGATCACGGGACATGCAGCCACCTCAGAGCTGGAAGTCCCTACCTGTGCTGTCTTTGGAGGGTTGGTTGATCCTTCTGTGGAGGTACATGAAATTTTTTAAAAAGACACTTTACTTGCTAAGATGGTCCAGTCTATAGGAAGAGCAGAAAGGCACCAGGAAAAACATTTAAAGAGAGTGCTTCTGTCTCATGCTGGCACTTAACCCATCACTGCAGGTGCGTCTTGCCAGGCCCACATCTCCATCCTGGGGTCCCCTAGGATGGGCCCTCAGTATGCAGTACGGTGTTTCGTGAATAAACACCGTGGCTTCAGAACAACTTTCCTGATGAAATTCATTTTTCCAAACATTAGTGTAATAGCCATAATCTTCTTATTGCCAGGCATGGGATCCCTGAGCAGCCAGGTCTCAGTGATGGAAAGTAACTGACATGCCAGTCAGATAAATACTGTGTTAAACTGCCCTGAACAGCAGTGACAAATGGCACATACACCCCGTTAACTCGTGTTTCTCTTCAGATCCACCTCAGAGTTGAGGGCACCCGGGGAAGCCCTGGGGAAGTCGGCGTGGCCTGAGCGGGGTTGTCAGGCTTCTCAGCAGGTGTCGCCTAACAAGCCCCTGTGAAACTCAGCGGCCTGAATAGTGCTGATGTTCTGAGTTCATGATTCTGCGCTTGGGGCTGGGCTCAGCTGGTGCTGTTTGGTCCCACACGTGGCTGCGGGAGCTGGCGTGTGCAAGTGCATTCCTCACTCCATGGCGGCTGCCTTTCCTGGGATGGCTGGAGGCGTTGGGGGCTGGCTGAGGCATCTTCTCTCTTTCCATCTGGCCTCTCTGGTACGTTGCTGGACCTCTTCTCTCCGTGGCGCAGGGACCTCGGGAGGGCACCCAAGAGGACAAGCCTCGGGCTGCCGCACTAAAGCCTGGGTCATGCGGCTGATGTCCCGCTGGCCGAGCCCAGCGTCCCTGTGGGAGAGGACTGCACCAGGGCGGTGATGACGAGGAGGCACGGCTCCTTGCCGGCCACCAGAACAATCTATCCTGGGAGTGTGCGCGCGCGCACACAGACACACACACACACACGTACGGGGGCGCACACTGACTGGGGACCAGAGCGTGTGTGCCTGACGCTGGGAAGTTATCCTCTGCGGCTCTAAAATTTGCCTCTTCTCTTCCTCCTCCCTCTGCGATTTTCTTGATATATAATTTATGTACTGTAAAGTCAACCTGTTTAAAGTATACAGTTCAATGGTTTTCAGTTTACAGAGTTGTATGATCATCGATTATTACAGAAATCCAATGTTAGAATATTTTATCATCACCCAAAAGAACCCTGGGGCCCATTGGTGCTCACTCCACGCCCCAGCCTCACTCCCTGCCCCCGGCCAGAGGCAACCAGGAAGCTCTTTCTTTAGGGGTTTGCGCCTTCTGGACACTTTGTGTAAATGAAGTCATACAATACTAGGCTTTCTTGATTTCCAAAGTTAATCGAGGCTGTAGCAGGTGCCGGCACTTCACTTCTTTCATTGGTGAGTAATAGCCCATCGTCTGGACAGAGACCACCAGCCCATAGCCTGGACAGAGAACGTGTTTCGCTCCTCCAGCCACCAGATGATGGTGTTTGTGTGGTTTCCGCCTTTGGCTCTCATGGGTAATAGGGTTTTGCGGGCTTCCCTTTTCATTCCTCTTGG
>JAQQAC010007117.1:17953495-17996908 GCA_029783875.1 Phataginus tricuspis | reverse complement strand
ACCGCTAAAACCTTGCACATTAAAAAATACCTTTATAAAAATACAGCTATCTTCACTTTAACTTAAAATGCCCTAGAAGGATGGGCCCTCCTCTCAGTGTTGAGATTGTCATTCGCCATCCATCTCCCACAGGAAACTCTGCTGAGGGCAAGGCTGGCTGGCTTTATACTGTCCCGCCAAGGCCCAGTCACTGCATGTCCCAGAGAAGGCCTGCAGGAAGCTTTGGAGAGGGAATGAGGGAAGGAGATGCACGAGCTGTCTTCCTGTGCCTGGTGAGAGCTCCACACGAGGGGCCGTCTGGTCTGTGTGACTCCCGGGAAGGCCATGGCCACAGGGTGAAGTCCTGGGCAGGCTGCTGTCGAAAGGAGGATACAGTCCCTCAGCGTTAGAGCTGCTCCTGAAGGGGTCACCCCTGGTCACTGTGTGTTCAACAGGAGCAGATGCCTATCTGGGGAAGTAAGTGAGCGGATTCCTGGAGAGCGTCTGGATGCCCCTCTTGGATTGCTTCTGGTTCCGAGGAAATCCGACTGTGTCTGGGGACAGCTCCTGGGTTTCCAAACTAACCTTAAAGTAGACTTAACTCTTCCTCCCCAGGACTCCACGGGGTATGCGGGAAATACGGATTGTACTTAAAATCTTGTAGCAGAACCTGGAGAAGGCAGCCCTGCTCTGTGTTTAGCTCCCCGTTGGTTGGCGCCGGAGTCCGACCTTTGTGGTCTGTCTCCCCGGGCTCTCTCCCTAGGATCTGCTGTGCGCTCTCAGGGTGTCTGTCCACCCCTCTCCCTTCCCGCGCGGAGCCACTGAACTTCCCTGATCTGTGTGTCTGCACCCCCACCTCTGCCCCGACAGACACCCTTAACCGTCCAGGACCCATTCTGAGGAGAGGGGTCTGCGTGCTGGACGACATGGACTTCCCTTGGCAATGTTTGTGAGAATTCAACATTTTCAATTTCAGAGGAGAGGGGACAGAGAGAAGGAAAACAAGTGAGCTCCCTTTTCTCTTCCATTTGTAAGCTCAGAGCCTCGTGCTCCCCTAACCTCACTCGGAAGGAAGAAACATGCCCCATTTCACGGGGGGCCGGGAGGGAGTGCTGTCGGCCCCTCGGGACTCAGGGCCGGTGTCCTTGGGGGAGCCTCCCCGGCCCCACGGGGGGACAGCAGCCCCCGCAGCTCCACATGCCTCTCCTCTCCCTTGTCCGTTGTCATTTTGTGTTTCTGTGCCGGGGTGTTAGACGTTCTTTATTCCCCGTGGTACCCTAAGCTCCCTAACACCAGGGACTGTCCATCTGGATTCTTCACTGAGTCCACAGAGGGCCTGACACAAATTCTGGACGTGGATTAAGTGCTCAGTATTTGTCAAATGAATAAACAGGTGGGAATTAAAATAAAGCATGAATATTTTATATGCACATATTTTTTAATCAATACAGATTTGTATGGGACTGCCGAGCAGTCTGGAAGAAAATTAATCCCCATGATTGTGTTTGATTTTGGGTACTTGCGGAAAAGCCAGATGAAGCCCCAGTGCAAGCACCCCTATCCCCAGCCTCACCCCTCTTCACTTCCAAGGGATGAGGACTCGCCCTTCCATTTCCCAGCCAAGCCTGCAGATGCCCAGCCCAGAGCCCAGCCCTCCCCTTCAGGGAGCCTGCCAAACAGAACAGAGAATGCCTTTGACGGGCCTGTGGGCCTGTCGCGGGGAGGGACCCGAGGACAAGGACTTCTTTATTCTGTAGGGAGGGTGTCCAGTCAACAGGAAAAGGAGCACGGTCAGCAAAGTCGGTGCAAAGGGAGAGCTCACGGGGGTGAGGCCGGGGGAGGGAGGGTGGGGGGCTGGGAGGGGGCCTCCCTGTGGGCTGCCTTCCAGAATCCTGGGCAGCGAAGTGTGCTCTCTGTGCAGCACAAGGGGGTGAGGTGGCCAGGCTGGGGGCCATACTAATAAGGGACTGAGCAGAAGAGGAAAGGGTAGGGGCAGGAAAGAAGACCAGGGTCAGGTGCAGGCAGGCCTGGCTCATGCATCAGCTCATTCACCTCTGATACAAGCACTGGGATGAGGGGGAACTAGAATTTAGAGGTGATTTCACAGACTATCAGGTGTTACCTCTGTACCCACCGCAGGCTTCTACCTGGACCTTAGAGGGAAGGATGGGCTAAGGGTCCAGTGGGTCCCGGGAGAGGACTCGGGAAGGAAGGCTGGTTCCAGGAGACTCCAGAGGAGGGGGCTGTGTGTGCGAGTCCACACCCACGTCCCCCGGCCTGCCCTCGCCGACCTGCCAAGTGAGATTTACTTGTTTATTTGACAGGCCACGTACACACGCCTAGCAGCTGGCACACACTGTTAGTCGGGTGGAGGATTTCTGGTCTGTGGCCGACCCTGCCCTGCCCTGAGCAGGTCTAGGGCCACGGCCCACGGCCCACGGCTGTCTCTTATGGTTCCCTAGCAACCAAGTGAGGCCGGGAAATGTGCAGTTTCATCAACATAAGATGTTAGGTCAATTAATATTCATTAGCAGTGCCCGGGTTGGCTGCTAGGAGACATTCTGTGGAAAACAATCTTTGTTGCCTGATGGGGGTGGAAGGGGCATGGTGACCAGTGAATATGTGTGTCATGTTCTGAAGATGCATTTTCTTATACTAGCACACTGGCCTGTTTGCACATGTGCATCGGATATTTTAAAAATTCATCTGTGTATTTACAGTTATCCCTCTAAGCTTATTACATGAGAATGGGTTTCAGAAACAACAGGAAGGCTCTCCCCCAGAATGCCTGTAAGTGGTTTACCGTGGCCCATTCAGGTCCCTGAGATTGTATCATGAGTGCCTATTTTATGCTTGTTTTCTCAGGCTGCATGCTTCATGCCCTTACGGTCTTTAAAAATGACCCTCGCAAAGAGCACATGAATTCCAGAATGCCCAGTGCCTGAGTTTTGTCAGGAACTTTCCCTTTACCAGATCAAGACTGACGCTGTAAGCCCCTTAGAGGGAGAGGATGCAGGTCTAGAAGCGGGGGCCTGGGGTGCGGACTGGAGCAATTCTGCCTCTGCCGGGCCAGGTCTGGGCAGGCAGGTATCAGCCCCCATAGACTCCCGGTGGGGGAGACAAGGACATGCCAGAGCGGGTGGGGCAACTGTGGGCTCAGGAGGGTCCCAGTCCTGCTCCAATGTGGCAATTTCCTTCCTGCTCAGCAGAGAACTCCTTCCCCTCAACCTGGGTGGGAGGAGGTGGGGCAGGAGGCCAGTTTGGCCCCTTTCCTGGATCCTGTGTGATAACAGGCCGGGTCAAAGATGACCAGGGACCACAGCTTGAACTTGCA
This sequence comes from Phataginus tricuspis, assembly GCA_029783875.1. Classification (NCBI taxonomy): domain Eukaryota; kingdom Metazoa; phylum Chordata; class Mammalia; order Pholidota; family Manidae; genus Phataginus; species Phataginus tricuspis. Next base: position 17,993,595 of record JAQQAC010007117.1, on the reverse strand, counting down.
AATCAGTGGGACCAACACAGACCGTGCTCACCCGGTGCTGTGGGGGCAGCCAGTGCACCTTGAGGCCCCCGGCTTGTGACCAGGGCAGGTGGCCATCAGTGGGGTAGTTCAGAGCAGTGGTTCTCAAGGCGTGGCATGTGGGAGCCGATTAGAAATGTGGTTTATGGGCCCCGCCCCAGTCTAGTGGGTTGGAGTCTCTGGGGGGAGGCCTAGGAATCTGTGTTTCAGTTTTCAGGTCGGCCTTAAGCTTGAGACAGGATAGAGAATGGAGATGCAAGTTTTGAGTCCTGACTTTATCTGCCATCCCTGGACACCAGGAAGGAGTGTGCTTTCTCTCTCATGGCTTTAAGGAAATGTGGACCCGATCATTTTTGCTGCAGTGTCTCTTAGTATATATCAAAGGGGTGTGTGTATGGGTGTCTTGCCAATGGGTTTCAGCCCCAGGCAAGTTCACTGTGGATTCAGTGAGACTGAGGAATGACAATGGAACGTTCTTGGGGTGTAAGGGTTATACCCAACCTTATTCCCACAGTGGCAGGTCAATCACTAGAATCCTGTCCACTCAGAGCAAGTCTGCCTCTGGGCCTCTCTGCCCCACAGCTGCCTCAGTCTCTGTCCTCGGCGCTGCCACCACTCCAGCCTCTGCTCTCCTGCAGCCTTGCAGCTGTGCCACCGTGTTGCCCAAAGCACTGGGAGGAGCTCTTTTTATAGAGTCAATAACAACGTATTGCCCACATGTGTGTAGTGAGCTAGCCAACCAGGGCCAGGTGAGAATCCTGGCCACAGGAACCTTCTCTTTATCCACAGTGGGGCACACATATGTATGTGTATGAATGCGTGGCCATTGTAGCCCAGGTCTTCTATTCCTTGAGTAAAAACCAAGCCGTTATGTTTACTGCACAGTCCCCTGGGGAAGATCCTGAGCCCCCACCCCCACCCCCCAGGAGCTTCCTGGCAGATCCCAGCAGGGTAACAGGCTCCCCTGGGGAATAAAGAGCTGCTTACATTTAGGAGCACAAGTGAAGTGCTGGTTCGGATCGGGAGGGATTGGGACTTAGGAATTTCTGTCTGCTCTGGCACTTCAGAAAATGCTCAGTTCCAGTGTGAACTGCCTGGACGTTGGTTTTTCTTTTTCTCTTAGAATTAATTGGTTGAGCTCATGGTTTAATAAAACGTTGCTATCTGGACTTGATTAAGAGTCCAGCAAATCAGGTACATTTGTTTTAGGGTGTCCTCTGGGGCCAGTGTGCCTGGTGTGAGTCCTCGGACAAGGCACTTAACATCTCTGCGTCTCAGTTCCTCACCCATAAAATGGGCATAGTAACAGTGACTGCCCTGAAGAGCTCTGAGGGTCACATGGGTCGGTGCGTGCCAAGTGCCCAGACTGCAGCTTGGCACCTGCTGGCGCTGCTCGCTGTCCAGGTCAATCTGATTCGGGCTCTTCTGTTCACATTCAGGCCCGCGTGGGGCTGGGGCAGCGCTGGTGTTAACTTTTTCCGTCGTCCCAACCGCGGGGTCCAGCCGCGCTTGTTGCTGACCATCTCATTTGTCTCTCTTTTCCTCGCCCTCTCTCTTCTCTCCAATTTCCATTTCTTCTGTGAAATGGTTAAAGTGCTTGACATAATTAGCTGTTAATTGTTAGCAGCTGTACCATTATCGGTTTAATGCCTAATTAATTGCAACAATTAATGCTGCCTATCCTGTCTTAGGAACTGTTGGTGAGAGAAGGCTGGTGTTGTTTAAGTTATATCTTAATTAATTTACCTCCAATTTTTAGCATTTAACAAAAAATCCTAGACTGAGGGAGCTGCCTTCCTCTTGTGAATAATGAGCAGAAGGGCGCAGCGATGTGCAGTGGCCTGGGGCCCGTCCTGTGATGGAGGCCTGTGACTTCTAGCGGCTCCAGGCTGTCCCGCTGCATCGTGGGGCCCTGCACACACAGGGGCTCTCTGTGAATTTTCGTGTGCTGCCCTGTTTTGAAAGAGTGACAACCCAAGAGCCTCAAGAGCACATGGGTTCCTCCCCCACTGCTTTGCTCAAATTGGCTGCGAAGCCCTCACTCCCTGGCAGGCGGCTTGTTATGGGGATCAGACCTGGGTTTACGCTGCTGCAGGGTGAGACCGGCTGGGTCATGGCTGCAACTCCAGCATTAGCAGGGTGTTCGGGCAACTCTGAGAAGGGAACTGCAGGGACGAAGCAGCCTCAGTATTTTTCAAGCTTCTTCCGGGAGCTGGGCACGGTGCTCATGCTTCACACACATTTAGAAACATTCTCACAATGACTCTGCAAGGTGGGCATTACTAGCCTACCCACTTCACAGGGGAGGGAGCTGCGAGGCTAAGTACTTGGCAAATGGCGATTAAAGCACAAAACAAACCTGCATACCTGCTCCCAGGTGGGGCCTTTCTTTGAATGTGTGACTAGATGGGTCTTTTAGCACCTTCAGGGGTCTGTGGTGACTGGTTTATTTTTAGGGCCTTGAGACCGGGCTGCATCCCTGTGGGCAGTCCTCTGCTCATGTCCGAGGAGGGGCCGAGCTGGTGGAGGAGCAGAGGTAGGCCAGGTGGGCAGCTGGGCTTTGGCCTTAACACAGCGTGTGAACTAGCGGTAGAGGCGGACCTGGGAAACCCACCCCCCTGTTTGAGCCTGCAGGAGTTAGGGACCTGTACCCTGGCTGTGGGGGACGTGTTCCAGGGTACCCCCTGCAGGATGGTGTGTGTGTGGCTGCAGGCCAACAGCTAGGTGGAGAAGCCGCTGGGAGACATCGCCGTGGCCTTAGGTCTTAAGCTCTGGGAGGAACCACATTTAAGACCAGCTGTGGAAGGCTGAAATAACAGCCCCCAGAAGGTTCCAGCACCCCGACCCCTGGGACCTGTGAAGTTAACTGATAGCCCATAAAAGACTTTCCGTATGTGATTAAGAACCTGCACATGAGGAGATTATCCTGAATTATCTGGGTAGACCCTAAATGCGGCCATGTATGGGAGAGGGAGGGGGAGATTTGACACAGAAGAGAAGCGATGTGACCACAGAGGCAGAGATTCGAGTGATGTGGCCACAGCTGTGGGGCACTGGCAGCCACCAGGGCTGAAGGAGGCAAGGAGCAAGCTTCCCATACCCTCTGGAGGGAGCGGGGTCCTGCTGACGCCTTCGCTTCAGCCCAGGGATATCAGACTTCCGGCCTCTAGGACTGTGAGAGGACACGTCTCTGCTGTTTCTGACGCCAAGGTTGTAGAACTTGTTACATACCAGGTTTAATATTTCCCTTGTTAAAATCTCTATATTATCCCTGAGTGTTCAGCAAAGTTGTGTTGTTAAAAAAAGAAAAGATAAAAAAAAAAAGAACAAGGAGAGCAGAACCTGCTCTCAGAATTATCTGTGGGGAAGTCCTTGGGGTAAGCGTATACCCCACTACAGGGACTTTGGGTGGTAAATTTAGGATTAAGTCTGAATGCATATTTAAGAGAACTCTCAAATACTGAACAACAGATAGGCTTACTGTTAAATGAGAGAGGTTTATTTCCTATACAATATAAATCTAGAGTTAGGCAGCCCTGAGCCAGTGTGGCAGCTCCACAGCTTTGTCAGGGGCCTGGCCTCTTTCTGTCTACTTGCTCCAGTGTGAGGGCCTCAACCTCACTGTCCAAGATGACTGCCAGAGCTCCAGCTATCACATCTGAGTTCCAGAAGCCAGAAGGAGAAGAAGGCAGAAAGAAGTGTTCACTCTCTCACTGTTAGGGAGGCTTCCAGGAATTTTCTCACACATTTCTGCTTACATCTCTGATTAGAAATTAGTTTCATGGTGACACAGCTTCAATGGATGACCAGAACTGGAATATTTCACCTGGGTTACAAAAAACGTAGCTGAAAAAGTAGGTTCTGTTAAGAAAAAGAAGGAGAAAAGGATATTTGGAGGCAATTAACCATTTCTGCCTCACCAACTCTTTAAGTTCTAGAGTTCTGCCAGTGAGGGAGAGGAGAGAGATCAAATTGCAATTAACTGATGTGAATTTGTAAAAAAATATTTCATCTGGTATAAGTCTCGGTTCTGATGCTATAGATAAGTCCAATGCTTGTCAACTAGAAAGTGTCCAGGTGAGAGTGGACAGTATGGCTGTGGGGCTGAAAGCCATACAGAAGAGGAGAAATGTGGGTTGCTTTAGTTAGAGGAGAATTTTTTTTAAGGACAAAATAATCTGTTTTCAGATAAATTAAGTGCTGCATCATGGGTATGAAAATGAGTGCCGTCTACAACACAGGAAAGAAATGGGTAGAAGGGAGGTCAATTTTAGCTCAATATGCGAAAGAGCCTTCTAACAACCCCTCAAAGCCAGCAGTGGGACAGCTGTCCCAGGGAACGACTCCCTCACTAGGCTGGGAGCTGTTGGGGAGGGTGGGTCCTGGGTGGGAGGCTGGACTGGACCACCTTCCTCCTGGCCCCGTGAGTCTGCGAGGCGTCAAGGGAGGCCCTCCAGGGCCTTGTCAAAGACCACAGTGGAGGACAGGGCACTGTGGGGGTCTGTGTCTTAATAAGAGTCAAACAAATTAGGCTGTCAGGGAGAGAATTTTCTGGGCTTCAGGGTAACAAAGCTGTGAGTGTTGCTGGGCTGAGGCTGGAGCTCTGCCAGCATCCCAAGGAGAGAATGCAGCGCATGTGGCTTGAGCTTGGAGCCTAGCCCTGAATATGGATGGTCCAAGTGGGAGGGGGCCAGGAAAATGCAATGGTGGGGGCCTCATTTTATTTGAATCCTGCCATGGTGGACAAGGTAGGGGAGTCAGCTGGTGCCCTGCATCTTCTGACACAAGCTGGCAACCTGAGGTTCCCAGGGGTGAGGGCCAGAGGGGAGGAAGAGGCCTGGGTGTTCCTCTAGTAAGTCTTCTGCAGACTTATGCTGGAATGTCTGCAAGAGGCTGTGCTTCAGAGCCTGACTCTAGGCTTGTGTTCTGTAGGCATCTGGATCATGTGGCTCTGTTGTGAGGTGCTCAGAGGTGAAGCATGGATGAGAGATGCCTCTCTACCCAGAAGCAGCACCATGGCTCACCTGCCTTGAGACGCCGGCTCATCCCGCTAGCATCAGGGGAGAACAGGAAACATGCCAGGACTTGGTCTTAGGGACTGCTTTTGGTTGCAAGTGGCAGAAACCATTTTGGACTAGCTTGGGCAGAACAGGACTTGCCTCGGCTCCTGAAACCAGGAGGCGACGGGGCCCAGGGAATGCACGGCCTGCACTTTGCCACTGGGGCTCTCATCCCCCTCTTGGTGTGGCTTTGGTTCTTCTGCACTTGGGCCAGGCAACCTCCTTGGTGAGATGGTCCAGGGGGCTCCAGTCCCACAGCTCACATGCTAGATGCCCCATGTGTTCATTTCCCTTCTGTCCTTGAGCCTAGAGGCCAGATTTCTTGTAGAGAGTTATCCTGATGCAAGGGTCTTTAGAAACTGGAAGGCCGGGAGCACAACACTGGTAGACACATCCAGCATGGATCCCAGGGCCTGCCAGGTTTTCTTTCTTCAGCTTCCTAGGAGTCTGGGCAGGTTAATTTGTTTATGCTCAACCAGGTGCTTCTCCAACACTTGTTGGCAGTGCCAGGGCCCTTTCGAGGCTTAAGGTGGTGGCTGCCCTCAAGCTATGGATTGGAGGAGATGCAGCTGGGGCATCACCGACACTTCTCACCGACTGAGATGGCCTGAGCGCCTAGAGTCTTTCCCGTCACGCTTCCTGCCTTGGCCTGACGTCAGACGCCTCAAGCTCTGGGCCAGGAGGAACCCACACGTGGGGAGTCGAGCTGCCCCAGGGAACCGCTGCTCTCAGCCTGCAGCTGTGGCCCCTGGAGTCTGCTTTTGGACTCAAAGTGCTAAGATGCTGTTCATCCCTTACCAGACTGCAGTGTACAGGGCTCTGCTTGCCTAAAATCCCTTGGAATCTGAGTGTTTCCTTCCAGGCAGGGCTGGGGCACAAGAATTTAAAGCAACTGAGCAGATTTATTAAGCAGGAGGATCTCAGGGTGCTAAGGAGCTCGATGCAGTGGCCACATCTTCAGGCTGTGGAGAAGGGGAGGCCCTGGGCAGCATGGGGAACACAGGTTCCTGCTGGCAGTGACGGGAGGGCAGGGGCCTGCAGGGGGGTGCAGTGACAGTGGGGATTCTCCTGTCTGTGCTGCAGATAGGTGATGTGGCTTCCTGGTGTCCTTCGGGTTCCTGCTTGTGCTGCAGCCCTGGGCTCCCTGGCTAGGATAGCAGGCCTCCCAGGAGGTATCTTCCCTGGAGCTGTTTGGTGTACAGTGCTGGCGGCCACCTAAGATCACCCAGAGGAAGGCAAAGGAGGAAGGAGCCTAAAAGGGGACTCCCGTCAATGCCATCTCCTTAAAAAATACCTTCTCTTGGACTCTCCCAGCAAGATGTGTCACCAACAGAGTCTTGCTCAGGGACTGTGCTGCCTAATACCTGAAACAGGTTTCCCAAAATAAAGCTGACATTTATTGAAGGCCATGTGTCAGGCACTATGTGGAGAGCTTTACATAAATTATCTGAGTTAATCCTCATGGAAACACTATGAAGTATGAGCTATTATTATCCGTATTTTACAGTTGAGGAAACTCAGGCTTAAAGAGGAAAAATAGCTCAGCCAGTGCTCAGCCAGCCAGTAGCAGAGCTGGGACTCGAACCTTGGTGGTCCGTGCTGCTCGAGGCCCGGCCGCCAAACTCCCTCTCCGGGACCTTGCCTCAGGGGGTGCTGCGGCTCCCGGACACGGGCCTTGGCGTATCTTCTAGGGTTCAGTCCAGCAAAGATTAGAGAGAGCTCTGTGTAGAGACACCTGCGTTAAGTCTTCCATACGGGCAGGAATTCCGAAGTGACAGGTGGCAGGTCACACAGCCTGTCATCCTCAGATGCTTGGGTCTGGAGAACGACTGAGGCCCTTGTGAGCCAAGGATGACCAGGGGGTAGGGGAACTGGGATGAAGGCAAAATGAGGGTGTGCACGTTTGAGGCTCTTCCTGTGAAGCGGGGAGGCCGCCGACTCATAGGTGAGCCCAACGAGGCAGGCATCTGAGGCGGAAGGCAGAGCGGAGTCACTGGCAAGGAGGCTCGGGCAGGAGAGGCTCGGCCGGGAGACGTACAGTGAGGAGGCCAGGGGAGCCCAGGGAGCTGAGGAGCGCCCTGGCTGCCTGCAGCTTTGCCTGCGGCCCCTCACTCTCCATGTTTTCCAGTTATGCTTTTAGGTGGCCGCCTCCCTACTAGACCACAAATTGCTCCAGACAGAGGGCCTGGCACGCAGTAAGCGCTCAGCACATGATTGTTTACGGAGATGAATGAATGAGCCCTATTTTAGGGACAGCAAGGGTTTGGGGGAACTGGAGAAAGATCCAGCCTGAGAAAGAAAATCCTACAAAAAAGAAAAGACCTCCTTTGAAGTTAGGTTCCTTGTCTGGTCCTAGAGGTCTGATCTGGCTGGCAGGTGCCCTGCCTGTGGGAGGGTGCAGCCCTTCTCGTTCCCCTGGGGCTGCTCCTGCGAAAGAGCCCCCTGAGAGCCGAGGGCAGGGATGTGGCCTTTCCAGCGGCAGGAGGTGGTGAGCTCTGTGCTCTAGAGGCTGGAAGCTGCCAGGCAGGGACCCCGCCAGCAGCAGGGCAGGGGGACCGCAGCCTGTCAGGGGTCAGCCCAGCACCTTGGAGGCAGCTTCCACATTCGAGCTATTTATTCGGTAGATGTTTACTGAGTGTTTAACATGTATTAGACACCATGGAGGATTTCAGGGGAGCGAGGCCGGCAGTCCCTGCTGTAATGGTGTTTATTTCAGAGGAGAGAAGACAATTAACCCACAATTATGATGCCGTCTGAACAGATTGTGTTGGAGTGAGACAGGGTGCAGTGGAGACAGGAAAGGCCTCGCACCCTGATTTGGGGATTGGGAGGTGGCATCTAAGCTGAAGCCTTCACTAGGAATTGGCCAGGACAAGATGGTTTCCTATACAGGGAGAATAAACTATCCCATTAAAGGATCTGAGTGAGTTCCATCTGGCTGGGTGTAACTGTGACGAGAGCAGTGGTGACAGGTGACTCTGGAGAGCTGACGTTATGTGTCACCTGGTTAGCCATGTTACAGACTTTAGACTTTAGCCAACCAAAAACAATTATATCTTTACTTAGATCATAAAGAATGTTAGGAGGGAGTCATTTCACAGCTCGAGGACACTTCTCAGAAGTCCTCTGTTTTCCTCCCTAATTGTACCACTCCCCACAGCTGCCTCTGACACCCCAAATCCCAACTGTTTATCCAGCCCAACCCATTGGGCTCCTTTCGCCCCCCGACGCCCATGCAGTGTGAATCTAATGGCCAGTGCACTGAGTCAGCGTCAACAGCATTGACTCAGGGCTGACGACCTGAGCCTCACAGTCTTCCTCTCCTCCAACCCCTGTCATACAGGACAAAACATGTCCACCCACACATACAAGGTTTGAGGATTTGGGGTCCCTTTGCATTTTGGCTCATCTAACACATAGTTTCTCCGTAAGGCACACTCAGCCTTCTCACATGTGCAATGCTGGACAGCCCTTCAGCATGAGGCATTGCGCCATCTAACACAGATCACACTCACACACACACGAGCCCAAAAATATGAAAAATGTGGCACCAAATAGACCATGAGAAGGACACCCGCTCACAGTGTGAGAGCTGAGGCAGGAAGGCAGGGCGTCTCACCTCATTCTCACCTGGAAGCACGTGTCAGGTCGCTGAGACGTTTCTGCTCGGTGCCTGCCCATGCATGAATGGGCAGGGTCCATGCCCACCGATTTGGGGAGTGCAAATAAATTCAGCAAGGAGGTGAATTTGCAGATGCTGAGCCTGTGAACAATGAGGACTGACTTGATATGCCCTGGGGGGCCGGGATGGGTGTGGCCTGCATTCTGCTTTGAGCATTCTCACCTGTCCCCCACCAGGGACTAATGGCCCGAGGGGAGTTCTCTGTGCTCTGCCCCACAAATGAAGTATCTCCTGGGGCTGGGCTCCTTGGCTGCTGGAGGAGTGACCTTCCTCAGGACTCACCTAAGTACTGAGGTGCAGAATGTCCGTGGCAGCTCTGTTTGTACTGTATAAAGAACAGCCCCCTTGTACTCTGGTTCTTTTTGAACAGTTGCTAATAATTTTGCACTCAATTTCCATTTAAATGGGAACATTAACCTCTGGGCCCGGAGAGGAGCCTAGAAGGGGCTCCTAAGTGAGGCTCTTATCTCCACGGCTCAGAGCGCCCTGGGAGTACATCGCTCTCCTCAGCAGATGAGAGTCTCCCTCTGATTTTGAAAGAACCCCCCCCCCCCCACTTCCAGAAAGCCCACTTTCTGGTTTATTCACCTGCTGCCACTTGAGATTCTTCCTTAAGTCTAGCCCAGAGCGCTCCTGCTGGAATGCAGGCTGTCTGTCCCTAGCCCCTCTCCTGGGCGCACAGTGGAAACCCACTTCCTGAGTTGATGGTGAAGCTCCTAAAAGCCTGGGCGAGAGACCCAGGTGGCGGCTGGACAACGGCCAAGGGTCCCCAGGGGTAGCGTCTGTTATCCTGTCGCAAGCCAGGGCTGTGCTCTCCCATGGTTCTCCCCAGTACCTCTGTCTTGCAAATGAGTTTCAGCCTCAGGCAAGTTCACTATAGATTCACTGTGACCAAAGAAATTTACAGCAAAGGGTTCTTGGGGTGAAAAGTTTATACTCAACTTTATTTCCAGGTGGCAGGTCAGTCACTAAAATCCCGTTCACTCAGAGCAAGTCTGCATGCAGCAAGCTGGTCTCTGCCTTGGGCCCCTCTGTCCGCACAGCCGTCCTCTGGGCCTCTCTGCACAGTCGTCCCGCACAGCCGTCCTCTGGGCCTCTCTGCACAGTCGTCCCGCACAGTCGTCCTGCACAGCCGTCCTCTGGGTCTCTGTCCTGGCGCTGCCACCACTCCAGCCTCTGCTCTCCTCTACCTGCAGCCTTGCAGCCGTGCCACCATGTCCCACCCAGAGCACTGGGCGGAGCTCTTTATATTAACACAATAATGGCTTATTGCCTAAAGGTGTGGAAGTGGTAGCATAGCAACAGGCCAGTTACATCATCAGGTGGTTTAGGTTCAGTGAGGATCCTGGCCATAGGAACCCCACTTTACCCACAGCCTCTTACCCTGTGAACACGGCCCCTCACTACCAATCCTACCCATGAGAACGCTGGGGAGCGGAGCTGCTCCAGGTCAGTCGGGCCTGCTGGGCCGGGGCACCCCCCCGCGCTCAGGAAGTGCGGGGGCTGGTCAGCCTCCATCAGGAAAGGCGTGGTGGTGCTGAGGAACCTAGAATTCAGTCACTGATGCCGAAGTGCTCCCGCTTGCTCCTTTAAGATGCCAGTAACGCGGCCTTCAGTGCCCTTGCGTATGTGGACAGGACCTCCGCTCCCCGGCCTTGGTCCTGGGGAGGAGGTACCATCAGGCTCTGAACTACTGCTGGGTCCTTGGTTCTCACCTTGAGTTTTATTTACTGCCCCGGGGCTCCCTTTCCTGCAGACTCACGGAGAAAGTGAGGGGTACGCATGCGAAGTGACACCTGGGGTGCCCACCGTTGGGCACAAAAGCTGCCCCGCTAAGGGAGGCAGGGAGCGTGGAGACCCGGCTGTGAGTCGGGAACCTGAGGTGTGGCATCCAGCCAGAGGGCACCTTCTATTTATCTGCTCTGTAGTCTGGAGCTGAGCCTCAGGAACACATTCAAGGTCACATATGTAGAAAGTCTTACAGCCCGAGTGGAAAGCCCGGTCAGTTTACGGTCTGTTCTGTTCCCAAGAGCTTCCTCCCTGCCAGTGCTTAGTTCCTGGGGTGGGAGAGGGAGGTGGGGAGACGAGAGGCAGGGAGGGGGAGGAAGGGCAGCCCCACCGTCCCAGGAAGCCCAGGTTCCCTGCTCTCTGTTCCCATCCCGGCCCTCAGCCTGCCAGTGAGTTTCCCTGCCTGAGGAAGCATGTTCTCTTTTCTGTCATCTAGTGTCTGGTTTCTAAAAATAGTAATAATTAGAGAAGAGTCTGCTGTCTTTCCACTTTTTCCCCCTTGCCTTAATTTAAATTCTGTTGGTTTTATCTCTGTAATTTTGGAGGGAGCTAGAGAAGTGCCTGCAGACTGTGAATAAGAGTGGACTGTGCATGTATGTATAAGCATGTGTGTATGTGTGCATACATGGATTATCTCTGTGTAAGTATGTGCATATGTATGTGTGTGCATGCACGTGTGTGCATGTGGCGTGCTTATATTTGTGAGTAGGGGGTTTTGAGATCAGGAGGAGGTTGTCCCCCGCAGGATCCCTGGCACCCAGGGACCTCTCAGGGATGCTGATGACAGGTCAGAGACTTTCCGTTTGCTCTGCCGGATTCACCGTCCAGCTCTCTGCCCTGCTCTCACCCTCAGGGGCTGACCCGAGGGCTGCATCAGTGTACACGTGCCCACTCGTTCCTGTGGAATTCAGCCCCTGGGGGCCCTGGGAGGGATGGGAGGGAGGGGGAGGACACAGTCAGGGCATTTACCCTCAGCCCCTTCCTGCCCACTGCCTCCCTGCGGGTCCGGTCCCTCTGGGTTCTGGTCACCGCCCTCCCCTACCCCTCTGGGTTTCTGTGCTCTCCCTTCCCCTGCGCCCTGCCGACATTTGAGTAGTCTTCTTTAAACCCTCCTGTAATCATCCCAGTTTGCGTGTACTGTGTGTTGGGACTCTGCTGGATGCAGAGACTCTTGGGGACGGCCATGGGCTAGCTCCGCTTTCAGTTTGTGTCTCTCTCCATGTCTGCGTCTGGCTGCACCCCTGTGGAGGGAGACGTTGGGTGATAAGCTTTGCCGTTCTCCAGCTGAGGGTTCAAGGCCCGTGGGTGCTCCTTTCTGCCCGTGCAGCTGCCCGTCTGCCCAGAAGGAGAGCGCCACCTCTCCTCTGCCTGCAGCAAGCATTTCCTCCCCTGATGTTCCTGGAGTACCTCTGCTGAGCTCTCTGTGGCCATCCACTGTGTGGACGCTCCTGGGCCCCGTGTGGTTTCCAGCCCGGACCACAGTGTTCCCCACTCCTTTCCGTTTTCTTCTGACCCTTTCTTCCTCTGGTGTCCTGGCTCTGTTCCCTTTCCCCTGGACATTTCCCCTCCTTACAGGAAGAGCAGAGAGCGCGTGAGTCCAGCACTTTCTCTGACTGGCTTCCAGATCTGGGTGTCCATGCCGCTTGCCAGCTGTTCTCTTGGGCCGACTTCCTGGCGGCTCTGTAGTGGAGGCTGCTGGCCTGTGGTCTCCTGGCTCCACGGTGGGGGCTGGGGGGGACAGGGCGGATTCTGGTGCCCGAGTGGGATGGGCTGGAGCAGGGGCTCGTTCCGGCCCCACCCCACCCCGCCTGTCATCCTTTAGGGTGAACACATTCTCTTGCAACAGAGATTAATTTCCTTCCAACAATCTTCACTTTCTTTTGGCAATTTGATTTCATCTCCATTTCTTGTGAAAATTTCTCCCTTTTATATTGTACTACATCACAAGGCTCCTTTATATTTAATGACAGTTAAGGGTGTTGTTCCCAAATACCTTCTTCCCTATCTTAGGGTGGAGAAGTCCATTTTACACAACTGCAAGAGCCAGAGGGCTGAGGGGCTGGGAGGGGAAACCCTTCTGTGATGGTTGATTTTATGTGCCGGAGGGAGTGACCCTAACCTGTGCCCCACTGGCATGTGGACCACTTTGAGCTGGAGGCAGTCAGGACCCTGCAGGCTCAAAAGTCTTGTACCTCTCCCTTAATTGCTCCAAAGAATCTAGATAGAGGCCTGGCCCCAGAAAAAGGCTACTATCAGAGAGAACTTTTATCGGAAAGGTGTGTCTGTATGGCAGGCAGGCATCTGCTCTGTGTTGCCGGCCAGCCACCCTCCTCCTGTGAAGCCCCAGGCCCCCACCCCACCCCTTACCTCAGGGTGCAGGTAAGCCTGACTGACTGACTTGTCCTGGGGTCTCGTATTTTATGGGGCTCTCGTATACACATAAGTAAATGTGTTTTTCTCCTGTTAATCTGCCTTTGATCAATTTACTTAATAGACCAGCCAGAAGAACCTAACCTAAAAGGGTAGAGGACAGTTTTTTCTCCTATAGTGTCAATTTGGCTGGGCTGCGGTGCTCAGCTTAGTCAAGTATCAGCCTCGATGTGGCTGTGAAGGTAGCTGGTAGACGAGAAGAACACTTACCTCGGTAGACTTTGAGCGAAGTAGCTGACCCCTCCTGCGGGTGGGCCTCCTTGATCCCTGAAGGCCGGAGGGGCGGAGGCAGGTCTCCAGAGGCGGAGCCCTTCCTCAGGAGCGCAGCAGGGGCCTGTGCACGGTTCCCAGCCTGCTCGCCTGAGGGATGTGGACTCCTACGGATTTTGGCCTCTGCACCCCCCACCCCCAGCCGCGTGAGCCAGTGGGTGATCGCTCCTCCTCCCCCACCTCCCTCCCTCCTCTGTCTCCATATACACAGATGTGTCCTGTTCCTTCTGTTTTGCTGCAGGACCCTAATAAATACACCCTCCCTCTTCAAGGAGCCTGCAGGGGCATCTTTCTGGTCAGGGGTCGGGTGTGCCTGAATGGTTCATCACACAACTCCAACTCCTAAAAACGCCAAAATGGTCCCGTAAGGAATTCGAGATGCCTAGAGGGCAGAGACACCCCCCATATTGTCAGGAGCCCCACGTGAGGGTGGGTGGTGGACCTGAGGAGAAAGACGGAAGCTGCAGCGAGTGGGGGGAGCTTCTGGAGTTGGCCGAGGCTCAGAGGTGGTGCCGAGCAGAGTGTCCCGCTGTCCAGTGCGGATCCCAGGCGCCTTCCCGGGGAAGTCGTGGGGGAAAGAGCGCCGAGAGGCGGCCGCAGTCTGGGCTCTAGACCCAGTGCCCACAGTACTTAACAGCGGGGTCGCTTCTGCCTCCCTCTTCTGAAGGGCGTGCACAGCTCTGGGCATCCACATGACACAGGTGACGGCCATGCAGCGACGCGCCAGCTCTCAGGGCGTGGGGGAAGGAGCTCCCTGGAGCCCCGCTGCCCTGCTTTATCACAGACCCAACGAGATCCTCAGTGCACCGAGGAAAAGATCATGTGATTTCAGCAGATCCCGTGTGATGGGATCCTCGCTGGTACCCGGCCTCACCAGCTTCTGGTCGCAGGACGAATTAGAGCCCAAGAAAAGGGAGGGTTTAGGGTGCAGCGGTTTGCTGTCTCTGTGGCCTGGTGGGGCTTAGGAAAACTTGGAGATGGAGAAGACTTTGGGGCTGTGAATTTTAGACAGAGAAAGGGAAATGTTGGGCATATTCCATTCTTTGTTTCTGTTTATTTAAAATTTTTTAAATTTAGACTTTTAGAGCAGTTTTGTTGTATTTTAGAGCAGTTTTAGGTTTACAGCAAAAATTGAGGGACAAGTACAGAGATCTTCCGTATGTTCCCTGTCTCTTTCCCTGAAAGCGTCTGCCATTATCAACAGCGCCCCCCAGAGTGGTGCGTTTGTCACCTACCTTGAACCTGCACTGACACACCCTGATCACCCAAAGTTCATTACAGGTCACTCCTGCCCTAGGTACAGGCCGTAGGTTTGGACAGATGAATAATGAAATGTACCCACTACGGTATCACACAAAGGATTTCCCTGCCCTAAAAACCTGCCATGCTTCACCGATTCATCTCTCCCTCGACCCTCAGCCTCTGGCAACCACTGATCTTCTTACTGTCCCCATAGTTTTGCCATTTCCAGAATGTCGTATAGTTGGAATCATGTAGTGTAGCCTTTTCATCAGTAATATATTTTTAAGTTTCCTTCATATCTTGTCACGATAGCTCATTTCTTTTTAGCAGTGCATGATGTTCCGTTATCTGGGTGGACCCCAGTTGATTTATCCCTCACCTGCTGGAGGACCCTCAGTCGCTTCCCAGCTCTGGCAGTGGGAATAAGGCTGCGACAGACACTGACGTGCAGGTTCTCGCGTGGACATAAGGTTTCAACTCGTGTGGCCCACTTCCTTGTCAGCATTTGGTGGTGTCGGTGGCCTGGATTTTGGTCCTTCTAATATGTGTATAGTGGTACCTCTTTGTTTTCCTTTGTATTTCTCTGATGACATATGATACGGAGCATCTTTTCATATGCTTATTTGCTATTAACTTCTTTGTGAGGTGTCTATTAAAGTCTTCGGCCCATTTTTTAAATTGGGTAGTTTTCTTACCGTTGAGCTTTTAGAGTTATTTGTGTATTTTAGATAGCAATCCTTTATGACTGTATCTTTTGCAAATATTTTCCCCCATCCTGTGGCTTTTCTTTTCATCCTCTTTTTTGTGGAGAAGAAGTTTTTAATTTTCATAAAGTCTAACTTACCAGTTATTTCTTTCATGGATCAATCCTTTGGTGGTGTATTAAAAAGTAATCCGCATTCCCAAGGTCATCTAGATTTTGTCCTATGTTGTTTTCAAGGAGTTTTATAATTTTGAATTTTACATTTAGGTCTGTGATCTATTTTGAGATAATTTCTGTGAAGAGCATAAGGCCTGTTTCTAGATGTTCTGTTTCTGCCTGTGGCTGCCCTGCTGTTCCAGCACTGTTGTATCGCCTTTGCCCCTTTGTCATGCCTCAGTGGGCTGTGTTTAAGTGGGTCTACTTCTGGGTCCTCTGTCCCACCTGTCTCTTCTTTTGCCCTCCCACACTGCCTTGATTACTGTAACTTTAAAAGTCAGGTAGTGTCAGTCCTCCCACTTTGTTCTCCTTCAGTATTGTGTTGGCTGTTCTGGGTCTTCAGTCTCCCCAATAATCTTTATGATTAGTTTATCAATATTCAGAAAATACCTTGCTGGGGTTTTGATTGGGATTGCATTCAGTCTCTAGATCAAGTTTGGAAGAACTGACATCTTGACAGTATTAAATCTTCTTATCCATGAGTGTGGACTCTCCCTCTGTTTATTCAGTTCTTTAATTTCATTCGCTAGAGTTTTGTAGTTTTCCTCTTTCAGATCTTGTACATATTTTGTTAGACTTATACTTAAGTACTTCATTTTGGGGAGTGCTGATATAAACTGTATTTCCGATTTCACGTTCGGCCTGTTCACTGCTGTTCTGTAGGAAAGCTGTAATCACTTAGTGGTAGGAATTTTTTGTTGATTATTTCAGATTTTTCTACATAGATGATCATGTTGTCTTTGAAAAAAAATAGCTTGATTTCTTCCTTCCCAATCTGCTTACTTTTTATTTCCTTTTCTTGTCTTATTTCATTAATTAGAACTTCCAGTATGAGGTTGGAAAAGGATGGTGAGAGGGAAGAGATAGTTATTCTTGAATTTGACTAAATTTTCACAAGTTTATGCCTCATTCTCACATTTCTTCTTCTGCCCTGATCTCCTTCCTGCTCTCCGTTTGAAAGTCAGGTGTGCACAGTTCCAAGGGGCCGGAGGAAGGGAGGCGTCAGCTTCAGAGAGTCAGGTGTGCACAGTTCCAAGGGGCCGGAGGAAGGGTGGTGTCAGCTTTAGAGAGTCAGATGTGCACACGTTCTAAGGGGGCTGGAGGAAGGGTGGCGTCAGCTTCAGAGAGTCAAGTGTGCACAGTTCTAAGGGGGCCGGAGGAAGGGAGGCGTCAGCTTCAGAGAGTCAGGTGTGCACAGTTCCAAGGGGCCGGAGGAAGGGAGGCGTCAGCTTCGGAGAGTCAGGTGTGCACAGTTCCAAGGGGCCGGAGGAAGGGAGGCGTCAGCTTCGGAGAGTCAGGTGTGCACAGTTCCAAGGGGCCGGAGGAAGGGAGGCGTCAGCTTCGGAGAGTCAGGTGTGCACACGTTCTAAGGGGGCCGGAGGAAGGGAGGCGTCAGCTTCATAGAGTCAGGTGTGCACAGTTCCAAGGGGGCCGGAGGAAGGGTGGTGTCAGCTTCAGACACAGCTCGTGGGTTTGCCGAGGCTCAGAGTTGAGGAAAAGGTGCTTCCTTGGCCTAAGCCTAATCAATTTAAGCTTACGTTTTATTTTGATTTTTTTTTAAGTCACATTCTACACCGACAGTGTAGAAGCATCAGGCACATGGTAGGTTCTCAATGATGTTTGCTGAATGAATGTTCAAGATGTGGTGGGAAGAGCAGGAGGAGGTGGAGGGAGGTGGGCACTTGCTCCTTGCACACCCTGACTGGGTCACCTTAACTTTTCAAGTCTTGTTTTCCTTTTCTGTATGTCTGATGAGAATGACTTGAGATAGCATCTAAATTATAGACAATCGACATTTATTAATTCTGCTTTATTTCCGCTTTTCTGTGAAAAGGGTGAAACTGACTAATATCATAATAGACTTCAAGTAAGTTGTTCCCTGTCCACACTGTGAAAGTTAAGCATCAGTAGATGTTAAGTGAATGCATGAAGGAAAAAATGAAAGGGCAAAAGGGACCTTATAAATCTTATAGCTGGGAATATTTTTAACAAAAACTTATGTGGAAGGCCAATACATAAAACTAATGTAACCACACTTGCCCTGAATGAATGGGTTGAGGCAGGTGGGTGTGTATCTGTCTCCATTGTCTTTTCACAGTTTCTTCCACTCTCCCACCCTCCCTGGCCTTAGGCAGCGGTGTGCTAGCAAGTAGAAAACAGCTGGCTCTGGGGAGGGGAGCCTGATTTGTAGATTTCCATGGTATAGACACCTCCACTGATTTCAGGCTACCCATGTGGTGTCATTGAACGTGGTTGGGAGTATTGCTCAGAACCACACCATTATATTATTTTCTCCAAAATTTTCCCACAGAATTTAATAAAACTTAGTGATCCACTTTGGGGAGTTGGTACCAGCCAGCTCCTGCACGGTACTCCCTCTAAGGAGCCTGTTCTGGGTCTAGGGTTCTAAGGAACATAGTTTGAACAATTGATGTATACTTCCTAACTTTGTAAGATGAGAAAAATGAGGGGCTATGACCTTCCCAGGGCCATAGACCTAGAGGAAACATATTTTGGCTCAGTTAGAATGGTTCTTTACTCTGTGGTAGAGAACCTGTTCTTTCCCCCCAGACACACAGCCATCCTACCTCCCATGGGCCCCCTAGACATATAGCCATTCTACATCCAAAGCCCCCTAGACACACGGCCATCCTATATCCCACACCCCCCTAGACAGCCATCCATCCTACATCCCATGGCCCCCTAGACACAGGGCCATCCTGCATCCCATGGCCCCCTTGCATCCAGGTGGACCATTGATTGTGGTGGATGGACTCAATCATGCTGATTCTGGACCTGCTTAGCTATAAAATATTCTGTGTAATTGTCTGGTCTCTATTATCGCCAGCCATATGACAGGAAGTAAATGACTGTGGGGCCCTAGAAGGTGGAGAAGCCACATACTGGAAGGAACTCAGATCTCTGAATCACTCTTTGGACAAGAGCCACCTAGGGAGGATGCCCAGCTAGAAACACCCACACTAGATTCTGTGTGAGTGAGAAACAGAATTTATTGTGCTAAGTCACCGCTCTTGTGTCTGTTGCGGCGGCTAGCATTGTCCTCATGGACTAGCAGACCCTGGAAGGAAACAGTGCGAAGCTGCCCTATTGATCACAGGGTATGAGTTTATACCTGCAAAGAAGCAGGGGGAAGGCAACAGGGACATGTCATCCTGAGGGTGAGACCTCAGGGGTGTCACAGCAGAGCACAGAAAGCAGTCTGGCAGATGGGTAAGTATGGGGGACTTGGCCGTGACGCAGCACTGCTGTGAACAACGCTGGTGTTCACACTGGTGACTGTAGTAGTCAGCACTGTTCGGGTGCAGGTGATAGCCCCAGGTTAAGCCAGTCGGAGCCTGGAAAAGGGACACTTACTCTAATTGAAGGAGCGACTCATGGAGGCAAAGGGCAGGAACAGGGCTGGCCTCTGAAGGGTCTGGAAGTTGCAAGGACCCTGTCCCTGTTCCTTGTTTCTGTACCCCTCTTTGTGTCTTTGATGCAGACCAGCTTTATCTGATATGTTCCCCTCCATGGTGAATGGAAGGGAGCCCTCTCCCCATCTTGCACTCACTGTCTCAAGTCCAGCCAGCCACAGAGAGCCAATTCCCTTTTGTCCTAACTGCACACGGACCCACTAAGCTCTCTTTGGATCTGAAGTCCAAAGTCCAGAGAGACTCCAGTTGACCCATTTGGTCAGGTGTCCTCCTTGGTTGAATCCACTGTGGCCAGAAAGTGAAATTGGACTGTATGAACATGTCCAGGGGCCTTGTCTACGCAGAGGGAGTAATTCCCTGAGAAGGTGGGGTAATCGTGGCCAGCTCCTGAAAACTCATGGCAAAGAGACAGCCTGGGAGAAACAGGAGGAAGAGGCCGGGCCGCGTACACAGTTCCTCTCTGCCCCCGTGGAGGGGTGAGGGATGGGACAGGTGGGAAGGTCAGCCTGCCGGCTGGGGGGGCTTCCCTCCAGAGGGAGCCGTCGTGAGGGGCATGGATGTGCTCCTCCTCTGCGGCGATGGACAGAAAGTGCCAGCCACGGTGTCTGACACGGAGGGAATCCTCAGAATAGGGCGGGTCTCTCCCCGTCCCCATCCCATCCGTCCCCCAGCCTCCTCTCCTGCTGTTCTCACCTCGTCCCTGACAGCAACAGTGCCAGACGGAGCCGCGCTGGAGCCTGGGCTGAAAGGGAAAACAGTGAGACTGGTCTGCTTGTATTTTGTTCTTCATGGGCTTCTTGCACTGATTCTGACTTTTAAAATATTGTGTTCATGTATTTTTTATCTCGATTACTGAGGGTTTGGTACTCTTAAATTGTGCCTGAGGCTGGGGCCATGTTCTCCTCGCCCTGCTTGTCAGAAGCAGTTCTAAAGCCTGAGAAGCACCTCCTTTCTCAGCCAGCCCCTCCTGACTCTGTGGGTTAAGGTTCAATTTAATGTAGTTTTGAAAAATAACTTTTCCTGCTTATGCTTGTTTGTGCACAGAATATCATTAAAGAGTCATGCAAGAAACTAGTAACAGAGGTTGCTTCTGGGGAGGGAAAATGGGATGAGAGGAAGGAAAGAAGGGAGATTTGCCTTAGGAAATGTACTTTAAAGTTTTTAAGGAAAACTTCGTTAAGAGAAATACTGTTTTCCTCATGATAAAGGCAGTTTTGTTCACTGCAGAAAAATTAGAAAATACAGACAAAGCAGAAGACAAACTATAAAATTCATAATCTCACCACCCAGCGATAATTCTGTTAATATCTTAGTGCTTATGTTTTTTCTATTCACTTAATGTCGAGATTACCAAAATGGTGTATTTTGTGAATAACATTTTGTGATCTGTTTTTTCCATTTAATGTACATACTGAATCAATTTCAAAGTTAATAAATATGTCCCTTCAATGTAATTTTTAGTGGTTGCCTCACATCCCATCTTTTGAATGTGCAATTTATTTGACCAATCCCTCGCTGCTGGATTGTAAGTCTGCCTCCGGGTTTTCATGGTTATAAACAGTGCTGGGATGGACAGTCTTGCTATGAAGCCTTTTGGCACACGTCTCATTACTTCTTCAAGATTGTTAAACAATAAAAGTTCAACTGAGTAAAGATCCAACTGGCTTCATTCAGCAATGCACGAATTTCAGGCAGCGTCCCATCTTGCATACAGAAAGGAGTTCCACTGAGCTGTGGAAGGGAAAGGTGCTTAAAGATGGGAAGGGGGTGGACAAAGGAAGTTATCAGCAAAGAACGCATTGTTCCAGGCAAGGCTCTGTCCTAAGGAGAACGCACGGCCTCTGCTGGGCAGGTCACCTCAGTGGTTCTGAGCGGGTAAGGCCAAGCTGGCTGACTAGAGGCTGCATTCCAGGTACAGGCTGAGCTGCAGGCGGGTTAGGTCCCGAGTCTCGGGTTGCTGATGCGGGCACTCGGCACAGGCCAACCACTTTGGTCTCTTCCTTAGCCTGTCCCGCCTTGCCGTCAGACGCTCCACTCGCCTGAGAGATGCGGTCAGTGTCTGAGGCACTAGCACCGCTCCGGCGGCCACTCCGACATTCTCGCGTTTTTGTCGCCCTTCAGTGCGTAGCATCCAGTCGTGATGTGTTTGAGTTTCATCTCTGACAGTCACAGGCCGCAAATGCAGGTGCACAGTGTTTAGGCTGGTCGTTCTCTTGGTTCCTTTTCTAGCATCCCAATCTTGGGGCGATCCCTTGCTTGGCCGCCAATGGCTGTGAACAGACTTAAAAAGAAATCGTATAAAGCTTTTGAGAGAAGTCCATGCACCAGGGAGATGACTGTGATCATAAGCGGGACAGTCCCCAGTGTTTGGAATGCACTTTGAAGTCATGGTCCCAGGACTCAAAATCAGGTAAGTCAGAGACACTGTTGAGGGTTCTTTTTAAGCCAGGTGGTTTGCTCGGCAACCTTGGGAACTAAGTATAAACTTCCCCAGAATTGTTAATTCGGTGGCAGCAGGTGGCAGTGGTCACAGGACAGATACCTGCTTGCTCAGCCGGCAGATAATCAAGGGCTGTCCTGTTATCAAGAACAGCTGCGGCCAGAGAGCCGCGGGCTTTCCCTGGGCAGTGGCTGCCTCAGCAGTGGGCTCCCAGACACTTCCGGGAGTTGAGGAGGGGCTCCTGATCAGGGTCCCACTGTGCTCACCCCCCCGGGACGAGGGGGCCCTGCCAGAGGACGCTCGTCCTGAATCGTGACTGTCTCCTGGTGATTCCCATTTGAATCCATCTGGGCCTGTTGTCTCAGTTTTAATAGGATGAATTCCTAGAACAGGACTTGCTGGTCCAAGAAAATGTACTTACTTTGAGTTTTTTGGCACATACTGCCGAGCCACCCTCTAAGAACCCGGTACTGGTTTATACTCCTACAGTGTTACTTTAATGCTAGTTTAAAACCTGAACTGTCGGTGGCCTGGGCAGAACATGAAGTAAACGTAACCCAACCCACATAAGCTAAGCGTGACTGGAATGTCCTCGTGGTAGCCACACCATCAGTGTCCCGCTGTCTTGGACCCTGGAAATGGTGAGGAGGAGGGGCTGAGATAAGGTTTGAGGCAAGAAGCCAGGAGCGCAGAAGGAGAGTGGCTCAGGGGCAGTGGACCCCTTTCTCTGCCTGGGTCACAGTGACACCGAGCGCTGAGCAACCAGGAGGGCCGAGGGCCCCACCCCATCTATGCCAGCTCTAACCGCCTTTCACGCTTTTTCTAAATGTACACGCTTTTCTTCAAGGTTAGACTCTCTGTTCCCTTGGCTCCCCAAGGAGTATTTTAGACAATGAAAACCATCAAATCATAATATCCTCCCTTCGTGGGGTTGAGGAGGGCCCTGCCTGCTGTTTCCCCGCCTCTTGGGCTGATTCATCCCCGTTACCACCATTTGTCGGGAGAACTTCAGGAAACCTCCTGCTGGCTGAGCTGTGCTTCAGACGGGCTCCCCTTTCTTTCTGCAGACTCTGATTTAGCTGGTTTTTGTCTCCTTTCATGCTGCCACAGACTGGTCTGCCTCCCGGGGTTCTCATTCTTCAGGGGGGGTATCTTTAGCCTTCTGATGAGTGCTGTGATCACCTTTCCTTGGGGGTTAAAGGAACAGGTGAAGCTTCACACCGGGCTCTCTGTGCATGGATCTCACTTTTTTGTTTTTTTCCTTTGGGAAAAGACAAAAGTGCCCAAGGTTCACATGTAACTCCCAAAATATCATGAGCTCAAGACAGGTTTCCCTATGACTCAGCAGAATGTTCTGGTTCTATTGAAACCTCTAGAAGTCAAAAAGTTGGTGTTAGAGGAAGCGCGTGGAGGTCTGGGCGCTGACCCTGGAGCGGCGTTAGACCCGTCTGGTCAGGACAGGCACTCGAGGCAGCACCCCTCTGGCTTCCATGAGGTCCACCGTGAGCTTAGATCTGGGAGTCCCTCATTCACCCAGGGCTCAGAATAAACTGGGGGTCTGGAAGCTGGTGCCTTTCTAGCTTTTCCTTTTGTTTGTGCAGTAAACAGACTTAATTGCCTCATGTTACAGAGTGTTTGACACAGATAAGCCATTTGAGTGGCCAGGAGAGTCAAAATAGGCCACAAATGATGGAAGCCAGTCCACTGAAGCCGTTCTCCAGCGCCCTCATGCTTATCTGTCTATTCCCTCACTGCTTCTGCGGATAGACACAATGTCTCTCACTGTAAGGGATTTTAAACCACTAGTTAATAAAAAGAAAAAGAAGCTGGGTCATAAAACCAACAAACGCGTGCCAGGTGTAAAGCTCCAAGCGATTGTCTCCAGTTGTCTGTGTTCTCGGATCCACACAGAAGTGTAAGCAGGGCTGCCTGTGGGCTTCAGACCCCTCCTCAGACTCCCTTCGTAGAGGACCGAGAGAGGAAGCTCTCTCCCTTTAGTACAAGACCCTGGGGGAGCCTCTCGGTTCTCCTCTCTCCCAGGCCAGGAGCCTCCCCTCCTCCCCGGCCCTCGGGACCCTTTTGGGCAGAGCACCAGGCACACGCTGTTCTGAGCTAAAATGAGCAGGGACGGGGGTTGTCTTTTCCCGATATTTGGAAAACATTAAATTAATGGTTAGAATTTTCTCTGCCTTAAATTTCATTCTCTTAAGCCTTTGGCACCAGCTACTCCACTTATCTCAACGAGAACCTAGGATTAGATGGTGTCTGACAGTGCAGAAAACGTCATGTTGAGCTATGTAAAGTTTGGTATGTCCCTGTTTCATGATGTCATACCGCTGCCAAGGACAAGCTTGATTAACACGGGAACAGATCATCCATGTGCTTCTTAACTCAAGATGGGCATTTATATCTTAGAAAGATGCTGGGTCCATTTCAAGGCTCGTATTTGTAAATATCTTCCATTTGTCTCTAAACAGAGCAGCAGGAGACTCCCGGAGAGGGGTCAACACTCAACACCCTGACTCTCTGCTCCAAGACCATGTCATATGCAGGAACCTTTGACTTCATGAGGACCCACAGTCCCCTGACCCCCTTCATTCCCAGTTCTGTCAGCACCTGCTCAGCTCTCCTTCCTTATCCACCCTCGACTCTCTGGCACGTGGTTATACCTCCTTTGCAAATTCACTCCTTTCTCCTCTCTCCTTCCACTGAACTGTCTTACCAAAACCCTTTGTTGGCCTTCTAAACGCTGCTTTCCATCTCTGCACCTGCTCCCAGGCAGCTGACCGTTAATGGGGAAGGTCACAAAACAAAGCAGTTTTCACTAGATTCGTGGTGATGCCTTTCCGTGGGCACCTACCACTGCCCAGCGGCCCTGTGCTGTCCTAGCAGACTGGGTCTCATTTCCCAACTGACCACTTCACGCCTTCTCTTCTCTCTTCCAACTGCCCACCCCTTACTCCACACTCATTCTCCGTTGATGGCCTCAGTGTCTTGAGGACATAGACACTGGACAGGGGTGCCAACTCCCCACTGGCTGCAACTCACTCGCGCCCGCAGCTGTTTTCTCCTTCCGCCGCCCCAGTGGAGAGAGTGTCTCTTCCTTACTCAGGGCGGCTGTGCCTCGGTGCTGTGGTTCCGACCACCCTCACCTCTCAGAGACTGACAGCTGTCCCGTCTCTAATGCACCATTAACTGTGCTCCCTCGCCCGAATCATTCACATCCCGCAGGCATGCCCCGGCACCTCCACCTTACAAAACAATAATAACCTCCCTATGGTCCTGCTAGTCTATCTACATGTTTTGTTTTCTTGTCTGCTTTGCTGGGGAAGGAGCTGCTTGTTTTAGTCTCACGTTCCTGTTACCACCCAGCCCGTCCCCATGTGGCTGCTGCTGGAACTGCCCCCGGTTACTGGTGGCTGTCAGGTGGCCGACTCAGTCCCCGTCTTGGCCTCTCCACGGAATCTGATAGCTCATCACACCTCCTGGGACAATGACTCTGAGGGGCTGCAACCTTCCCGCCTGCCCCTGCGCCCACTCCTTGTCCCCTTCGCCGTGTCCTCCTCTCCTGTGGCACTTTCTCGAGGCTGGATCATGACCCCCCTTTGCCACTTTTACATTCTCTTTCTAGGTGGTCTCATTCCCATGACTTCAAAATGCCGTTATCTTCTGACAATGATCGGATTTATGTCTCCATCCCATCCCCGACGTCTGAAGCCCAGACTTGTGTACCCAGACACTGACTGTGCGTCTTCTCCCGCGAGACTTGCTCACACCTGACCGTCAGCAGGTCTCCAGAGCTCTTCTCACCCAGCTCTGCTCCCAAGCTTACTCCCAGCCAGGCCGCTCCATCTCCATAAATACCGCTGCCACCCATCCAGGTGCCCAAAGTAGAATTCTAGGAATTGTTCTTGATTTCCTCCTTTCTTTACCCCTCCCGCCCAATCCAGTGATACCTTCTCAGTCACACCTCTGACACACTCCACATTCATTCACCCGCCTCCCACAATCCAGTGGGCCTTCATTTCCCAGCAGAATGGTTGAGTTTCCCTTCTATCTAGGTGCCCTATTTCAGCTTTACTCTCTGTGACCTTATAAAATGTCAGCTCGTGCCACTACCTGCGTGACCCCTGGGTGTGCGCTGTGCTGAGCCCACGTCCACACTCCTTCCCTCGCCGGATGCCCTGGCTGGCCTGCCCCAACTCTTCCCCTCACTGGGCACCACTCTCCCATTCCGTTTGTTCTGGCAAATCTGGCTTCATTTAAATGCTCCGCAGGGTCTCCCTCGTCCTGTGCATCCGGTTCCCCAGACAGTGAGCTGGGAATGCTCTCCCGCCGCCTCCTCATGCAGCTGGCCGCCTCTCACCTCTCCGATGAGACTCCTCCCAGACGTCTTCCTCAACCACAGTAGCTAAAGGACACGTCCCCTTATTGTCTCCCTCAGTCCTTCATTGCTCTGCTCCGTTGCACTTAGCACAATGCCCAAGGGTTTTGGGCTGTTTATTTTCTATAATTTTTACTCGAATTTAAATTCTGAGAGCAAGTACCAGGCTTTCTGTGTTTCTCATCATGTCCCTATGCCTGGGACAGTGCTGACTTACAGAAATACTTGTAGAATGATGGGTGAATAAGCAGTGGATGCTAAATAAGGACACACTCCATACCCCCACCCTGCAGTTCATGAATCCTGGCTCAAATTGCACGTGAGTCTTCATTTCTGGGACACAGTGGATGACCTGGCACTGCTTAAACTGTTTCTCATAGGTCAGTGAGCCCCAGAGCAGGGAGTTGGGGTTCCTATTTTTAGGGTGGTCTTGCATCCTCCAACCCAATACCCATTGGAGAGGAGGTAACATGGTTTAACAGACAAGGGCTGTGATGGGAGAAGCCGTGGACTGAATTCCAGCCGGCCACTCACGAGCTAGCCTTGGCAGGACACAGTCCCCTCTGACCCCGTTTCCCCATGTGTAAACTGCAGAGCTGCGACGTGTCGTCTGCTCCAAGGTGTGGTGCTCGTAAGCGGGTTCGTCAGTGAAAGTCCTTTGTAAAATGTAGTGTTGAGCAAACAGTCTCAGTCTTGTGGGGCTCCCCTTGTCAGGAAGTAGACAGTGGCCCTCGGATCTCTCCGAGGTGTGACTAAGGAATGCCTTCCCATGGTGCTTGGCCTCCGCTGGGCTGTGGCTGGGGCCTCGCGGAGGTCCTGTGACCTGTTCCTGCCCCACTGGCCAGGCCCTCCTCCTTCCTCCCTCTTCCCTCCGTGGACATATGGCCACTGTTTCTGCTCCACGAGGCACAGTTCTTGCCAGGCGGGACAGAGAGAACGTGGGGCTCTCCGGTGATTGGTCAGAGCCACGCTCCCAAGCCAGTGACAGTCCCCGTTTAGGTCCGCAAGGCTGGCAGTCTGGGCAGTCGCCACCCTCAGCTGCTGAACCTGGAGCCGGCCTTGGCCTTCGCCCTGCCTGGACGCTCTGGCGCTTGGCTGCTACCGGCCCCGCGTGCCACGGTGGGAGAGCCTCTGGGCTCCTGCGGAGCACCTTCTGCTCCGGGGGGAGCCGGGCGCCACGCCTCTCAGCGCGGTTTCCCTGGCTTCCTCTGGTGATCTTGCCTGCGGGTCCTTCACGGCTGTGGTTCCTCTGGGCCTCCCCAGGGCGTAGAGCCTGGCCGGTGCCGTGCCCCTCTGCCTCTGTCCCTCCCATCCGGGCCTCTCTCTCTCTCCTAGTCTCTGTCACCCAGAGGAGGCTCAGCTTTGGTGGGTCTCCTCATTCATGTCGTCTCCACGCCCTGCCTCTCATGTGCCCTGTGGGGGGGGCTCAGGACAGGTGTTGAGTGTCAGGAGGACGTCCCTGCTCCTGACACCGTATCGCTTCTCCCCTGAGAGCCCTTCTTCCCCAACACCCATGAGATACACTTCACACCCCTACCCCAGCACTCAAGCCTGACAGTGCGGCTCTAAGCATCCTTTCTCGGCCTGTTGCCCACCACATCCGAAGGGCCTGCTCCGGCCTCTGCTCTGCTCGCCCCTCACTAAATACTCCTCCTTCCTCTGCCTCAGTCTCCGCGTCCTCCAAAGCACCCTCCCTTCCAGGAGTCCTCCCCTCATCTGGCCCACGGTGCTCCTCTCTCTTCTCCCTTGAGGCCAGAGCGTTTCTCATCTGCACGGCACAGAGTAGCATCTTCTTTGCTTTTTTGCTTCATTATCCTAGTGTTTCTTCTTTTTTTTTCACTCGACTACTGAGGACCTGCCTTCCCTGCAGCTTGGTTCCTTGAAGAGCGACGACTGCACGTTAATGTGTGATTGACCCATGCCTGTCATACAGAGGTGCTCAGAGACATTTGTCGAGTAAATTGGATGAATGGGTGGTAAAAACTTCATCTCTTCTTTAATGTGCTTTTTGCACAAGATATCCTCATTTCAGTTCATTTTAAGCCTCTGGAAATAGTACCCTGGAATTTTCTCAAGTCTTTTGTTTTCTTTGGGACTTTTTTTGCCTTGCTCTGCCTGGAAGTCATTTATTCATTTATTCATTCAATAAATAAGTCTATCTGCTACAGTTTATTGCACAGCACACTTTTATTAGTGTATACCCAGTTCTACTTTCCCTTTACATTCCCTTTTATTATTGTTAGTGTTTTTAAATCATTTTGTTACTGAGGTGTAATTCACAAGGAACATTATGTTAGTTCCAGGTGTACAAGACAAAGATCAAGTGTTTGTGCGCATGTCCGAGCGCTCCTTGTGTTTTGTTTTTCTTCCCTATTTGATTTTAGGTTCTGTGACGCCGGGATGGTGTCTGCATAGTGGTTAAGGGCAGATATTGGGAAGCAAACCTCTCCGACTTCTCAGGTACGTCGTGTTTGGTGAGTCACTCAGCCCCTGGGCCTCTGCCCCTCGCCCGTGGGATGGAGACGTGACAGGCCCCACCTGTTAAGGCAGGAGCAGGAGAAAGGAGATGATGATGTCTGTAGTGTGTCTACAAAACTCCCAGCATGTACTAAGTGTTCAATAAATAATAATTATGGTTGTTAATTATTTGTACAGCACACACCCCAGAGCCAAGGGTCCAGTAGGTGCTTATCCAATAACTGTGGCTCGTTCAGAAACCCATGCAGATGGTTCTTATAAGACCGAAGAGGGGAAAGACAGGCGTGTGAACAGACTTGTCAGGAGTTAATCGTCGTTTGCCGGGGCCAGTGCCCAGGCCTCCTGAATGCCCGCCTGGGGTCTTCCCTGCTCCGTCCTGTTAAGTAGACCAATGCATCCTCCTGGCAGAAGAAGAGGAAGAGCCCGTCCTGTGATCCCCAAGCAAAGTACACCAAAATAAAATTGATACTAAGTACTTTATTAGCCATTATTTTACTCTTGGTGTAGACATGAAAGGGTGAAAGCTATAGGAGTTTGATTTTCTTCCTTTATGGAAGAAGCAATTAGAGCAACTTGAAGGTGACATGGGTCGCCACATCAAGTCTCCAGGTCCCTATCACTGAAGTGTCAGGAGAGACTGAATGGCCACTAACCCAGGCAGGGGGTTGGCCAAGGATCCTGAGAGGTCTCCTCCACCACTTCAGCCGGGCTCGGCTCAGACACACGACGGAGAGCGGCAGCTGCACCCGAACTGCCACGGTGCCTCACCAGCAGCGCCCTCTGGCCACAGGACCCGCCCTTCCCACGTTCACACCAGCTGGCGAGCAGGACAGTGGGGGTGTCATAAGATCTGCGGAGTTTCCAGAACTGAGTGAACTCTGGAGTGTGTCGGTTATCCTGACATGTTCTGGCACCTGCTCCAGGCCTCTGCTGTCCTGGTTCCCAGTACCCGGAAGAGTGGGCTCCTGGGATCCATCAACGCCAGCTGTGTCGTGCCTACACAAGAGGAGCCGCTAAGGTTCCAAGCCACGCTGTCCCTTTGTCTTAAAGACGACTGCAGCGTGAGGTTCCTGGACAGCACACAGCGCCCCTGCTCCACCGCAGCACGCGGTCTGCCTCTGGACGGCCTCAAAGCTCCCAGGCCCCTGTGCCCAGCAGCCAAGCCCTCAGGTCCGTGCACGGAGGGAAGTGGAGAGCAGAGCTCGTGAGGGCGGGGCCGGGTGGGCAACTACTCAGAGCGAGCCTGACAAATGGGGAGACTTTGTGTGCGGTCAGCAAAAGAGGGGACACAGAGGCTTGACCTGGTTTGGAATTATTGCAAATCCATCAGGCTCTGTGCAAATTGAGACCATAATTCAGATGGTTGGTATCCCCAGCAACCCCGTTTCCATTAAGCCCTGCTGTCCATCTCCCCTGGGACTGGGGCTGTCTAGCAGCTAATGAAGGGGTCAAGCTAGCACTAAATTAACAAGCCCCCAGAGGCGTCAACCCCCACCCCAGCCTTCCAAGCCAGAGGCCAATGGACTTCGGACAGGTTCCTGGCTCCTTCTTAGTCTCAGGTGGAGCTTGGGTGGGAGGATGCTCATCGACGGGTTGCTGGAGGGGGCACGGGGCCAGGACCACAGGAAGGGGGATTCAAGTGGGGTTCAAACCCCAGCTCTGTATTCAGTAACTCTGTTGCCTCCGCAGTTTCTGTAAACTGCCACACCTTGGGGTTCTCAGCTGTACAGAGAGAACAGCACACCCAGTACCGGGTCTGGGGTCAAGCTGATGCTGACGATGTAGGTGGAGGGCTTAGAGCTTATAAGCTGCCTGCGGTGCCGGTGGCCAGGGTGCTTCTGGGGGCTCCCAGTGGCTCTGTGCAGGGGGGAGCCCGCGGGTGCCCAGCGTTGGTCCAGATGCTACCGGCTCAGGGTTTGGGCTCTGCCCTGCTGCCCCCTGTGCCACGGGGCTGGCAGCACCTGCTCCGAGACTGGGGGCTGCCCTCTTCCTGGGTCCCTGCTTGGAGGAGGGGAAAAGTGGATAAAGGTGCACCTTTACTGTGCACCTGGGGGACAGGCCTGGGCTCAGCCCTGCCTTGGGCCAACAGTGGTGTGTCCCCGTCTCCCCTGCCCAGCCTCCCCACCCACCCTGCCTGGCCACATCACCCCACACTTGCCCTCAGTCCGGACCCTCCTGGGATGGAGGCTTCCCTGCTGGGGGCGCCCCGCCTGGACCGCAGGACGCAGAGCTCCAGTCCTCGTGAGTCCCTGGGCTCGTGGCTCCCGCAGCTGGCCTTTCTCGGACCATGAAAGTAATTTTCAATTCAATATTTTAAAGGCTTCTTTTCTAAATTAACCTGAATGGGAGAGCAGCCTGGAGGGACAAAAGACTTCTCTTTAATATGGAGATAGAACAATAGAACATTCGCCAGGAGGGGCAGCGTAATGTCCGGGGAGGCCCTAAGGGACTATTCCAGCCCTCCTTCCCACGTGGGGCCACTTTAAGTCTGGCTGGGCCTGTCCACCTGCTTCGAGAACATGAAGATACTAAGGGAAAAATTAAGTCAGTTGTCACAGAGGCCCTGACTGCCAACTCTAAGGAAACCTTGGACGATAAAATTAGTGAATTGATTTTCCATGTTTTATTGGCAATGTGTTTTCATGTACGTTTCTGGTGTTCTACAGCAACATGCTATTCCAAGGCCCCTTTGCCACGTGGCCTCGCGGCTGAGGAGGCCCTCTGACCCCCCCGGGCCAAAGGATCAAGGCCAGGACGAAGTGGCTCTGGGAAGGGCCCTCCATCCCTTTAGCTGGAACGGGCCTGTGGTGCACCGACCCCCCACCCCGAGTTTCAGTTCAGACTCTGTGTCACCTGCTAGGGGTCGTCTTGGGCGAGCTTGACTTTTCTGAGCCTCAGGTCCTTCATCTGGACTTGAGAAGACCTACCAGCTGGAGAACTTGAGGTGATTACATTTGCAAAATGCTTATAAGGCTGGTCTAGTGACTAGCAAATACTAATCATTCCCAGTCGGTGGCTCTTTCACTGTATTTTCTTTTTCTGTAAAATGAGCATGATTTTTGTGAGACCAAGTGAGAAAAATTTAGGTTAAAGTGCTGTGTAACATTCCGGGCTAAGTGAGACATGTTCCTTATTGGCTTTATTTTATTATTCTCACCCTAGTGGGAGGCAAAGCCCTCTGCCCTCGGTGTCCATCCAGTGTGAACCTCAGTCCCCAGCAGAGCCGCTTCTGAGTCTGCTTGCCCCTAGCAGACGGCCAAGGAAGCAGCTCTGATGGGAGCCGGACAGGCCTTGTCTGCCGGACGGTCCTGTGTAACCGTCTCCCAGACGGGCCTCCGGCGCCCAGCATGCGCCTCATCAGGGAGGCAGGCCGAGTAGCCCATCGGAAAGTCACTTCTTGCCAGAGCTCTGAGATCAGTCCCAGTCAAGCTCCTCTGGGCCTCTGCGAAGGGAAAGGGAGAATGAAAGCCACTGGGTGAGGGCGAGTCCAGTCTGTTTCCTGGGCTGGCTTTGGAGAAAATATTCTTCTCGTGACTGCTTTTCCCGTCTGTCTCCCCAAAGCTGCCGCGCAGCACTGTGTTCTCATTCCGTGAGTCTATCTGGTAGCCGTTCTGAGTTTTGCAAGCCCCACCCAAGTGCATTGGTACAGAGGAAAGAGTTGAGGTTTTAGTGTCAGAAAACCCAACTCTGACACATACCAGCTGGGGGGTTCTGGGGAAATCACTTAACTCCTTGGTGCCTCTGTTTTCTTCATTTGGAAAATGGGAACGACAGTCAAATAAGACAGGCGTGGAGTTGTCTGTACACAGTAAGTGCCACATGAAACTAGTTCCAAGGCCCACAGCCTCCGTGTCCTCCTCCCTCGTGGCCTCGCTCCCTCCCTCCCTGGCTATTCAGCAGAGGAATGAGAAGCCAGCACTTACGGGAGACCCACGTGCCCACGCTGTCACGCACGGCACCTGTTCGCTGGGCTCTGTTGCCTGGGTTCCAGGGAGGGGAGAATCTGGGGGTGGCTGCCGTGTCCCTTGTTCGGTATCACACAGTCTATGATCAGAAGATCCGAATTTGAGTCTGCTTGACCCTCAAAGTGGGTTTTTCTGCTTGTGGGGTGCTGAATAGTGGCCCCCAGGTATGTCCAGGCCTCCTCCCCAGGGCCTGTGAACATTGCCTGATACAGCAAAGAGGGACTTTGCAGATATGATTAAGTTACAGATTTTAGTCCAGGAAATAATTTGGATTCTCCTGGTGGGGAAGACGTAATCACAAGAGCCATTGCAGACAAGAGGCGATTCAAAGACAATAGCAGAGGGAGACTGACGATGAAGGCAGTGGCCACGAGGCAGGGGATGAGGGGCCAGCCCTGCTGACACCTGAGAGGTAGGCCAGCAGGCCAGCAAGACTGAGTGGCTTTTGGCCTCCAGAATCATGAGAGAATAATTGTTTTAAACCACCAAGTTTGCCATAATCTGTTAGCAGCCAGAATTAATAAACCAGTATACCATGCCATGTTCTTAGTGCACCACCTTATATTCTCTCTGCTGCCCTAAAAGTCCAAGGTAGCCTTCCCCAAACTTCCCCATGCCCTGGAGGTTACCAGCATCTCTGCTGGTCAGAACTCCTGGCTGACAACTACCATATGGCTTCTAGAAGAACAGCACTGCATGAGGTGTCGTGAAAGATGCCAGGAAATGGCCCGTAAGGAGTTTTATTAGTTAATTATGGTGCAATCCTAAAACCCAATGGCTCAAAACAATGCCCATTTTATTATCTCACACAGTTTCTGTGGGTCAAGAGTCCAGCTGCTGCTTAGCAAGTAAGTGGTTGTGGCTTAGGGTCTCTCGTGAGGCTGCCGTCAGGGTGTCAGCAGGGAAGGGAAGGCCTGGCCAAGGCTGGAGAGTCCATGTTGAAGATGGAGAAGTTTAGAGTTTCAAAACTCCGGTTCTGAAATCTATTTAGTATTGACTAAACTCTTGTAAATTCAGTGTGTTACTAAATCACTAAATTTTCTAGTAAATTGGTCATGAAGCTGTTGGCAGACCTCAGCTCCTTGCTGGCTGGGGGCGCGAGGCTTCAGTCTCCTTGCTCCGGAAGGCTGCCGGAGTGTCCGCGTGGGATGAGCTGGCTGCCCCAGTTTGATAGTTGCTGGAACAGCTCACAAAACTCATGGAAACATTTATTTACATTTAACCACTTATTATGAAGGATATGACATGACAAAGGGCAGAGTCCCCACAGGAAGGTCCTTGCGCACAGGACCTCCCATCCCCGTGGTGTTGGGGCGCCTCACCCTCCTGGCATGCGGTAAGTTCACCAACTTGGGAGGCCTTTGATCCCACAGTCTAGGGCTTTTATGGAGACTTCATCATGTAGACATGGCTGATTATTAAGTCAGTGTCCAGCCTGTCTCCTTTCCTCAGAGGGTACAGATGGCACTGAAAGTTCTAGGCTTCTGACCATGGCTTCGGCCCTCTGGTGACTGCCCCATCCGGAAGCCAGCCAGTGCCCCCGAGGAGTCACCCCACTGAAACAAAGATGCTCCTGACATCCAGGAGGTCATGAGGGCATTGGGAGCTCTGTGTCAGGCACTCTTATCATCCCATCACCCAGGGAGTTACAAGGATGCCAGTGGTTCTGGGTCAGGAACCAGAGTCAAAGACCAAAGGTTAGAACAAAGATGCTCCCAACACCCCTATGACTCAGGAAGTTACCAGGATTTAGAAGCTTTTTGTCAAGAACCAAGGGCAGAGACCAATTGCATATTTCTTACTATGCCACAACCTCCCAGCTAGAGTAACTCAAAGCTAGGCAGATACTGTGGGTGAGTGGCAGATACTGTGGGAAGGCCCACGGTCTCCAAAGCCTGACCCCCCAGGTGCAATGCCCCAAGGTCACCACCTCTTTTGTGTGACCTTGAGCAAGTTTTTAAGCATTCTTTGTGTCTTGCATTCCTCACTTATAAAATAAGGTGATAGTCCCAATCTTGTAGGGCTGCTGTGGGTATTAAATGAAATACCCCATGAAAAGCACTCAGTAACGTCTGGCATATAGTAAGCGCTTAACGTAATAATCATTACTGTTCTCTCAACCAGCGCGCTGGTTCTCCCCACAGCTCTCCAGCTCAGACATCTCGAGGTCACTCTTAATGCCTCTCTGTCCCCTTAGAGCGTCATAACCAAGTCTGGCCAAGCCAGATTCGTCCAGGGCTTTCCGTGCCTTGGCCGCCTCCCAGCTCCCTCGGAGATGCCAGCGGCAGCCGCCTAACTGGCCTCTTCCCCAGCAGTGTCCCATCACCCGTTTCCCACCCCGCAGCCCCAGTGCTCTCCTGGAGGAGCTGTGTCCTATGCCTGAGCCTGTTCTGAGACGCCCCACTTTCCTCTGGAGGGGAGACAAGTCCTGCTCTTGATGTGAAGGCCCTACGAGGCCTGTGACCTGCTCCCGGCTGGCCCCTCCACCCCACCTCTACCCTGTACACGCATCCTGTTCATGCCTTTGCTCATGGCGGAGGTGCCTGAAATACCTTTTCCATCTTTCTTCATCCAGATACAACTTATTTATTTTCTGAGCTCAGATGTCTCCTCCTCCAGGAAGACGCATTGGGTGCCCAGGCCCAGCCTAGTGGCCATCTCTCTCTTTCCTTGGCACCTTGTTCACCACCAAATCACCATGTGCCACTCTGTAGAAACACTAACTGCTTGTTTCATGATTTAAATGGCAAACTCTCAAGGCAGAATCTGAGTCTAATTCCTCTTTGTACTTTGTACCTCCGGAGTCCAGTACAGTACCTGTCATATAATCTGGGTTCAATATCTTTTGGTTGATGTGGACTGATACGCAGGGAGGCAGGAAAGCTTGAGAGAAGGCGGTCTACAGACAGGCCTTCAAGAGCCGCTGCTCATGGGGCAGTGAGCCAGCTGGGCAGCCCTCTCTCCTCCAGCGGCCTTTCCGCCCCCACGCTTCGGGTTCTAATGGGCCCCGAGCAGCCCCGGCTCCCGGGGTTCTCCCATCCTCCTGTCCTTCCGTCCTGTCACCTTGTAGTCAGGTCCAGGCAGCTCCTCCCGCCTGTGAGGGCTGTGGTAGCTCAGGGGTCCACAGCGGACCGGCTGTCTGCGGGCTGAGGCTCGCGGGGCGGCCCTGGGAAGCCTGGGAACCCGGGTCGGATTGTGCCCTGCCTCCTGGGCTTGGGGCTGTTGGAGCCTCAGTGTTTGGAAGCGTCGGACCCAGGCTGATGTTTCACTCTCTGGCACTGTGCCTGCAGGGCTTGGAAAAGCCCCCCTCGTCCGTCTCTGCAGTTTGGGGTGGTGAGTCGCCACAGTGGTGAGTTTCTGGTTTCTGAGCGTTTCCACAGGACCACAGGGAAGGCTGCCATTGGTCCACAGTGGGAAGAATGGGCCCCGTCAGGGCGGCGTGACCTCCGCCTCAGGGTCTACACGGCGAGAGTCCTCACCTGGCTGGGCCGCAGTTCAGGTCCTTGGTGTCTGGTATTAGGGCCTCTTGCTCAGTTTTCGCCCCAAGAATGTTGTTTGGGGGCCCATGTGCGTTAGGTAAAGGGGAGATAAGCCAAGTTTGGGCCTTTCCCTCAGGTATTCATAGTTCAGGTGAGAAAAATATAGAAAAATAATGATGAGCAGTCAGTTCCCCCAGAGCTGATACAGACCCCTTGGGAGCCCTCAGGTGGGAGGGGCTCCCCAGGCGGCCGCACCCCAGGTGGTGGGAACATCCACTCCCCAGGTGGCACCTACCCACCCCCTTCCTGGACGGACACTCAGCAGCACCGCGGGGTGGGACCTCCCCTGTTATTTTTTCTGCATCTCACGGCATTGATAGTCCACCAAAATGATTTCCTTTCCTTTAACTCTGTCCGCCTCAGAGAAGATTCCCACCTGTGTCGGAGTTCAAGTTGCTTCTCAGTCTTAAACACAGCAGTTCCATCCTCAGTAAAGATCAGGGCAGCAGTCAGAGCAGCCAGGCCTGTAGTCTCTGTATAAAAGCTGCATCTGCTCCTCTTGAGACCCAAAGGTCCAGAATGTCCACAGAGAGGGTGGTAAGGGGAGCCGGAGAGCTTTCAGCCCTCGGCGGCACGACAGAGCTGCCGTGTAAATGGCGAGATGTGCGCACTGAAAGCTGACCCTGGCTGCACAGGCTGTCAGAGGAGCTGGACAAGCCGGCCGGTGCCCTAATTCATAGGACCGATAATTGTGGCATAAATAAAAGCCCAGGCACTGACAGCTATTGTTACTGAAATGTCATGTTTTGAATGCAGAAATGCAGTTAAAACGTAGAGAAGCTGGGTGATGTTAATGTATGCAAATATGCTTTAATTAAAGCTCAGCAACCACTGGCTTCAAGTGAAGGACTTAAGCAAATATTATAGGGGCTCCCATGACAGGTGACAAAACGGTAAACAACACAGCCAACCCTGCCAGGAAACAGGCTTCCAGACCAACCTGTGCCCATGATGCTGACTGAAGAAACCAGTGCCAGCCTGGGCATTCTCCAAATTGACCCCTGGGACGTCTGGAGTTTGAGGGAGCCTGGTTCCTGGGAGCCAAGGCCCTTGGAAGGCAGGTCCGAGAGGGTGTGAGTGGAGCAGTGAACACAATTGGCTGGAATGGTCTTCTGACCGGCTGTTTCCCGAGCAGACTTTTAGCTGTCTGAGGGGCTGTTACGCTGACGGACTTCACTGACTCGTATCTCTATTCTACTTAGTGTGGAGTTGTTGAGATAAAGCTCCTTTGTATTTTTACCCCCGGAACAATATTCACTGAGGAAATTTGACAACCACTGACGGACTTTGAGGTCCATCTCTTCTCTGGCAGCCTAGCAGCTCCAGCTTCTCAAACACACAGCCAGACGTGGTGTCTGCCGCTGCTCCGGCTGTGATCCCAGGAGTCTACGTTCTCGGCCCAGAGAACGGATCAGAGAGGCGCCTTCCTGCGGACCATGTGTGCTCGTTAGCAGATGTCTTAATTACATGAATTAGTAAGGGTGGATCTTGAGGGGCCTGGGTTCTATGACATTCATTGTGAACTTAAAATATGCTTATGAGAGGTAAAATCAATTTTAATTTTTAGGAAGTAGGAATATGTTGATGAGGGCAGGAGGAGTTAATTCAGATAAAGAGATGTTAAGAGTTGATGGAAGACATGTAAATAAGGCTTCAGTCTATAACATTTACCAATTTTTAATGCTAAAGACATTATAAATATGCAGTGATACTGTAAGAAAAAATATGTAGTAATTTTTTGTCATTCAGAGTGAGGCCAAACTTTTGGGGAAGATACATCGTTAAGCATTTGTCATCACACTGTTCTGTTGGTCATCACACCGCCTTTTGTCCAAGACAGGAACTACCGGGCTCAGTGAGTGACGATCCGGGGCCACAGTTGATGAATTTAGTAGCCGCTACTGGTCACTATTAATGGTCATTAGTAGACAGTTGATATCATTTTTTGGGTGCATACTGACCACTAGGCGCTTAGCTGACTCTGCCTCATTTTATCTGCACGATAGCCCTATGGGGTGGATAATATTCTCTCGTAACCGATAAACTATGGATCATAAAGGTGAAGTAATTTTCCAAAGTCTTATAGTTAGTACACAGTAAAGGTACATTAAAAAAACCCAAATGGACAGTCTCTGTCCTTCAGCTGGTGTGTTTTAAGTCCTTATAGTTAATTGTTGATATTATTGGATTGGGTTTTCCCTTTTATTATTCATTTCCCGTTTGTCCCTTCTAGTTTTGGCCTTGTTACCCCTTCAGTTACTTCTTTTGGATTGTTTGATTTTTTTTTTTTAAGATTCCATTTAAATTTATCAGTTTTCTGACTATTCTCTTTGTATTATTTTTTTAGTTGCTATAAGGATACAGTATATATATCTAACTAGTCACAATGTAGTTAGAGTTACTATTTTACCATTTCAAGTGAAATGGAGACACATTAGAACCTCATAGGTCTCTTTATCCTCCCCATTTATGTTATACTTGTATGTTATCTCTACATACACTGAAAAGCCCTGCAAACAATGTCATAATTTCCACTTTTACCTGGCACACATATTTTAAAGGCCTTAAGAGGAGAAAAATAGTCTTTTATATTTATCTGGATATTTACCATATCTGTTGCTTTTTCTTCTTTCCTAAAGATCCGAGCTCCCTTCTGTTAACATTTCCCTTTAGAACTTCCTCTAGCGTTCCTTTTATGATAGGCCAGCTGGCTGTGAGTCCTCCTAGTTTCCTTTCACCTGAGAACGTTTTTATTTTACCTCCATTTATGAAGAATAACTTTGCTGGCTACTGAACTGAATTGGTAGCTTTTTTTTCTCTTTCAGTGCTTTGAAGCAGGTTCTTCTGCCTCAGTGGTTTCTGATAAAAGATCCACAATATTTCAAATCATTGTTTCTTCATGTGTGATGTGTTTCTTAAAATGGCTGCTTTCAATATTTTTTCTTTATCTTTAGTTTTCAGTAGTTTGATTGTTATGTGTCTGGGCATGGTTTCCTTTGAGTTCATCTTAGGGTTTTCTGAGCTTCCCACATCTGTAAATTTATGTCTTTCACCAAATTTGGGGATCTTTCAAAGACCCTTTCTCCACTTCTCATGGGACACCAATGACCTTTCCATATCGTCCCACAAGTCCCTGAGGCTCTGTTTGTTTGAATTTTCCTCTCTGTTGTGCAGATTGGAAAATTTCTATTGATTTACCTTCAAGTTCTATCAAGGCCATCCAGTGAACAGCTTTTTTTCAAATTCCAGAAATTTTATATTTTATATTTAAAATTCCCATTTGGTTCTTGTTATGATTTCTATTTCTCTGCTGAGAAATTTTTCTATCGTTTCAAGTGTGTTTCCCTTCACTTCATGAAGGTAGTCAGAAATAGTTAATTTAAAGTCTTTTAAGTATCTGTCTGGTGGTTCCAATATCTGGGTCAGCCCTGGGCCAACTCCTGGCGACTGTCTTTTCCCCTGAGATGAGGCCCCATTAGGCCCCTGCTTCTTTGTCAGGCCGTTTGGGGCTGCCTCTTGGATTGTAGAAATGCTGTGTGTGCACAGTCTGTATCCTATTAGAGTTCTCTAGAGAATTCTGATGCGTTTATTTTGCTTTAATCTGGTTCAGTCAGGATCAGTTGTGAGCTTTGTCTTACCTTCTGTGGGTGGCGGTTCATAGCTCAGCTCTAACCCCTTGCTATGCTGCGTGTATGTGTGTAAGTATTTACATAGTGTGTCCTGCACACCCATGTATGCGCAGCTTAGGGGTGACCCTGGGACTTGTGTGGGTTCATACACAGAATTAGAAGATTTTCTTCTTCGTATCTCTCCTTTCCAATATTTCCCTCACATTCTCCAGCCTGTGGGACTCCTTTTTCCCACTTCCACTGGCCAGAGAAACAGAGTTTGAGCTGCAAGTGCCACCACTGGGGCATGGCTCCATGTGTGCGGCTGCGTTCAGGGCTGCTTTCTTCACCTTTGCACATGGTGTTTGTGACTCATGTAAGAAGAGACCCAGCGGAGATGGGCTAGTTAGTGGATCTTCACAACAGAAACACATCAGTCACATGACTTGCTCACTCACTCAACAGTTGGCTTGTCTCAGGGACGATGATTACACCGTAGCCCCCGCACGCACCCAGGCTGCACAGAGGTGTCCGAGAATCCCTCATTTGTGATTTATGGCTGTGGTTGGAGCCACAGGAGAAAAGAAAGACGACAGAGGGGAGTGGAACAATGGCAGAACCAAGTGCAAACAGAACTTTCTCATTCTGTGAAGGGAGTGCGAGAAACACAAATGAGAGGTAAATTCTCCCAAGGGAAATGTGTTTAATTGTAGAGCAATCTTGCTCCCCCCAAAAATCTGAAAAAGAGTTAATACCAGCATACTGAGCTTCAAATGTGCATGCATGTGTGCGTACACACACACACACACACACACACACACACACACACACACACACACACAC
>JAQQAC010007117.1:17938708-17953485 GCA_029783875.1 Phataginus tricuspis | reverse complement strand
CACACACACACACACACACACACACACACACACACACACACACACACGGGCCGTGGAAGCAGATGAGCGCACAAGAAAGAGGAGAGAGAGTCCTGCGTGTTTATAACTCAGTGTCATCACGGGCCGTTTTCCATCGTGTGTGTGTGTGTAGGGTTTTTCCCTCTTAAAATTCTACACAGAATAGTTTTGAGTGACACATATTTTACTGTTTCAATTAGCAAACATTACTATTTGTTTTTCTTTCTTTCTAGCACTGAGGCCATAATTATGCCTGCGATGAGACAGTTTTGCAGGCACTCCCTGAACAAAATACAGTAATAAACCTTAATGAAATGAAGTCGGTTCATTGGTAAAGACTGGCTTCAATAACAGACTGGCCATTAAAGGTGGACTGTGGAAGAGAATCAGCAAGCAGCCATCATAAATGTACCATCAGCCACATTAGTGGAGCATTTACCACTTAGTGTGGGAGAAAGTCCTTTCCAATAACTGTCCCTACAGCTGCCATAACTGGGGGAGCATCTGACGCTGCGCAGCTGTGCAGCTCTCGGAACAGGCCCTGGGCGGGCTCTCTGGGACCAGTGCTTTCTGCAGGGAGGACTTCCTGGACGCAGAGGCCCCATCAGGTGTGAGCATCCTGAGGCTTTCTGGGAACTACTGGGATTTGGAAAGATGTGTGTCCGCGTGTCTCCCTCAGGGCTATGTTTACAGCGCTTTCAGAAGCCAGGGTGCTTGTTTTGAGACCTGGATAATGAGGAACATTTCCAACTATACAGCTTATTCTTCAGCAGTGAGGTTTGGGGCCACAGATTTTTTAACCTGTAGGTAATAATCCCCCTCTCTTTGCAGTTTTTAAAACACTCCACAGGATCGATTCATTTGGTCTTCACAGCTTCGGGGAAGGTGCCTCTTCTCATCTTGCAGACTGATGAGCCCAAGCTCCAGGGGCAGAAGAAGCTCGCCCAAGACAAACAGGGAGGTAACGGGAGAGATTGGGGTTTTAACCCTGCTCTTGCTGTAATTGAACACACACCTCTTAGCAGTGTCCCATCCACAGCTGAGCTTGCCTTGAGGAATGAAGACCTGCAAAGGCTACGTCTCCTACACAGACTGTGAGCCCCAGCTGGTCGGCGACTGGCCTGAGCACTGGTCGGTCTGCTCTGCCTCTGGCACTGCCCCCACCGCCTGTCCCAGTCCTGTGTTGCACGTAGGGGTCCTTCCTGAAGCCAGGTTCATCAAAGGCTGGTGTGTAGGATGGAAATCTAAGGCTGCCGACATCTAGCTCAGCCTGGTACATGCAGGTGCTCTGGTGGGTCTCTGAGCCCAGCCTTCTCAGAAACTGCCCCATGTCCACTGTCTCCTTCCCTCGCCTGAAGGGCTTCTGGGATGAAGCAATGGGGCCCAGGTGTCCCTGCAGGCTGCAGTCTCCAGGAGGCAGCCTGCCCGAAGCGTGGATCCCAGGTCACCTGGCCCAAAGCCAGGAGGGCCCACAGCTGGTGGGAAGCATCTCTCAGCAGATCTCAGGAGATCAGGAAGGGTGA
Source organism: Phataginus tricuspis (assembly GCA_029783875.1). NCBI lineage: Eukaryota > Metazoa > Chordata > Mammalia > Pholidota > Manidae > Phataginus > Phataginus tricuspis. The sequence goes on along the minus strand of JAQQAC010007117.1, from coordinate 17,951,944 downwards.
GAAATGTGATCCTTACAGCTCTCCCTTCTCTGGAGAAGCACCAATGGTCAGCCAGAATATACAGGTTAAAATTCAGTTCTCTCCTCTGACTAGGTGTGGTCAGAGGGCTTCGGAGAGACAAGGGTTGCTCTCCTGTTCTCCGTACGGTCCAGGTCCAGGCTGTCTGACCACCGAGGAACTGAATCCCTCTTCTGGAAGGGGAGGCACCCCTGAGAATGTGACAGGGTGTTAAAGCCAGTGCTGGTGGCTGCATCCATTCCTGACAATGGTTTTGAACCTGTTAGTTGACAGTCAGCAAAGTGCTCTGGGCACGGCCCTGTGCCGACTCCTAACAAGGGACAGAGAAGAAGATGAAGTGTGGGCTGGCGCCTCTGGTCTCGTTGGGCAAACAGATTTCACAGGTGACAAGTATATTTAAGGCCGAATTTCAGTCTGAGTGCTGCATGCGGTCAAGTCTGGAGTAGAGGGTGTGCGTGAAGGAGTTGCAGGAAGGAGCGTTAGGGAGGCTGAGCCTGGGGGCCTTGAGGAGGGAGGGCCTGGGAGCAGCCCCAGGGCAGAGGCGGCAGGCAGGAGGATCCCCCAGGCCCGCAGGACCGTCCAGGTGGGAGGCACGCCTCGTTCTCACCCGCATTTGCAGATGAGGAAAGGAAGACCAAGAAACTGCCTGGAGCCATGTGCCAGGGTTGGCGGTGGGCAGAGCTTCAGAATCTACCCCGCTGCCTGTGCAGGGTGCCGAGGCCGGGGCCCTCATTCTCAGTGGCCCAGTCAAGTCTCTGCAGGTGCTTTTCAAAAACCGAAGCCAGTGTGCAGCCCTTGGTCTGGGGTGGGGGGTGGGGGGTCTAGTAAGGACTCAGAGTGTTGTGGACGGGGCCCAGGTCGAGGGTCCCTGTTTCCGACACCATGGCCTCTGTTGTGAGGAAATAGTGGGAGGTGTCAGGTGGACTTTTAAGGGCAGGTACCAGGTACATGCAAACGTCAGCATGAGGACAGGAAGAGGGAAGGCAGCTCGCTCACAGGAGGCATGTGTGCGGCCGGAGCTACAGGCCGGGCACTGTGCCTGGTGACTTTGTCTCCTTGACCCACGGTGACGATCAGTGTTCCAGCTGGGCAGACGGGGACCTAAGGTGGTTATGTGGTAACTTGTGCCTAACTGATGGTAAGTAGCAAAACTAGGACTCCGATGCAGGTCTGTCTAACCACAGCCCATGTACTTCACCCACAACAGTCTGTATGGTTTGCATCAGTCGGGACACGTGATGTTGCACTGCAGTAATAAACACTCCCCCCCTTGCCAGGGTCAAACAACCAACGTCACTCTTGCCTCATGACCATCATGCGTTGGGAGGGGTGTCTGCTCACCCCGGTCACTCAGAGACCCAGACGAGTGTTGTTGGTCACTGTGCCAGAGAAGGAGGTCCTGAGGGTCTCACATCAGCAGTGGCTCAAGGCCAGAAGCGACGTTCATCGCTTCTGCTCCCAATTCACTGAACAGAGCTAGTCACGTGCCTGTCACGTGCCTATAAAGGGAGAACCAGGAATATTGATAAGCAGACCTAATGCCTGCAGCAGAGCAGGATGAAAGCGGTGTTTTAGGAAGTCAGCCTGGAGGCACATGCAAGGCTGCCGTGGGGAGACTGGAGGCAGCGGTGGGGAGGTGGCGACTGACATGGTCGGCGGGAGCGATGAGGTCTTGCACTAAAGTGTCGGTAGTGAGAATGGAGTCTGTGCACCAGGGCCAGCGTAGGGCTAATAGGAGCTTATGCTGGGCTGGTGGAGGCCAGAGACTCACGCGTGACACCCAGGCAGGACCATCTGTGCACCAGCCGGTCACTCGGAGGCCACGTTTCTGGCTTCACTCCCTCTCTCCTCCCTGTGTCTTGCCCCCTGTTTTAGGTCCTCCTTACCCTGCACTTTGTCCTCAGGCATAATCTAGAGAGTATCCAGGCTGCACAGTGTTACAGCAGCATCTCCTGTCCCCAAATTGATTAGCTGAAAACTATTATTAAGACTTAAAGGGCTATTCTAGGGATGTTTGCATTTTAATAACATTGAAGCCTTTGAAAATTAAGTTAATAAATCTCCAATAATAGGACTTCAGGCCACAAGTGAAGAAACAGTTACTTAATGAGAACCACCTACGTGCCAGTCTGTTCTATGGGCTGGGGTCATAGCAGCAAGCAGCAAACTCCAGGCCTCCCTGAGCTCATGTTCTCTAGTTAGGGAGACAGACAATGTACAGATAAATGACTAAAAATTGTAGGTGTTATGGAAAAAGTAAAGCAAGGTGAAGGGCTAGGAAGAGCTGGTGTACTTCATTGGGTGTGTGTGAGGGCATGTGGGTGTGATGGGTGTGTATGAAGGTATGGGTGTGAGTGTGTGTGGGTGTGTATGAAGGTGTGTGGGTGTGTGTATGAGGGTGTGTGGGGTGATGGTGTGTGTGAGGGCGTGTGTGTGTGTGAGGGCATGTGGGTGTGGGTGAGGGTGTGTGTGTAAGGGTGTGTGGGTGTGAGGGTGTGTGTGTGAGGGCGTGTGGGTGTGATGGGTGTGTATGAAGGTATGGGTGTGAGGGTGTGGGTGAGGACATGTGTGTGAGGGTGTGTGGGTGTGATGGGTGAGTATGAAGGTGTGTAGGTGTGAGGGTGTGTGGGTGTGTGTATGAGGGTGTGTATAAAGGTATGGGTGTGAGGGTGTGTGGGTGTGGTGTGTGTGGGTGTGTGTGTGTGTGTGTGTGTATGAGGGTGTGTGTGTGTGTGGCTCATCTTTCAAAGCCACTCCTGTAGCCCCAAACTGGAAATTCCTTTTAGAGAACTCCTTTCAACGCCTGATTGTTCATGGATAAGAGTCTAGAAATTTTCCTATATATTTTCTCTCTGATGTTTCTGGAAGCAGGGCGCATAAACTCCTTGACTAATGAAGCCAGAAGCCTTGGGCGTGGCGTGGGGGGCACCGCAGTCCCCCAGCCATGGGAGGTGTCCGGGCACCCACATCCTCTGTCTTCCCCTGCCCTCAGTCTGATGGGGCGATGTCCAGACTGGCCTCATGCGCTCTCTTAGCAGGCTCGTGAGGCTGTCGGAGTGGCTCGTGCCACCAAGAAGTGGCGACGGAAGTGCCGGCATCCTGAATGGCCTAGCGTTTCCAGGGCTCCCCGCCTTCGGGCCTGCCCACTGGGTGCCACTCAGCCTCAGGTGAAAAGCTGAATAAGTAAGCCAGAGCTCGCATCTCCCGGTCTCTTGGAGGAGGCTGTGTCCCCGCAGGGCAGATGCTCTTAATGCAGGCCTCCGAGTCCCTATATTTTATTTTTAAAAACAGCGTCAGCACCCGAGCTAAGTTACGCATCTTCCCTTTGAGGTGAACAAAGGCACAGAGCCGTTCTCCTTCTCTGCCCATGCTTACCATTCTCCTGGGCAGGCGGCAAGGCCCACTGCTCAACGGTTCATGTTTTTCTGACAGAGCAGTGACTGTGTTTCGAATTCCAAATGTGAAGGATATTGGATTCTGCATTTCAGAGGAAACTTGGGAGATCAGCGGGGTCATTCATCTGCCAGATTCTGAGCTTGCAATAACGGAGTAGGGAGGAGGGGAGAAGGCAGAGGGAAAGAAAGTTCTGGGACAAGCCCCCCAAGGGAGAAAGCCTTGTGGTTGAGACAGGGACCATGGGCTTAGATAGAATTGGGTGAGGGCCTCTGGAAAAAGCAAGGCATGATATTTGCAGTCAGAGCAATGTAACTGCATGCAAGGAAACCCCCTACCAAAACTCTGTGTTAAACATTAAGCTCTAGGGTCTTTCTTCAGTAAGATCAGTTAATGTTCCCCAGATAAAGAAGAGTAGCCCATGTTTTTATTATGCTAATCATTCGTGAGATTCACTATAGCATGCTAAAGGACCCAGGCCTATGTGCTGTCTTTCCTCTTTCAGATCTGATGGGGTGGTTTTGCAAACTGGGCAACTAATTTAGCATGCAGACCCAGCTGTAAACAACATAGTAAAAAGCAAGAAGGATTCCACCTTAAAGATAAGATTGCACTTAACTTACTCTTTAGCAAACAATGCCTCAGCCCACCTTGAGGTCAGGCTGAGCAGGTGACCTTGTTTCATATGCCCCCAGACCAAGTTGCTGGTATCCAGGAGAAATCAACAGAGCAGGAGGTTACTTGTATCAAGTTACTTGTAAATATTCTAGGACTGCTTAATAAGTCCACACCCATAAGCTTTTTCATGTTCTCCCAAAATCCTCATCTGCCTATAAAACCCCCTAGACAATGCACCACACCGGACTCTCTTGTCCCCTCCTGGTGTGAGCTGGGAGCTCTTTCCTCTCACTTTATTTCTAAATAAAAGCCTGTCCCTTGCTCTCCTACCTTGAGTGTTTATGAAGCTCATTCTTCAGCTTCGTGAACAAGAACTCCGGCATCATGTTCAAGTGGCAAGAACAGAAAATGCGACTTGGGAGACCTGAGTCATCCCAGACCTGCTGTGGACAGTCTGGGCACCGTCAGGCAAGTCCGAGAAGTTTCTGTTACTCCATTTCCTCCTCTGTTAGAGAGGGGCTTCTGTGTAGGTTGGGTGTGAGGTTCAGATGTTATAAGAGATGTAAAGTTCTCCCAGCACAGTGGGAGAGTGTGTCACTGATACGCAGCATTATCACTGCTTTTGTGGAGTCTTGCCATCTGATCATTAGGGGCCTGGGGCTCCAAGGTTTAATTCTGAGATAAGTCTGTGGATTAGACAACTTTGCATACAGAGACTTACTCAGAATCATAGACTAATAGGAGCTGAGAAGACCTCAGAGGTCATCCCATCCCACCTCCCACCGAAATGCAAAATCCTTCCCCCAAAGCCTCGGAGCCCCGGCAGCTTCCTGCGTGGCGTACAGTCACTGGCTTCCGCCGAGCGCCTCAGATTGAGGGGCTGGATTTCCTTTTTCATCCTAAATTCTCTGGACCCAGAGGAGCGCACGCAGTGGGTGCTCCGTGAGCACTGCCCTGAGAGCCCCAGCACTGAGGCGCTCCTCGCCGCTGAGGCCCCTCGCTGAGGCCACTCACTGTGTCCTGGCAGCTGCAGCCCTCTGGCGTCTGAATGCTCCGCCACCCTGACCTTTCGTGCTGCCTTTGGGGTTCTGTGGGATAAAGCTGCTTCCTTTTGCCCAGGAAAGCTCTTAACTTGTCTTCACATCCTTCACCTTTCAGCCTTTCCTGCTTCCTAAACCTCTTCACTGTGGTCTCTTCTCTGAACAGACTCTAAGCTGTGTAAGTGTCCTTCTAAAATACGATCCTCGGGGTGTTCCAGGTATGATCTGGGGGCACATGAGTCAGAGGGACATGCATACTAAAGTTTGTTCCCACCTGGTCCCAGGTACCTACGGGCATTGCCAGTGCTTCCTGTCTATCAACCTGCCCTCTTTCATCAAGTCTGAAACGCAAACCTGGGAGATGTGGGTCATCCTGCCTGCTTGGCTTAGGATGGAACTGAGGTCCGGTGAGTGGACTCTGCATGCTCGTGGTCTCCCTGCAGGACTGCAGCAATCGGACTCGTGCTGATCTGCCAGGCGGTCTCCTTCCCATTCCTCCGTTCATCAGCTGTTTGTTAAAGAACCGTGCTTGGCCCTGGGGATGAAAGGACCTTGATGCTGCTTCCCCTAAACAACGGGCTGCCCTCTGTGGCCCCGGAATAGACTTCTTGCCTGGGGGAACCAGCACTGACACAGCCCCATGCGGACAGCATCATTTTGGCACTTCCCACTTGCTGTTGTGACATGTGTGTGTGTGTGTGTGTGTGTGTGTGTGTCCGATCTGTTCCCTTGGCCCCTGGCGTCACTGCGGTCCTCACCCTGACCCCAGCATTAGAAGGGGTCAGTATGGGTGGTGCTCACACGTGATAGGTGCCAAATGAACGCCTGCTGAGTGCATGAAACGTTCATTCGCTAAATCAGAAGTGACGCCCTCTGTGCTGAAAGGTAGCGCTCCAGGAAGGAAAAACCAGACAAAAATGAGAGAAGAGGAGGCTGTCTTTCTAGCTGGCCTGAAAATCAAATTATCCCTGGTTACTTCAGGGGTGATAGAAGTGCCTGAATTAACTTCGTGTCCAGCGGGACTCTGACTTCCTCTGAACTGGAGTGTAATGGCTCTGAGTGTGGCCTCTGAAATCTTCGCAGCTCTCTCGGCAGTTGTGGGACCCCTTCTGATTCACGCTGAGCTTGAGGCCCCTCTGAATCCCCCAGACGCTTTCTATTTAGACTGTTATCAAGGCAGATGGCTTTCAGTCTGTACCATGTTCAGGCCTACATCTGGGGTTCTCACCTGTTCTCTCAGTGTGGGTTGTGTCTTAGTTGACCCTCCCAGCGTGTGTCACCCACAAACTTGATTAGCATGCTTTCTTATCTTTTTTTATTATAATTTATTTTGGTATCATTAACCTACAATTACATGTGCAATATTATGGTGATTAAACTACCCCCTTCATCAGGTCCCCCCCACCAACCCCATTACAGTCACTGTCCATCAGCGTAGTGAGAGGCTATAGAATCACTACTTGTCTTCTCTGAGTTGTACAGCCCTCCCCGTGACCCCCCTACCTTACATCTGCTAATCGTAATGCCCCTTTTACCCTCTTATCCCTCCCTTCCAACCCATCTTCCCCAGTCCCTTTCCCTTTGGTAACTATTAGTCTGTTCTTGGGTTCTGTGAGTCTGCTGCTGTTTTGTTTTTCTTTGTTCTTATACTCCACATATGAGTGAAATCATCTGATACTTGTCTTTTTCGGCTTGGCTTATTTCACTGAGCATAATACCCTCTAGCTCCATCCATGTTGTTGCAAATGGTAGGATTTGTTTTCTTCTTATGGCTGAATAATATTCCATTGTGTATATATACCACCTCTTCTTTATCCATTCATCTACTGATGGACACTTAGGTTGCTTCCATTTCTTGGCTATTGTAAATAGTGCTGCTATAAACATAGGGGTGCATCTGTCTTTTTGAAACTGGGCTGCTGCATTCTTAGGGTAAATTCCTAGGAGTGGGATTCCTGGGTCTAATAGTATTTCCATTTTGAGTTTCTTGAGGAACCTCCATACTGCTTTCCACAATGGTTGAACTAATTTGCATTCCCACCAGCAGTGTAGGAGGGTTCCCTTTTCTCCACATCCTCGCCAACATTTGTTGTTGTTTGTGTTTTGGATGTTGGCCATCCTCACTGGTGTGAGGTGATATCTCATTGTGGTTTTAATCTGCATTTCTCTGATGATTAGTGATGTGGAGCATCTTTTCATGTGCCTGTTGGCCATCTGAATTTCTTCTTTAGAGAAGTGTCTATTCATGTCCTCTGCCCATTTCTTAATTGGATTATTTGCTTTTTGTTTGTTAAGGTGCGTGAGTTCTTTGTATATTTTGGATGTCAACCCCTTATCAGTTACATCATTTATGAATATATTTTCCCATATTGTAGGATGTCTTTTTGTTCTACTGATGGTGTCCTTTGCTGTACAGAAGCTTTTCAACTTGATATAGTCCCACTTGTTCATTTTTGCTTTTGTTTCCCTTGCCGGGGGGATATGTTCATGAAGAAGTCGCTCATGTTTATGTCCAAGAGATTTTTGCCTATGTTTCTTTCTAAGAGTTTTATGGTTTCATGACTTACATTCAGGTCTTTGATCCACCTTGAGTTTACCTTTGCATATGGGGCTAGACAGTAGTCCAGTTTCATTCTCTTACATGTAGCTGTCCAGTTTTTCCAACACCAGCTGCTGAAGAGGCTGTCATCTCCCCATTGTATATCCAAGGCTCCTTTATCAAATATTAATTGACTGTAAATGTTTGGGTTAATGTTTGGATTTTCTATTCTGTTCCACTGGTCTGTGGGTCTGTTTTTGTGCCAGTACCAAATTATCTTGATTACTGTGGCTTTGTAGTAGAGCTTGAAATCAGGGAGCGTAATTCCCCCTGTTTGATTCCTCCTTCTCAGCATTGCTTTGGCTATTCGGGGTCTTTTGTGGTTCCATATGAATTTTAGAATTATTTGTTCCAGTTCATTGAAGAAAGTTGTTGGTAGTTTGATAGGGATTGCGTTGAATCTGTAGATTGCTTTAGGCAGTATAGCCATTTTGACAATATTTATTCTTCCTAGGCAAGAGCTTGGGATGCATTTCCATTTGTTAGTGTCCTCTTTAATTTCTCTTAGGAGTGTCTTGTAGTTTGCAGAGTGCAGGTCTTTCACTTCCTTCATTAGGTTTATTCCTAGGTATTTTATTCTTTTTAATGCAATTGTGAATGGAACTGTTTTTCTGATTTCTCTTTCTATTAGTTCATCATTAGTGTATAGGAAAGCAACAGATTTCTGTGTGTTAATTTTGTGTCCTGCAACTTTGCTGAATTTAGATATTAGTTCTAGTAGTTTTGGAGTGGAGTCTTTAGGGTTTTTTATGTACAGGATCATGTCATTTGCAAATAGTGACAATTTGACTTCTTTATCAATCTGGATGCCTTGTATGTCTTTGTTTTGTCTGATTGCCGTGGCTAGGACCTCCAGTACTATGTTGAATAACAGTGGAGAGAGTGGGCACCCCTGTCTTGTTCCCAATCTTAGATGAAAAGCTTTCAGCTTCTTGCTATTAAGTATGATGTTAGCTGTGGGTTTTTCATATATAGCCTTTATGATGTTGAGGTACTTGCCGTCTATACCCATTCTGTTGAGAGTTTTAATCATGAATGGATGCTGAATTTTGTCAAATGCTTTTTCAGCATCTATGGAGATGATCATGTGGTTTTTGTTCTTCTTTTTATTGATGTGATGGATGATGTTCATTGATTTTCAAATGTTGTACCATCCTTGCATCCCTGGGATGAATCCCACTTGATCATGGTGTATGATCCTCTTGATGTATTTTTGAATTCGGTTTGCTAATATTTTGTTGAGTATTTTTGCATCTACGTTCATCAGGGATATTGGTCTGTGATTTTCTTTTTTGGTGAGGTCTTTGCCTGGTTTTGGTATTAGAGTGATGCTGGCTTCATAGAAAGAGTTTGGAAGTATTCCCTCCTCTTCTATTTTTTGGAAAACTTTAAGGAGAATGGGTATTATTTCTTCTCTATATGTCTTGTAGAATTCAGAGGTGAATCCATCATGTTCGGGGGTTTTGTTCTTGGGTAGTTTTTTGATTACCGATTCAATTTCGTTGCTGGTGATTGGTCTGTTTAGTTTTTCTGTTTCTTGCTTGGTCAGTCTTGGAAGGCTATATTTTTCTAAGTTGTCCATGTCCTCTAGGTTTTGCAGCTTGTTAGCATATAGATGCTTGTAATATTCTCTTATAATTCTTTGTATTTCTGTGGGTCTGTCGTTATTTTTCCTTTCTCATTTCTGATTCCGTTTATGTGTGTAGATTCTCTTTTTCTCTTAATGAGTCTGGCTAGGGGTTTATCTATTTTGTTTATTTTTTCAAAGAACCAGCTCTTGGTTTCATTGATTTTTTTCTATTGTTTTATTCTTCTCCATTTTATTTATTTCTTCTCTGATCTTTATTATATCTCTCCTTCTGGTGACTTTGGGCCTCATTTGTTCTACTTTTTCCAATTTCAGTAATTGTGTCTTTAGGCTATTCATTTGGGAATGTTCTTCCTTCTTTAAACAGGCCTGTATTGCAATATACTTTCCTCTTAGAACTGCCTTTGCTGCATCCCACAGAAGTTGTGGCTTTGTGTTTTTGTTGTCATTAGTCTCCATATATTCTTTGATTTCTGTTTTGATTTGGTCATTAACCCATTGATTCATTAGGAGAATGTTGTTAAGTCTCCATGTATTTGTGAGCCTTTTTGATTTCTTTCTAAAATTTCTTTCTAGTTTTATACCTTTGTGATCTGCGAAGTTGGTTGGTAGGATTTCAATATTTTTGAATTTACTGAGGGTCTTTTTGTGGCCTAGTATGTGGTCTATTCTGGAAAATGTTCCATGTGCACTTGAGAAGTATGTGTATCCTGCTGCTTTTGGGTGCAGAGTTCTGTAGATGTCTGTTAGGTCCATCTGTTCTAGTGTGTTGTTCAGTGCCTCTGTGTCTTTACTTATTCTCTGTCTGGTTGATCTGTCCTTTGGAGTGAGTGGTGTGTTGAAGTCTCCTAAAATGAATGCATTGTTGTCTATTTCCTCCTTTAATTCTGTTAGTATTTGTTTCACATATGCTGGCGCCCCTGTGTTGGGTGCATATATATTTATAATGGTTATATCTTCTTGTTGGACAGACCCCTTTATCATTATGTAATGTCCTTCTTTATCTCTTGCTACTTTCTTCATTTTGAAGTCTATTTTGTCTGATACAAGTACTGCAACACCTGTTTTTTTCTCTTTGTTGTTTGCATGAAATATCTTTTTCCATCCGTTCACTTTTAGTCTGTGTATATCTTTGGTTTTGAGGTGAGTCTCTTGTAAGCAGTATATAGATGGGTCTTGCTTTTTTATCCACTCTGTTACTCTGCGTCTTTTGATTGGTGCATTCAGTCCATTTACATTTAGTGTGATTATCGATAGATATGTACTTATTGCCATTGCTGGCTTTAGATTCGTGGTTACCAAAGGTTCAAGGGTTGCTTCTTAACTATGTAAGAATCTAACTTAACTTTCTTGTTAAGTTATTGTGAATGCCGTCTGATGTTTTTTTATCTCTCCCTTCCTATTCTTCCTCCTCCGTTCTTTATATATTAGGTGTTTTATTCTTTGCCTTTAGTTAGTATTTGGACGGTCTGCTTTCTTTGCTATGGTTTTATTTTCTCTGGTGACATCTTTTTAGCCTTAGGGGTGCTTCCCTCTAGAGCAGTCCATTTAAGATATCCTGTCGTGGTGATTTTTTGAGAGGCAAACTCTCTCAACTTCTGTTTGTCTGGAAATTGTTTAATCCCTCCGTCATATTTAAATGATAATCATGCTGGATACAATATTCTTGGTTTGAGGCCCTTCTGTTTCATTACGTTAAATATATCATGCCATTCTCTTCTGGCCTGTAAGGTTTCTGTTGAGAAGTCTGATGATAGTCTGATGGGTTTTCCTTTGTAGGTGATCTTTTTCTCTCTCTAGCTGCCTTTAATACTCTGTCTTTATCTTTGACCTTTGCCATCTTAATTATTATGTGTCTTGGTGTTGTCTTCCTTGGGTCCCTTGTGTTGGGAGATCTGTGGGCTTCCGTGGACTGTGAGACTATTTCCTTCCCCAGCGTGGGGAAGTTTTCAGCAATTATTTCTTCAAAGACACTTTCTATCCCTTTTTCTCTCTCTTCTTCCTCTGGTACTCCTATAATGCGAATATTGTTCCATTTGGATTGGTCACACAGTTCTCTTTCTCTTAATATTCTTTCATTCCTAGAGGTCCTTTTATCTCTCTCTACCTCAGCTTCTCTGTATTCCTGTTCTCTATTTTCTATTCCATTAACAGTCTCTTGCATCTCATCCAGTCTGCTGTTAAGCCCATTGAATGCTTGCCTGATTTCTGCATAGTCTTTCCTCACTTCCCTCACTTCCTCCCTCAGCTCTTGCACATTTCTCTGTAGATCCATCAGCATGGCTATGACTTTTATTCTGAATTCTTTTTCAGGAAGACTATGCATGTCCATCCCTTCAGGTTCCCTCTCTCGGGTTGTCTGGGTCTGAAGCTTTGTCTGTACCATATTCCTCTGTCTTTTCATGGCTGTAGAAGTGGTTGCTGGTAGTTGCCACGTATGTCAGCTGGGCTCTTTTTGACCGCCTCGCGGGGTGCCGAGTCCTCTCAGGTGTAGCTGCACGCTGTGCGCTTTCCTGTGTATTCTGGTCTCTCTTTTAGGGATAGTTGTATTTGCTGTGTTTTCGTGGATAAATATAATGTTGGGAGGAGATTTCTGCTGCTCCGCTCATGTCGCCATCTTCCCGGAAGTCCTAAAGCTCCGGGTGGCCCTGTGGGAGTGGGGGTTCACATTCCTCTTTCGTGTCCCCGCCTCCCGCGAGGGAAGAGGAAACTTCCTGCTGCGGTCCAACCGAAACCGGCGGGCCGGAGTCACGCCGCGGCCTGGGCTGACCTGAGGCCCCGCTCCCTCCGAGCTGGCTGTGCGTCCTTGGAGTCATTTGTTCTTAATTTGCTCCTAAGATGGCCCCAAGTTAAAAATGGATAAAAATAAACTGTGGGGCAGGGACGCGGGCGGGAGTGGGGAAGAAGGTCTTCCAACAAAACGGAGTGGTCGGTCCGACCCACTGAAATGCGGGCGAAGAAATCGCTGACAGGTTTGTTCTAGGTATCGTCACCTTAGTTTCTTAATGGCATCTTTTAATGTCTTAATCATCTTTTGCATTTAAAAATTGCTATTTTTAAACTAAAAACTGCATTCCGGCCCATCTCTCTCTTCTGCTCAAGCAGCAGCAAAACCAGTGCTTTCTTATGTTTTTTAACATTCAAGTAATTGATAAACCTGTCAGGACAGGGGAGTCAGGGACAGAGTGCAGAGGTGCCTTGCCCGAGGCAGACCTTCAGGGTGCCCTTGAGCCACATTTTCTTGATCGATGAAGATTTGGCCCAACTGTTCTATGGTATTGTCCATATTTCTAGCTTAACTACAAGAGTATTGTAGGAGTCACTGCCGAATTTCTTACTGAAATCTACATACTTCCCAATTATAAATCTGGCTTGGATACTTGGAGTGGAGCCATGGAGAATAGGGTCAACACTTTATTTTATAAGGATTCAGAAACCACCTACTTAGCTACCTAGCCGTACTTTCACTGGGATTCAGCCCTGAGCTTTTGTTTCTGGACAGCCTTTCCCTTTCTGTGGAAGAGCAGCCCCTGACCCCGTAGTTTGCCTGCTGATACCTGCTGGAGGTGCAGACCCGCAGATAGCCTTCTGTTTGCACGTTTGGGAACCTCAGCCCAAAGCCCTTGACTGAGTTCATCAGAGGATGCCCTCTGGATTGGAGAGGACGAAATGCTTTGAACAGTCCCTCACTGCTTGAGCTTGAAGCAGTAACCTCAGTATTGCTTTGAGGTCCTCTGGAGACGCAGAGAAGGAATCGAAGTGCCATCTCTGAGCACTAGTCTTGTGTCTTCGCCGACCTGCTTGCCCCAAATGTCCAATGACAACGGTAAAGGTCATGGTCACCCTCTCTCCGTAAAGCCTGGGCTCCCATCTGCGGTGCGGGTGAGGCTGCCTTCTTCGGGGTCACCCTCTCTCCGTAAAGCCAGGGTGCCCGTCTGCGGTGCGGGTGAGGCCGCCTTCTTTGGGGTCACCCTCTCTCC
>JAQQAC010007117.1:17898459-17938698 GCA_029783875.1 Phataginus tricuspis | reverse complement strand
TGCGGGTGAGGCCGCCTTCTTTGGGGTCACCCTCTCTCCCTAAAGCCTGGGCTCCCCATCTGCGGTGTGGGTGAGACCACCTTCTTTGGGGTCACCCTCTCTCCGTAAAGCCTGGGCTCCTGTCTGCAGTGTGGGTGAGGCCGCCTTCTGCACTGAAGTGTAGCAAGGACATGTGATTGGCTCATGGGCAGAAATACTGCCTCTTAGTGCACCTCACTGGTGATTGGGTGTTTCCCTGCCCTGTAGGTTTCAGGCGTGGCAGGGTGCTTGGCCTCACAGGGGGAGAACACCTTCCTTTCCCTTAACTTGGGGGTTGGCCAGTGGAATATTAGTAGATAGGATAACACAGAGGCTTGCGAGGTGGGCCCAGGCTTTTCCCCTCTGCCCAGGCCGTGAGAACAACCTTCCTGGAGTAGCTGATGAGAACACATAAAACAGGCTCCAGCTGACCCACACCCGCAGCCCACTCAGCCCAGACAACCTGAGAGGTGTGAGAAAGAGATCTTACTTGTGCATGAGGAAGGAACTCAGATGTGCTCTGCTGTCATGCTGTCACTGTAGCAACACAGGGCTGTTCACCAAACTGTCCGCCATAGCTGCACCCTTAGGAAACGCTGCATAAAAACCTGTTGGTCTGAACTGGATGGAAAACACCCTGTTGTCTCTGGCAGCTTCAGAGCAAGGCTGCAACTTAATCTCTCAGGCACGTGTCCACAGCTCTGAACCTCAGTTCCTTTGTGGTGGTTAAACATTTACATGCACACATGCCCACACACATACATCTGTTCCCTGTGAATCAGGACCTAGCCTACAGCACCCCATGCCTGGAAGGGCCGAGCTGTTTTGAAACCAGACCAGTCAAGAGCACAAGGCCCTGAGGCTGAAGGAACACCCAGCCCTTCTAAAACCACAGATCCTTCAAACGTGCAGTCCTGGGGCCCACCCAAGGCCTGCAGGCCAGGTCCAACCGACGAGTCAGAGGAGGCGGCCCAGCCTCGTGGGTAGGAGTACCTGGTGTGGCTTCTGTGGGAAGGCAGCCGAGCGGTGCTGATTTCTGGGTGAGCGTCTGACGTGCCCCGTATCACCCGTGTGTGACGGCCACACCAGGTGAGTCGGAGAGGTTGCAGTCTGGTTCAGCTCCCCTTCCACTGTCGTTTAATAATAACAACTCATACATCACCACAGAGGAGTGTTGCTTAAACTTACACTTCTGGTCTGGGGGTGGGCGCGGAGGGGATGGGAAACAAGCCTCCTTGCTGAGCTGTGAGGGAGAGTTTGTGTGCCTGGGGTAGGCAGGCGTGGGTTTGAACCCCAGATGGGTGTAGGGAGGAGGGGAACCCAGGATGAAGAGGAAATGGGACTGGAGTTGGGGCTGCTGCAGGTGCAGAGCTAGGAGGAGGGGGAGGCCTGGTTGCGCTCATGGTGGGAGCTGCTTTTGGGGAGAACGTCATAAGGGGGCTGGGGGATGGGTGAGACTATGTGCGACAGTATGAAGAGGCACAACTTGCTGTGTTCCCCTGAGATTTTCAGCAAAGTCTACAAGAAAGCTGTGAAATGCTGAGTGGCACTGATGGTGAAAAGCAGCGATGGAGCTGAGGCTGCCCTGGGGTTGGACACGCAGAATGAGCTCAGGCTGCTGGCACTCGTTTGCACCCCTGGGCCGGCTCAGCCCGGGCACTCTGTGGGCAAAGGCCCAGCCTTTACGGAAGGACAAGGGCCCCCGGGAGGCAGGTGTTGCCCCAGGCCCGGGAGCAGGTTGGGCAGGTGGCGCAAGGGCAGGACATCAGGCCCCGCTGCTGGCTGTTCTCGGCAGGGGCGAGCTGCACTGCGGGCCCAGGCTTGTCATACAGAAGTGGGACAGCAGGCATCTGGGTGACAGGTTGGGAGGCCGCTGTGTGGGCTCTGCACAGGTGTGGATAATGTGCTTTGAGCCCAGAGGAGGGAGGCACCATCTGCCTGGCCAGCAGGGCACCCAGGTTGGAAAAGATCTTATGTTTAAGCTGAGCAGAATCTCACCCAACAGATGACATGGCCAAGGAGGTTCCTGCCCCTGGAAAGGCACAGAAGCATGAATGTCAGACATGCTCGTGGCTGCTAGCACTGCGGACTGCGAACACAAGCTCCCCACAGACCGTCTCCACGAGAGGCCCTCCTGGGCCACCCTGAATAAACAAACGCATAAGGGAAACTTCCGTGCTTGTCAGGCCCCTGGACCCACAGGTGACTTTAAGGACATCTGTGGCTGGTGTGTGAGGGGCTTGGCAGGAGGGATGAGCTGGGAGGAGTCTGACCCATGTGAAGGGGTCCTACCATGGCCTATTCCAGGACTGCTGGGGGCACAAATCGTCTCAGCACTAGTGCTCAGACCCATCAGCACGTCTGACGAGACCCCGTCTCCCAGCACGGCTCCCACAGGCAGGATGCGGGACAGATGAGCGAGGGTGAAGGAGAGGGGTTTAGGGGCACCCCTTCAGGAGGACAGGGCTGGATGGGCTGGCAGAGGGGAGTCCAGGATTACCACGGGGCAGCTCGCAGCCAAGGGGCTGGGACAGCAAAAGGCCATGGAGGGGAAGAGAAACTCCACTGGCTGGTTTGCCTGATTCCCAAATGCTGTGTGCCAGGTCTGCCGCCAGGCATCGGAGTCAGCGTGCAATGACCAATGGCTTTCCTTCTCTGCCAGCTTCAGTGTCTTTTCTGTCCGGCCCTGGTGTACACACCCATCCTCTTGCCCATCTTACCTGCATCAGAATTCATGATTCAGAATTCAGAACTGACACGCTGGCAACTCTGATCGCCGAAACACTGGGGGTCTGAGTAGGAGAGTTCCCCAAGGAAGCACAAACAGTAAGTGGGCAGAGAGAAACAGGCCAGGCTGAAGGGGGCTGTGTGCTCAGCTGGGCAGAACAAGGCAACTTGGTGATTGATGGCTGAGCGTTTGCTCTGATTCCTGGGGAAATGCAGCCTGTGGTGGAGCCATAATAACACATATCATCTCTTCCCTGGGAAGGAGAAACAGTTGCACCTTCCTGTCTATTAATCACATCTTCCATTAATCAGGTAACTCACCATAATTGTGATTACAAGTTGAGAATCAATTAATGTTCACCTTAAAGTGTGGAGAGGAAAGCAATTAACGTAATAGAGTTAGAGCATCAAAATGACACAAATGTTATTGACAATTATGAATCACATCTTACAGCTTTCTGGTTCTCTGCTCTTTCATGGAGAGGTTTACAGTGGAGGAGGGGAAGCTGTGTCCGATGAGGTGAGAATGCGAGACCCCGTCCTCACCATCCACCGAGAGCAACGTGCCCGTGGGTTCTGGGCCGCCTCCTCCCTGCAGCCCGCAGCTCCGCTCCCAGGCAGCCAGGCCCCACAGCCTGGAGGGAATGGGCCCCGCCTGGAAGGGCCCAAGGTCCCCTGTTGGTTAGAGGGGCTTGTTTGTCTCTGTCTCCGCCTCACCTTTTTTCTCCCAGCCAGGTCTGCGATCTTTCAGACAGACCGAGGGCTTGGCTGTTGGTTTGGTGGACTTCATCTGGAAGGGATTTAAGTTAACCTGAACAGAAAAATAGCATTTGAAACTCATATTGTGCCTTTTAAAGGAGCCCTTGTTGCATCTGTTCCTGCCATTTTTTGTGTTTCCTCCCAAGAATCCTGAGAAGGAGAAAGGATGGGGGTTATTGTTCTCACTCTTTAGGTGGAAAGTGAAGTGTGAGTGAGTGAGTGGCCTGTCAAGGCCGCAGCTTGGGTTGGAGGTGGGCCGGACCAGGTAAGCTCCTTACCGTCAGGCCCAACCAGAAGCTCCCTTGCGCGCCTCAGCTGGTGGTTGCTCACGTTTACATTCTGGTCCCCAAAGCCTCCTGCTCTGGGGGACACGTTCCAGGTGACAGTAATGACCCTGAGTTCAGTCTGCCCCGGGCCTTAGACTGCTTCAGTGGAATCGAGGAAAATTCGGATGTGAAGAATTCAGATTCATTTGGAGGAGCTCTGAGGGGTAGTCAGACCCACCCCTTTTCCAGATGAGGAAACCAAAGCCTGGGGAGGGAGGGGCTGGTGGAGAGGGATCAGGGTCCATTCTGGGCTTTGGACAGAAACCTCGCAGCCTCCCTGGGCTGGGGAAGGACTGGGTTGTGACCTCGGAGAAAACGAAACTACCACAGAAAAATCTTGGCAGGCGCCATCAGATGCGTGAAATCTGGTCGTGTCCTTCTGTGGCTGTGGGTTCACCTGTCTTGGGCCACGTTCCTCACCTGTCTCGAAGGCTGGCTTATGCTCACTTGCTGATGGGTGATGTGATCTGACTCCTTTCCTAACGCCCTGAAAGCTGCAGGCTGCAGGTCTTCGGTCTGCTCTGTCCCTAAACACGCATGTGTCTGTCCTCCAAACAACCACTCCAGGTGGTCAGGAGCTTCCGTGCAGGGAAGTTCTGGGGCCCAGTCCTGGCCCCCATTTCCTTCCTTCCTCAAGGCATACCTGTCACCAGGGGACTGAGCCCAAGGGGCTGCCTGGGCAGGATGGCACAGCCCTTCAGAGAATGTCAGCAGGGGCCCAGCCTCCTGTGGCCTGCTGAGGGCCTCCTCCCATCAGCCAGGCCACGGCAGCCTAGGTGGAGGGCTCGGAATAGAGCCACAAGGCAGCACACAGCTTCAGCACGATGGCTTTGTATGGCTGCAAATGGCAGTTTTTATTCTGATGCCAAAAAAAGTCCAGGGTATTGATAACCCGTACACACTGGATTTTTAAATGTCTCCTTTTTTCTCTTTTAACCTATGGTGCCAAAGAGGAGAAATTGCCTGTGGGATATCCAGGGTGACTGATCCAAAATCCTACCTACTGAGATCTGCCCTCCGGGTGGACTGCCAACACCATGTCCACTGGAGCCGGGCCAAGAAAGGCCTCCGGACCCACTAGATGGCAGAAGTCAGTCAGCCACGCAGAGAGGGAGACCCAGGGAAGCAGCTTCCCAGTGAGCGGCCGCACTCCAGGGTTTATAATCAGATCCAGAACATCTGAGTGTAAGGACACCCTCTCCCCCTCTGGTCCCTGAGGGTTACTCTCACTCTTTTTAATTACTACTTAAAATAACAGCTGTCCTACGCCAGGCTATTTAAGATACATGCAGGGCTACAGCAGAAAAGAAGTAGAGGCCCACACCCAGAAGCCATGGAGGGGGGAGCAGTTTTTGAGCAGCCCCTTGCTGCGCCAAGACCAGCTGGACTCAGCCGTCAGCTCTGCAAGGAGAAGGTCCCCCTTCTGCTGCCCTCAGGCTGTCCGTGTGTCGAAGCCTTCAAAGCAGGGACCTCAGCCAGACCATGAGCCCCACCCCACAGCTTACGCATGACTGCTGAACTCCGAACCAATCCTGATAATAATTTATGGAACCACAAAGTGATTACAAAGTTGTGTTCTATTTTTCTTCTGAAAACACCCTGTTGAAGACCACGTTTGAGCTGGAACCAAGCCTACATATCATCTAGAATGACCAAACGGGATTCAGAACCGTCTCTGAACCCGACTGACCTGGACCTGCATTTCACAGACCTGGTGCCTTGGCCGGGACGGCTTTTCAAAAGGACCTTTATTTTAGCTGAAGCTGCCTCCAGCCCTGTTCTGCCCCCCTCCATCCCCCAGGCGTTTGGGAAAGTGTCTGATCGGGGTTTGCTGATTATACCCCAAGGCAGCCCTTCATGGGAGACCCCCACTTCTGCAGCAGACTCCTTATTAGGCTATTTTCTGGTTGGTCACCCACAGCAGCCGGCGAGTCTGGTGGTTGGGCCAGATTCATGCAGGACACTTGGATAAAACATAAACAGTGGTTTAGAGAAAGGGGATCTGCGTTTTGTCAACAGTGATAGGAGGCGAGGGCCCGGCAAGCAGCATGGCTGTTCATGCCCGCAGTCCACTGCTGCGTCCGGCCCTGTCTGCCCAGGGGGCCCTCGCCGGAGAGCCCAGGCACCCCGCCAGCTCTGCAGTCTGTCCCGCGTCACCTGGGGACAAACGTGCAGGATCACAGGGAATAGGCAGGTCCCGCCTTCTGGGAGCGAATTGCTTTTTTGTGGCTCCTTCATTTAATCCACATAACAACCCTCTGAGGTGCTCTTGGGGGAGCCGGGTTTGGTGAGGTCTGAGGCCGGTACACTTCCGGGAGGGACTTAATGAAAACAAATACGAATATCAACTTAGATATAAAAATGAGGATTACTTTAGTTTGACGCAAAGCGACAATAGCCGTGGAACTCCAGGTGTGCCTCCCCCGAGAGCTGTAGGCGGTTTACTGGGAGCCCCGCCCGGCGCCGCGAGCAGCAGGGGCCTGAGGCGTCACTTTGCCCGCCTTCGGGTGGGTCCGCTGCTCCGGCCTGTGATGCCCCGCTTCCCTCTGCGGGCAGACGGGACCCGACGTGAGCGCGCCAGGCCGCAGCCCCGGAAGGCTGGGCGGTGGGCTCCTCCCCGGAAGGCTGGAGTGGAGCTCAGCGTGCCATTCGCTGCCCTCCACCCTCCAGCCGCCACCCGGGCTCGGGCCCTGGCCGTCTGGCCTTGGCCCGCCTGAGGGCGCCCTGTGGTCTGAGCCGCCGGTCCGCCACCCTCCTCTCGCCTGAGCCCAAGGAGAAGCCCTAAGGAGCGGGTGGACGGCAGTGACCGCAGCTCCTCTCCGCAGGACGCCGGCCCCGCCCTGGCCTGTGGATCCTCTGCGCAGGGGACGGGAGGCCCGGCCGTCGGGGCGCTGGAGGGCGGTGGCCCTTCAGGGCGGAGCCACCGCAGAGGACGGCCAGTCTCGCCTGGTGTCCGGCTCCCTTCTGGAGGCCAGTCTCTCCTCGCCCCGAGGGCCCTTCCTCCGAGTCCCGCCCCCCTACTCCCCGTCCCTCTCCCCGTGAGACCTTCCTCTGGGCCGGGATCTATCGTCGGTCCCGTGGGCTTCTTCCTCCGGGAGGAGTCGCGCTGCTGCGTTAGGAACAAAAGCTCTCCCGTCACAGGAACCGGGGCAGGGAGAGCCGGGGAGGGCCGTCATCCGAGTCCGCGGTGAGGGTGGAGGAAGCTGCCACAGTTTTGAAATTCTGTCATGGCGGCAACTGTTACACCGCTCTGTTTGTTTTTTTAATTTGAAGACATTTAAAATGGCTTGAGCATCGCTGTGTGTCCAGCTCTGTGGGCGGGTCTTACGATGCCCTTTAGTGGGCACAACAGCCAGGGTGGGCTGCGTGTGCACGTCGCACCAAGGCAGAGGAGGGGTGTTGCCGAGGGCCTACCTGTGCCCGGCGCCCGGTGACCCTCTCCCGTGGCTCCTCTGTTCTTACCCTCCTGCCCAATAGGTAGCATTCACTCCATTTGTTTTTTTTAAAATGAGAAAACTGAGGCTAGGGTGGTGAAGTGACTTTCCCGAGGTCCCTGTCATGTGGGAAATCCTCCTGATGCAATGGTAGCCTCTGAATATTCTACTAGGTAAGTTATTTTATAGAAGAAGGGCCAGAGACCACATCAAGGTGCTCAAAACAAGTTTACTAAATTTGTTTACAACACAAAGTGAGAAGCAAGGGGAGACACATGAGGTGGGGCACCCAGGTGGAAGGGCCATCTCCCCAAATCCTGGGTCCCCTGGTGCTTGAATGTGCCCCCGCTCCATCTGTGCTGCACCTGCTTTCCCCACAGATGGTGTGATTGTGAGGATCAGAACTCAAATCCCGATCTCTTCAAGATGGCCCAATACACAGAAGGCCCTTGGACCAAAACGTGCATTTACTGCGAGAGGAGGGACATAGGCAAGGCTGGGTATGCTGGGCCACAGCGGGAGCTCGCCAGCCAGCCAGCCTTCCGGACAGCCAAGAATGTTATTTCTATTTCCTGCCCAGAGCACATAGGGCCAAAATGAGGCCATATGGATGCCAGCCAATGGGTTGCCAACTTAGGGTGACACAGCCGTCTGCCAAGAGGGGGCACAGTCCTGACTTGTTTCCGCCACTTTCACCTGTAAGTAACACTCTTATTTGTTTCATCATACATCCCATTTATTCTGCATATCTCCAGCATGTCCTACAGGTCACTAACTTATCTAAATGAGCATATCCTGCCCATTCTGCATATGTCTCAAGCTACCTACTCATCATCTAGGCTTCACACATCTTACACGTTGCACCTGTATCTCATAGGCTGCCTGCTCGCCTTCCATCCAGCTAGCTTTAGTTATCCTTTGCTGGGTAGCAAATTACCCCAAAACATAGCAGCTTAAGACACCCATACATATTTTTATCCTCCACAGTTTCTGTGTATCAGGAATCTAGGAGCAGCTGGCTCGGTGGTTCTGGCTCAGGGCGTCTCGTCACACTGAGTGAGATGTCAGCTGGGGCCGCAGTCATCGAAAAGCTTAGCTCAGTCGGAGGGTCCCCTTCCTGATGCCATCAACATGGCTGGCGCATCGGTGCGGGTGGTGGCCGGAGCTCTCGGCTTCTCCCCATCAGTGCCTATAGCTGGGATGTACCAAGAGCCCATTGGCAGGAATTTTGAGCTTTTAAATGCTGGAAATGCCACCATTGCTTTCCCACCGTGGCATGAGGATTAAGCCAAAGAGTGCTTTCTCCTTTTAGGGTTGTCTTCCAGTCTTTCCATTTTCCACCCTCCTGAGAACTGTATTTCCTGCATTTGAACATGAATTTGTATATATTTATTTTCCTATTACTTTTACATTGTCTGCTATTTCTATGAGTTTGTAAAGGGGGAGAGCTTATCATGTGCTTGATCTGCCGTCACAAAGTAACAGGGGTCCTGATGACCCCCATCGAACGCCATTCTCTCTTTATCGCACGAATCAGCCCACCTTCCCGTGCCCTGCCCGGCTCCGAGCCCCTGTTGATACATGCAAAGACACAGTGATGTGCTCCACCGAACAGCAGATGATATATTCCAAGTCTCCTCCCTGGCAGCCTGGAATAATTGGCGGAAGCTTTGAAATTTCCATCTTCTCATTCGTCGTCCCCCATTAATCTCAGCCAGGGGAGGGGTGCTATCCAGAGATTTCTATCTTCTCTAAGGTGAATTGCATCTCCTTTAAAAGGCAGATGTGATTGTTTAAAGTAATAATTTTTTCTATTACAATTATAAGTAACATTTATGGAGTACTCATGTACCAGGAATTACATTGAGTAGATTACCAACATTAGTTCACAGGATTCTTACAGCACCCTGAATGGGGGTGTTTCATGTACACATACAGGTTAGAAAACTAGGGCTGACAGAAGTTAAATAGTTTCCTGTGGTTTCACAGCCATTGAAAATAGGAATGGGATTCAAACTCATGCCTGTATGACTTCAGAGTAAATGTTTTTTGGTAGAGACCCTGATAGTAAATATTTTAGGCTTTGCAGACCATATATGGTCTCTGTTATGTATTCTTTTTTAAAAATAACTTTTAAAAATGTGAAAACTATTCTTAGCTGGTGGGCTATAAGTAACAAGGCAAGAGCCACATTTGAATTGCAGGCCAGTTTGCTTGCTTCTGCTTTAGAGCATCTGTTTTCAGCCAGCCTGCCGGGAGGCTGGATGGAGCACATTCCCCCCTTGCTTGTGCACGCGAGCCCATGAATCCCAGGCTCACGCAGCAGGTATGGATTGAGAGGAGGCAAACCCACGCTCTTCAGAGAGCTGCAGCATTCCAGTCGGGCCTTGCTCCCGCTGTATGAAATGGGAATCAGGACAACAGGCCTTGGGGGTGAGCTGTTTGTGTCCTAGTCTCCTTGCCCCACTGGCCACACTGAGCATTCGGGGCCCTGGGTGAGGAGGCAGGGGATTCTGTGGCACTTTCTCCTCCAAGACTTCAGGCAGCAACGGCTTTGCTGTCCCTCTTTCTGAGAGGCATCTATCATAAGGCTGTTTGGGGAGAGTCAGAAGGAGGTGGAAAGGGCAGTTTGCAGAGTCAGGGTCTTCACTTCCTTATCGCCCTCCATCAATAGGTCATTTATGGACTACCATGGGGACCGTGGACAGGCAGGTAATAGGTTAGCACTTACAGGTGGTGAAGGCCTAATTAAGAGAGACTGACGACAGGCTGTATTCAGACCTTAAGGGATTGGTGTTGGGTGTGAAGAATGTGCAGGATCCCAGGCCGGTCCCAAGAAGGCCCCCCGGGTGCCTGAGAGGATGGTGAGGCCAGTGAATGCAGCAGGAGGCATGGCAGGGGAAGCAGGTTTGGAGGGAGAGGCGTCCAGCTGCCGGGGGAACCCAGTTTGGGCCTCTGCGGCTTCCACATGGGGCTCTCGGGCCAGCGGCTGGAAGACAGGTTCAGGGCCAATGAGACTGCCGGGCCAGAGGGTCCCAGCTCAGCCCAGGACAGCCTGTACCTGCTGGGACACTTGCACTGAGGCGTGTCTGCACAAAAGCTCTGCTAGAAAAATTACTTTGGAGGGAAGAGGTCTCGCAAGGTGACATTTCCAGTGACCTTGATTGTGACACGATAGGGGTGGGGGCTTGGGTGGCGGTGAGGCAGGAAAGTAACCGACATGCAAGGGATGTCTGGCAGAAACTTAGGGAAAAAATTATATCTATACATATTTTTTCTGTAAAAAATATGTCTATGTATATATATATATATATATATATATATATATACACACACACACATAAAGAGCTGTGTTTCTTTCAGTCTCAGTCAAGGCCCTGGCACTGTGTTTAGTTTGATGTATATCCTTTCTTCTTTGATGAGAAGTTTCCCTTCCTCTTTTGGTCTCTGTGACCTTTGGAGAGCAGCTGAGGGTCTGGGTTTGCCTGGATGCCTCCCATGATTAGACCTCAGTTAGGATTCGGGGCAGGCCTAATATATGGGGGGCTGCATCCTGGTTGGAGCACACTGGGACATCCCAGTTAGGATTCGGGGCAGGCGTATTATATGGAGGGCTGCATCCCGGTCAGGGCACACTGGGACACACATAAATCAGTTTGTCCTGTTACTGCCGAGGTCGGGCTTGATCCCGTACTTAAGGTAATGTCTGCCGGGTCCCTTCATTGCAAGAGCACCTTCCTCTGACCTGTTGGGTGATATTTTGGGGCTGTTTGACTCTCTTCATCTCTAGAATCATTCACTTAATGTTGTAGCATCCATTAGTTATCCTGGCCTGAAGAAACTGTCACATGGTGATTTTGAAGGAAACATCTCTGGTTCTTGAGGAATTCGTCTCTCTTATCTCCGTGCAGGCAGCAAGAGTGGAGATTCTTAGGAGTCTAATCCAAGCCGGAGTTCGTTTGCATGTAGGAAGCTAACAAAGGAGGAGAAATAGGAACATAGAATTTTCTCCTTCCTTTTCCCCAAATCCTTAGGGATTGTTGTATCATCAGTTTGTCATTTCTCTTCTCTTCTGGAGGAGGGACCAGGGAGGGAGAACCATGCAGTAAGTCCCAGAGTGCCGGCTGGGGCTCATTTGTTCATCGAACACAAATGGTGAACACGTTCGTGGAATAACCCTGCCCCTCTTGACTTTCCTATTATTATGAACCCCTAAACTCCTGCCCTTCTCTAGAAATCCAGACCCAACTCTGATTTTTCCAGTTAGGAACTTCTAAGTGAGAGGGGATGTCAGCAAAAAAAGGCATAGAGAAAGGGTCTTCCTGGCGTGGGTTGAGGTGCTTTCCGGGCTGAGAATTCTCTCACCAAATCCTTCCTCTGCGCTCTCCTACTAAGAGCCTGGACAGGTGTGTGGAGGTTCTGCGCTCTCCTACTAAGAGCCTGGACAGGTGTTTGGAGGTTCTGCGCTCTCCTACTAAGAGCCTGGACAGGTGTTTGGAGGTCCCAAGGGTAAGTAGGAATTTTCTTTTCCCTCCTGCTCTGTAGTGGTCATTGAATCATAAGAAAATACTCTGGGACTTTCTTTATCCTTTGGTGGCCCTTTCTCTTCTCAATTTCTAATTCAGCCTTCAAACGTGTGCTTAGCCCCCACCTCCCATCCCCGGATCTGAGAGGGCCGAGGGTCAGGCTGTAGCCCTGCAGCATGTGGGTACCTCTGCATGTGTGAGAACATGTCCGTGTGACCCTGTATGCCTGGTGGTTGGGTGACAGCTGCAGTGGGGTTTGGGTTGGGTGGGCTGGACACCAGGCGACATGGCACCTAGGGAGAGGCTGACGCAGGTGGGATGTCAGGCAGCACCGAAACTGACTGGAGGTAGGGAGAGGCTCACAGCAAAATGACAACATGTTAACAAGGGTACTCATTTAATTCACAGTGTGGTCTGGTGCTCCAGTGGGAGTAATTATGGAAGCTGTGAATGTGGATGAAATTTCTGGAGAAAAGTGCAGATAGAGAAGGAAGGGCTGACTGCTGAGGTCTGAGCCTTGATGGATCAAGGATAGTTTAGAGAAAAGTGAACCTGGAAAGATACACGGTGAAGCCAGCAATTTGAGAAGCTTAGAATGCCTTACAGCCAAGAGAGAGTCTGGCTAATAGGAAGGTGTTTTTTTGTTTTTTTCTTTTAGAGACTTTTTTTCTTTTTCTTTTTTTTTAAAAATAATTTACTTTGGTATCATTAATCTACAATTACATGTGCAATATTATGGTTATTAAACTACCCCTTCATCAGGTCCCCCCCACCAACCCCATTACACTCACTGTCCATCAGCACAGTGAGATGCTATAGAGTCACTACTTGTCTTCTCTGAGTTGTACAGCCCTTCCCGTGCCCCTCCAACATTACGTCTGCTAATTGTAATGCCCTTTTACCCTCTTATCCCTCCCTTCCCACCCTTCTTCCCCAGTTCCTTTCCCTTTGGTAACTATTAGTCCGTTCTTGGGTTCTGTGAGTCTGCTGCTGTTTTGTTCCTTCAGTTTTTTTCTTTTTTCTTATACTCCACAGATGAGTGAAATCATTTGATACTTGTCTTTTCCACCTGGCTTATTTTACTGAGCATAATACCCTCTAGCTCCATCCATGTTGTTGCAAATGGTAGGATTTGTTTTCTTCTTATGGCTGAATAATATTCCATTGTGTATATGTACCACATCTTCTTTATTCATTCATCTACTGATGGACACTTAGGTTGTTTCCATTTCTTGGCTGTTGTAAATAGTGCTGCAATAAACATAGGGGTGCATCTGTCTTTTTCAAACTGGGCTGCTGCGTTCTTAGGGTAAATTCCTAGGAGTGGAATTCCTGGGTCTAATGGTATTTCTATTTTGAGTTTTTTGAGGAACCTCCATACTGCTTTCCACAATGGTTGAACTAATTTGCAGTCCCACCAGCAGTGTAGGAGGGTTCCCTTTTCTCCACATCCTCGCCAAGATTTGTTGTTGTTTGTGTTTTGGATGTTGGCCATCCTCACTGGTATGAGGTGATATCTCATTGTGGTTTTAATCTGCATTTCTC
The DNA here is from genome assembly GCA_029783875.1 of Phataginus tricuspis. Lineage (NCBI taxonomy): Eukaryota > Metazoa > Chordata > Mammalia > Pholidota > Manidae > Phataginus > Phataginus tricuspis. The sequence goes on along the minus strand of JAQQAC010007117.1, from coordinate 17,925,363 downwards.
TGATGATTAGCGATGTGGAGCATCTTTTCATGTGCCTGTTGGCCATCTGAATTTCTTCTTTAGAGAAGTGTCTATTCATGTCCTCTGTCCATTTCTTAATTGGGTTATTTGCTTTTTGTTTGTTGAGGTGCATGAGTTCTTTATATATTTTGGATATCAACCTCTTGTCAGATACGCCATTTATGAATATATTCTCCCATAGTGTAGGATGTCTTTTTGTTCTACTGATGGTGTCCTTTGCTGTACAGAAGTTTTTCAGCTTGATACAGTCCCACTTGTTCATTTTTGCTTTTGTTTCCCTTGCCCGGGGGGATATGTTCATGAAGAAGTCACTCATGTTTATGTCCAAGAGATTTTTGCCTATGTTTTTTTCTAAGAGTTTTATGGTTTCATGACTTACATTCAGGTCTTTGATCCACCAGGAAGGGTGTTTTGATAGAAGTATGTGGGACTAACTCTAGAATGTCCAGAAGGCAAGGACATTAGTTCCCCAGGACAACCAGAAATCCCAGTAAGAAATAAAAATACACCATTGAGGGGTGAGGAGGAGGAAGAGGGGTGGCCAAGGAGCGTGAAGGAGGGCCAGGACTCCTCCCTGCAGAGGAGAACAGGGGTCTCGGGGAGCGGCGGTGGTGTCTGCAGCCGCAGGGCTGTGAGGGGCCCAGGGGCCTGGGCAGGAGCTGCTCTCGCCCTGGAGACCGGCGGCAGGGCCTCGGGCAGCGAGTGGGCGGGGAGACACAGGGTGGGTGACGCCTGGAAAGGGGCGAGGGCCTCATCCGTGGGTGAGAAAGCTGTGAAGGGACACTGAAGGGACACGTGTGTCTAATGAAGGGTTTTGTTGCTTTTTTGGGAGTCGGAGCTAAGGGGGCCCACGCCTCCTTAGGCTTCAGTCTCTGGGGGAGGGAAGGGGGCCGAGCAAAGGGAGGCAGGGCCAGAGGGCTCGCCTGCAGCCTCCTGTCCTCGGTGAGTGAGGGTGAGGAGCGACAGGGAGCTAAGCCCGCCGTCGCCACCAGACTTCCCGGCGCGGCTGTTTGGGAAGAAACAGACCCCAACTTTCTAATGTTAACTTCCAGGTTCTCCCCTGGCGAAACCTTGGCACTTCAAGGGCAGTGGGGCCGCCAGGGACTGTATGCGTGTCCCTGTGCCCCAGATCCACGTGCGGAAACCCTAACTTCAGTGATGGGGCCTTCGGGCGGCGATGAGTTCGTGAGGCTGGTGCCTCCTCCCCATGTGAGGACGCAGCGGGGAGCAGCCCTCTCTGGGCCGGGAAGGCAGCCTGGCCGGGACGGGTCTGCCAGAGCCAGACCTTGGACTCCAGCCTCTGGAACTGAGACAGAGAAGTTTCTTGCCTGCCACCCAGCCTGGCAACCCAAAGGGACAGAGACAGAGCCCAGGTGCCCCTCCTCAGCAGCCCAGCCTGGGCCGCCCCTGCCACCTGCACGCGGGTCTGTGAGCTGTTGTCCCGGGTTCCCGGCTGATGGTCGCCTTCTGTGGACAGGCTGCACTGAGCACTGGAGCCCTGGCTCGTCGTGGGTCGGCGGCTGCGTCATGCTCTCCAGCCATGACAGATGGCTCTCAGCTGGCGTCACCGACTGAAGGCCTCTGTCACTTTCACTGTGAGTCACCTTAATGGAGAGGCTTGCTTGCTGCTTTCCGTCACTTGGCCTCAGCACCTCTGGGGTCATAAATTCTCCTTCGTCCTGTCTGCTGTTACTGGCATATCAATCCTTTCTAGTTCTGTGAGCACTAACACTGAAAGAAAACAAGGCTGTGCCTTTATGCATTTTTAATTCCATGAAACCCCATCTTTGAAGCTGAGGAGACAATGCTCAGGGCAGCTCAGTGTGGCCGCCAGGAAAGCTTCGGAGAGGCGGGACCAGTGGGGGCTTCACAGGCACTTTCTCTGTCTTTGATCCTCAGGGGCTCCTGGCTGACGTGTGTGTGCTTCTGGTGAATTCCAATCAGTAAATATTTCCTGCTCACCCCTCACGTTCTGTCTCCCCACTGAGAACAGGCGGGTCTGACCGGGATGCGGGATCCGACCGGGATGTGGGATCCGACCGGGATGCGGGTCTGACCGGGATGGGAGAGTCTGCACTCACTCTCTTGGAGAGGAAGCCAGGCACGTTTAGGTTTGTCCCCAGGGATCCAGGATGCAGCCTTAGCTGGTTGGATGACAACAATGGAAAGAGAGTGTCTCCATGCTTGAAGATCTCTTTACATGAACTCCCTCCGGTGCTTCGCTCTGGGGTCTCAGAAGGCTATTAGTGAGGCCGTTCCTCCCCACCCGCTCACGTTCCACCCTGGCGGAGGGAGCCCATTCCCTGGAGGGGGAAAACGTGCAAGTCGGCATAAAGCCCAAAGAAGAATGAAATAAAATGTCCCTTCAGGCATGGCCCAGAGGCATGATTAGCACCATTGCTCATCAGCATAAAATATATTCAATTAGGAGGGATTAAGGAGCTTGGGAAAGTAGAATGCGAGAGCAGACGACATATGAGCACATGAGTGGGAGACGGAGCCACTGGGTGGCAGAGGCTGTGGCTGCCTCCGGGGTGGATGTGCCTGTCAGACGATGTGCGGGGGGCGCAGAGCCGCGCCCCCAAGGGGGACTGCCTCCCGCATCCGGGGCTCTCGAGGCTCCATGTGGAAGGAGGAGATGGCTGGGGAGGAATGGTCTGCCAGCCTGGCCATGTTTACTCTGGAAAAGAAGGTGCTTTTCAGACCCTTTGTTTTGCTTATGCAGTGGTCATGAAGTAAATCAAAGGGGCTCTAATGAGGGCTGGCCTCTGAGGTGCCCCATGGGGCAGGGGCACTCGGATCCTCCTTCCAGAATCCCTCCTGGAGGTCTACACAGCTTAGGCGGAGGGGAGGGCATGAAGCCAGCTGTGCCATGTGGTGGGGGGTGGTCAGGGCGCTGGGGGCTGGAGCATAAGGCAGACAGTCTGAAGAATGGCAAAACCACCCTTCAGAATACAAAGCAGAGACCCCAGAATCAGGAGCAGAAGCCTGTGTGCCCGGCCAGCAGCCAGTCCGTGAGCTGGGCTAGTGTCTGTGCGCCGTCTGTTTGCCCGACACTGTGACCCATTGTGCCCTGAGCCGGGCTGGACCGGAGCTGCCCTGGGGAGTGTGGGAACTGGGGGAGGACCGGGACTCTGGGGACCCTCAGGCCTTCCGTGAGGCGAGGCTTTAGATGGACCAGAACGGAATTCCTAGAGACACAAGGCACTCCAAGGTCGGAGTGCACTGTGGGGGACGGTCTTCAGAGTCAGGAGGACCTGGTTTGAATGCCGGTTCTTAAGCTCACAGGCTGTGTGACTTAAATGAGATGCTTGATTTCCCTCTGTCTCTTCACGTGTGGGATGGAGCTGTCCTATCACTTGTCTCGCAGGTGTGGTGAGAGTGGCCGTCCTGTGATGTGTGTGAAGGTCTAGCCCAGGCGTGGCCAGTAGTAGGCGCTCGGTGTGCTTTGTGAGTGTCGTTGCCAGAGAGGGAGCCGCGGAACAGGAGCAGAGAACACGGGAAGTGGAAGGTGGACGCGGTGACAGAGCGAACGACAGGGATTTGAGTCTTTCAGGCACATTTGTCTGGCCTGGGGCTGTTTGCCTTAGACCAGAGGCACCACGTTCCTCATGCTGTAGGGGTCTTCACGGGGCTGTGTGTCCCTGGCAGCCACGCAGGGGAGCCAAACAAAAACACAAGCAGGAACTTGGAGGCCAGTGTGAGTGCCTGCCCTGTGTGCTGGGCAGACCCGGTGGGGTTCGCATCAGTTAGTAGAGGGTGTGATAAAGTCCGGGGCCTGAGTGACACTGGCAGGGTTCTCTGTGGCAGCCCTGTGGTGTGCAGACAGAACGAGCCCATGGACATCGAACTGCCCTTCCGTCCCCTAGATAGAAGCATTCTGTTTGAGCCCGTGTACAGGGTCTGGCTTAAAGCAGGTAAGACTCAAAACGTATCCGTCTTCTCGCCTTACTTAGAAGGAACTGAGAGTGCAGAGTAAGAGTGACCCTCGTCCATCCCAGGGGATGGACACGGAGCTTTTTCACAAATCTGGCACACGGCTTCCTTTAAACAACTGTTAAGGGCTATCGGGTATCACTTTTAATACATTTGTTTATTCACTTGTTTGACAAATATGGCCGGAGCTGCCTGCATTTGGGAAGTGCTGGGCTAAACCTCGGCAGTGAGCAGAGCAGCCCCCAAGGGCCTCACGAGGCAACGAGTTGGATCAACAAGCGCCAGGCATCAGGGAGGAGCGAGCCTGATGAAAGAGGCAAAGAGCTGACCCGCCTCCACCTGGGCTGTGGGGTCGGAGCAGGCGCGGTGAGGGGAGCCGCACGTTGGAGGCCAAGCCCTTTGCTCTGTGCGGCTCAGCACGGCTGCGTGATGGCCAATAAATGCACCTCTTCAAGGAAGTGGAGTGAAAGGCATGTGGAGAAATTGTTGGGGTGATAAACACACAGCATCTCTTGGTCCCCATGGCTCCGGATCTTCTAAGCCTCCGGCTCTGGTCCCAGAATACGGAATAGTAGCTTCCCAGGTGTATATCAACTGGCCAGAGGCAGCACTCAGACCAGGCAGGATGGGAGATGTGCCCAGTCTGGGGAGGTCTCCCTGCCTAGACTAGATGGGACCCCAGCCCGGTGGGGGGGTCTTGACTCTGATCAAGAAAGAGTTCTCGAGCAAGTCAGATGAGTGCAGGTGAGGAAGGAATTCATTCAAGCTAGAGCGGCAGGGAAGGGCAGCGGAGAGAAGGAAGAGCGGAGGGAGGAGAGGGAGGCCCACTGGACTCCCGCTCGGCACGGGGCAGACCCCTTGCCAGCTCCTGAAGCCGGGCTCCCCTGCTGTCCGGGGTCTGCTTGGATCGGCACAGCGTGGGGACTAAGCCCCCACCACCCCAGGATTTGGGGGAGCCGCAGAGCACTGGACAGAGTGAGAGTATGTTCTGAGAACTTCCCAAAGCAAAGAAAGGAGATTTTCGGGCAGGCTACTAAGGAGCATGACTGTACAGCCGCAGTCCTGCCTGGGTCACCCAGGCGAGGGGAACTCGCAGGCCCAAATCATAGCTCTCAGCAGCCCCTCCCTGACAGAGCGAGAGAGGACTTGTGCTTAAGTCGAGAAAATTGAATGAAACGGTGAAGTAACAAAGATGATTACCACTTGGAAAAGGGTTTCCTATTAACCTCCTAACAGGTTGGAAGAGCACAGAGACAACACACAGTACGTCTAGCAGCAAGAAGGCTTTATTTAAGGCAAAAAGTACACATCTGAAGAAAGGGGAGTGCAGGCAGCCTGAGAGAAAATGTGTGCACTTAAAGGTTTAGGATTCAGGTTTTCAAGGATTTCAAGAACGGAGCAAAGGGCCAGAGGAGGGGTTGGGGGTAGGCTTGACATACGGTCCCATGATGTCTGTCTCCAGTGAGAGACATTATGTCACCATCCCTAGTCCTCTCGATATTCTGTAAGATAAACTTAACACAAGGAATTTCTTGATGCTGTTCTTCTCCCAGATAGTGGTCACAAGCAGCGGGGGGACCTATCAGTTGGGACCGCTTGCCCTGCCTTAGGATAAGGTCGGTTATGGGCTGATTATCATGAACCATGTTAGGAATCTTGCCCTCCTAACTCCCTGGTCTGTGAAATGAATCTCAGCCTCAAGATGGAGTCCTTCCTGTTCTTACTATACTGTTTCTATCTCAGCATTTTCATCCTATGCAGGAAAAATCAGTCAAGGTGCTTGTCCCATGTCCCTGCCCTCCCTCACCCAGTCCCACCCACTGTCTGAGCCACGCCCACCTAGGTTCTAAACCCTTGGTGCCTGGCTCCCTGGAGGCCGGGCCTTCTCTGGGAAACCAGTTGGCTCACTCAGGTGAAGGCAGACCTGAGTGGAGAGGCACAGGGGCCATGGGACGGCAGGACTGGAGTTGGTTCTTGCCCAGCATAAGAGGAAGCTGCTCAGACCCTTGAGGGCTGTGCTCCCCGCTGTGAGCGTGCCCGCTGAGGGAGCTAACAGGGGCCACAGTGCAGCTGAGGCTGGAGAGTTGGGCAGACACCCTGTCCTAGCAGGGGCCCGTAAACACCTGTGGAGTGGATGGACGGACTGCATATGCACACACCATGTTCTTCCAGCCCAAGAGTTGGTTTGGTTTCCATGGCAAGAGGCCAGATGCCTACTGGGAAGTCTTCCAAATCACCAGTCTTGATCTTTTCTTAAGTGCTCCTGGGGGATCTGCAGGTGATTCTGGTACCTGGCACAGTCAGGGTGGCACTGTGCCGAGGGGTGGGTGTGCTACCCAACCTGGCCTTGGGTGTAGGCTCCCGCTGCATAGAGCTTGCCGCCCAGATGGTGTGCACCCAGATCCCAGCTCACTTGCACAGGCCGGGCCTGCCAGCTCCTGGTCGAGGGGCAGTCTGCCCCGAGCCCATGCGCCAAACCCCCTGGGAGTCTCCCGCCCAGAGGGCGAGTGGTCCTGTCCTCCGAGCCCCACCTGAAAGAGGCAGATGGGAAACGGGGGCAGGTGGTGGAGACGGCTGGGTGGTGACACTCGCTGCATAATAGTTCTTGAGGGACTTGGAAGTCATCATTCAATTTCCCTTCCCACCTCCTCACGTAAACAAATGTCCTCTCCCAAGGGTGTGGGGATCAGAACCTTCAGTGGTTGAAGCTCACCCTCCCCAGGTTCTCCAGCCTTCTTGCCGCCCACCGACAGGCGCACACACACACGCATTCAAGGGATGCACACAGGGACGCATGCGTGCACACACACAAGCATTATCCTCGTTCGCAGGGCAGCGCTGTGCACAGGGAGTCTAAGCCCTTATCCATCTGCTGTGTGTCTGAGGCCTTGCCAGGGGCCCAGAATTCCTCTCTGAAATCTCTCTTAAGTGTTAAATCTTTGGGGCTGCAGGACGAGAACTGAACTCGAGGTGCAGCAGTTCCAGATGTTGATATGGTCCCTCATTTGCTTGGCTGGTCTTCTCAGCTGTGGTCGGCTCGGATTTCACCAGAAGGAGGAGCAGAGATACACATGCTTAATAAGATTTTTTCCCTCCATTTCTTTTCCTAGCTCTAGACAGTCACTTGGAGGAGGAGAGCTCTGCCCCAGAGAGGCTCTCAGGGGCCAGAGCAGTTGCCTGGCTGCTGAGGGGCCAGGCCTGCCTGGAGGGAGGAGGGAGAGGGGAGCCTTGAGAAACTGGAGCTGGATTCTGGTCCCCAAAGTTCACACAGAGGACAGGACGGTGTTCGGCTGAGGCCCCTTTCCAGATGAATTTAACGGATCTAAACGCCTCTGCTCTCGCTGGCCCTGAGACTGAAGGTGGGTGTTGTGTGGTGTGGGCAGCCTGCTGCCTGCTCCCCTCATTGCATTTGGGGGTGTTTGCTGCAGCTGCAGAGAAGCTCAGGACCTTGGAGGACTCCTGATACCCCACACTCGTGCCATGCACTGCTCCTCCAACTGGCCGTCGGGTGGGGAGGTCACTGACTGTGGGTCACGCACCTGCAGCCCCAGGCCGCCACAGTCAGCTCTTGACCTCCATCCTAAACACCTCCAGGCACACAAAGGCCCTGAGGGGTTTCTACTCGCCTTCGGACTCCAGTTAGCGGTGTCGCAGGGATCTTTGTGGGGGTGTTGGGACGGCGTGTAAGTCTCTTTCGTGATAACCCCTCAGTCTAGGCAGGGGTTTGCTCTTCCTTACTGAGCAAAGAGAGAGAAATAAAGATGTGCCCTTTCGGTCAGGGGCCACTCACTGTGCAGTGTGGCACGTCCTCCGTGCTGACCCGTCGAGTTCAGGGAACATAAGACTCGGAGCTGCTGTGCAGGCTGCTGGACCCGATGCACCAGCCTTGGTGTGAGGCCCAGCCGCCACTTACGGTGACGGTCCTTTACAGAGCGGCGACATGTTAAAGATATGAAGATGGATGTGGATGTAATATGAAAATACATATTTTTCTGCTCTCACCGTCAGAAGCAGGCATGTTAAAGGTATTAACAGTGGGGCTTCCTGTCCAGAGGCATCCTCTGGTTATGCGCTTTGGAACCCAGGCTGAAGGCATGACTCCTGCAGCGATGCCAAATCAGTCCTGGAACACAGAAATGATGCCACGAGGTGTCTGGGAGGAGGGTGCCCCAAAGGTGGGAGGTGTCTGACCCCCAGCTCTCAGCGAGAGAAGAGGCCTTGAGGGGATGGCTGAGCGGGACCTGGAAGCCCCGAGAGCAGAGTGAGGAGGCAAGGCCTTTGTCTGAGGAGGTCTCTGTGAGCGGCTCCCCTGCCTGTGTGGGACGACTGGACGTTGGGAAACCTCGGCGTGCATACAGAGAAGAGGGTGTCACTCCCACCCCCACCCCGGCCGGGCTACCATCGGGACGGCTGCAGACGGCGGGGCTGGAGGTGACTCAGACTGGGATCGAGGTCCCCGTAGCCGCCCCTTCTCTGCTAGGGCGCCGGAAACTTCTCAGATCAGATTCCTCCCTGGGGGGTGGGAGGGACACAAACAGCCTTGCCTCTGTTTCCAGATTTTAATTTCCTAGAATCTGCCCAAGGGTAATTTGTAAGTATTTTTTTTTCCAAAATAACCCTTAGTTCAGACAGCAGAGAAAACCTTTTTGCTCCTTCCTGTTTAAGGACAGAAGATGATTTTTCTACTCTTAAAATACGGCGCTTCTCCATTGCAGCCACTTGCCCTGGCTTTTTGTGGTGCGCTGGTGTGATGTGGAATTCCTGGTATGGACAGACCCCCAGTCCGACTTCCCGAGTGGATGTGGTTTGGTACAGGTTCTGGGGTCCCAGCACTGACGGTGCTTTATCTACACTTGTTATTTTTAGCTTTTAGTTTGTGCTGTCTGCTCTAAAATGCTTTAAATTGAGACCCGTTTGTCCATACAGCCCGGTGAGCGCGCCCGGGTACTCCGCACCAGGCCCCGGCTGTGGGGCCAGCCTGCACTGCGGCCCCGCCCAGGGGCACCCACCCTCACATCTTCAACGTTGGGGCATCTGTCTTTCTGGAGTCTGTATGGACGGAGCCGTGCAACATGTGCTTTTCTGTCCCTGGCTGTTTTTCATTCGACATAACGTCTTTAAGACTGAGCCATACGGAGGCGTGTGCAGTGGGTCTTCATTCCTAATGCTCAGCAGCGCTCTCCTGCATGATAGGCTGAGTCTGTCTCCTCCCCTGTTGGCGAATAGTCAGGTTGTTTCTCGTCTGGGCGAATACGAAAAAAGCTGCTCAGAACATCCCTTTGCGTGGCTTTTCTTTTCTTTTTCTTTTAGTGGTGGTGGCCGCAGTCTCCTTTCTTTTGGCTACCCAGAGTGGAAGTGCTGGTCACAGGGTGTGTGTACGTTTAGCTTTAGCAGCTGCCTTCCAAACCGTGTTCCAAACAGGCTGTAACAATCGACGCTTGTACCAGCAGTGTGAGGGGCGGCTCCGACACGCGGTCCTGCCTCTCTCCGTGATCACAGACGTTCACGCCTGCGGTCGCTGAGCGCCTGCCTGCCTGGAGCCCCTTTGCCCTTCCCCCCACCTAACTTCCTCAAAACTATGCAGAGATTAGGGTAATCACTCCCCTGGGCTGTACTGATGTTAAACTGAAAGTCCATGTCCCAGCAGGCCTGAGTGCCCGGCAAACTGGGATGGTCGGTCCCCTAAATGTAGTGCAACAGAGAGGCTCCGGCAAGGAGCCCACGTGGCTGGCACCGTTGCTCCCCACTGGCTGTGTGAGGGGAGGAGTGGGCAGGCAGAGAGAGGGGTGACAGAGCAAAGACAGTAACCGAGGCAGGTGTTAACCTGCCAAATTCTTCCTGCTCTGCTATATGTTTGCAAATACTAACAATAAAGTATGGGGGAGAACAGAACGAGGGTAACGTTGCTTGGCTCTAGGGGCGGCGGAACTCAGAACTCAGAGGAAGCCCCTCCAGCTCCCTCATTTCCTAAAAACCTTCAGAAGAGAGACAAAGGAATAAATAGCAAGTAAGAGCAAATGGAGAGAAGCTGTCTTTACATTCCAGCAGGCACACCACCTTACTCAGGAGTCCCCTTGGTGCCACACCTCCCCATGCCCATGATCTCCCGGCCCCAGGGAGGCTGATGGGGCCGTCGCCCGGGACCTGATGCCTCCCGGAGCCGTGTTCCCCAGCCTCTCTGCTCTGACTCTGCTGTCATTGCTTGCAAAGCCGCCTTGCTTTTATCCTCTTTCAAAGCCATCTCTTGTTCCCATGGCAACTTACTGGGGGTCTTCTGTCACCATGGGAACATGGCTGCTGGGTTTAAATACACCTCATCACCACAGCATTAAAAAATATGGGGAGAGAGGGAGACCGGTTGTCAAGGAAACAGAATTCAGGTCTTCTCCACAAGAGAGGCTGGGGAAGGGAGGCGTTGTGGGACTTTGGAACCAACGCCACACCCCATCCTGGTCCTACTGGGGCAGCTGTGGACTTGTGCAGATTCTCTAGTGCGCGCGTGTGTGTGCGTGTGTGTGTGTGTGCACATGTGTGCACGCGTGTGTGCGCATGTGCAGGTGCGTGCACGCGTGGGTGGGTGTGCATTGTGCGCGCGCGTGTGCATGTGTGTGTGTCGGGGGAGAGGGATCGTCGTTCCATCTGGGGACCCTCACAGGGGGAGTCAGGGGAGGTGCTCACGTCTCAGCCCGAGGGTGTAGGAGTGGCGCGGACCCCATGCACCTCCCATGCGCACAGTGAGCCGTCAATCCAGGGCACCTTCTTTGTCATCAGAGAGCCGCGATTCCGTGGTGAGCAGCCCAGGAAAATGAACCGAAAGAGACCCCCAGGCATAGAGCAAAAGGGAAGAAAAAAGGGTTTAAATGGTGGGAGATAATGAGCCGCTCCAAGGCGGGGATCAAAGGGGCGCCGGAAAGGCGCCAGACTGTCTCCTCTGGGCCATCCTCTTCTGTGAGGCCAGCGGGTGCTCAGTCGCTCACCCGCCTGCCAGAGGGGTGCGTGATGAGTACGGGGCACGGGATGCCCTGCTCCCAGGGGACAGCCACCGAGCCGGGGGAGGCGCTTGGTGCCTCCGCAGAGAGGGCTGCAAGACCCAGGGGACCCCAGGGTAGACTCCCGGGCCACAGGCGTCCCAGGACCAGCAGCAGCCGGAGCCGCACACCGTGATGCTCGAGCTCCGCGCCTGCCTGCACGGGAGACGGCAGGCGAGACTCAGACACCCCCTAACCGACCCCTGTGTCCCTGCCCTCCACGGGCCCAGGCCTTTGCACGCCTCGGGGAGTTTTCTCTCTCGTAGGCTTGGCCTCAGGAAGAAATACGAACAAACGTGTCCCGCGCTCTACTAACAGCTCTCCTCCCTTCTCGGCAGCTCCTGGGCCCAGGGCTCTCAGACTCATCTGGTCGCTCAGAGCTGCCCCCGGGGACGTCCTGCCCAGCTGACCCCCCTTCTCAGGCCCAGCCCTCAGCCGCTGCCCCCTTATCGTGTCAAAGGTTACCGTTCCTGCAGACATAGAGTTGAGGAAATGGAAGGGCTCTGGTCCTAGAAAATTCTGGGTTTGAATTGCAGTTTCACCACTTTCTCAATTTGTGACCTCGGAGGAATCTCTTACTTACGTTTCCATTTCTGAAGTAAGTTCACAGGATGATTCTGAGCATCTAAAAGTGCTCCACAGACTGTGGGTCCCCACTAGGCCCTGACAAGGACTGACTCAAACTTCCAGGGTAGGACATTGCCGCCTGTGGGCTGGTGGAGGGCCTGGGCAGGGCCCTCAGGGCCTGTCCGGGCTCAAATACGTTCACAATGGCTGCCGTTGACTGGGACTTTTGGTGCCCTTCCCACTGCTCCACCCCAGCCATGGGGCGAGGCCTCTCCCTCAGGGTGTCACGGTGCCCGGTAGTCCGGCCTGAGCCTAGGCAACCACGTCCATCAGCCTTGGAGGAGGCCGGGAGGGCTGTGCATTGGCCAACAGGATTCACGGTCTGGCTGCCAGGAGGGGACCTCCCTGCAGCTCTTGACTCCGTTATCGTAGCTCACTGTCCTGCTGGCCGCTGCCCCCTTTTCTCCTCTGAACACTTGTCCACTTGGCATGCCATCCCGGTAACAGCTCCAAGAAAGCCAGATTATCAGTCCCTCTCCAGAGAGAACCAGTCATTCATGGCCTCACCTGGGGTTTTCGGGAGGATAAATGGCGAGGGGAGGGCTGGCCCCCGACACCCCCTGGGAGGCATCACCTGGGGCAGAGCTGAGCCTCGGGCTAGACTAGAGCAAGGGGTGGGCCGTGGGGTGGGATGCATAAGGCGGAAGGCAGACGCAGGGTTCAGACCACAGGTGCAGGGGAGGGACCAGGGAGTCCCCGGCACAGGCCGCCCGCAGGCCTCGCACACCGGGGCACGCAACAGAGCACCAGAGCAAAGCCACCAGCTACACGGCGTCCTCCCCGGCGAGGAGGCTGAAACATCATTTTGTGCAGTCCGACGAACAAGAACGTGTTCAGGTGCAAAGTGAGTTTGACGTGAATCGTTAAGAAAACGGCTGAAACTTCCAGGCGTTCTTGGGGCTCAGCCCTCAGGTCACTCGGGAGCCTTGGGCGTGTGCTTGCTCTCCTCTGCCATCAGGGTGCCCCGCTCAGTAACCCATCCGTCCACTCCTTCAGCAAATACCTGGTGAGGAAGCAGCTGCCGGTCAGACCCAGAAGGTGCAGTGGGAGCGTGGCGCATGCCAGCCTTGGGTTCACGGTGCTCATGGCAAGGGGGCCTCTGGAAACACCCATGAGCTGAGATGCTCTCCTTCCTGGCTGACGGTCAGGCCTGGGACACGGTGCCCCTGGGCTGCTGGGCGGCTCCCCGTGCAGACCTCCGGCTGTGGCCAGTGTCCTGGGAGCTGTGTGGTCATCCCTGAGGCTCAGTGGCCAGGCGGCCCGGGCTGGCTCCCTGCCTGTGGCTTAGCAGAGCACCCGCCTCCCAGCGCCACCAGCTTGGGTGGCATCCCTGCCCCACACGGGGAGGTGCTGTTCCTCCCTCTCCGCCTCCCCAGGTGATGTGTCACCCAGGAACGGTTATGGGAGGATGTTTAATGTGGAAATGACCCTGTGGGGAGCAGGAAGAATAGACCTGTCCCCAGGGCACCATGTCGCGCCCTGGCTGTGGGGAGGGGCGAGGCGGGAGCCCTGGGAGGAGGCGGGGCAGGCAGGGGAGAGGCGGGGGCTGGAACCAGCGGGCATGTGTGTCTCCCTTCCTGGGGAGGCAGTGCGCTCCTCAAAGGTGTCCGCTGAGATCCCTGTACTCAGTGACTGGGCTCAGAGGCCCTGGGCCCCTGATCGCCGTGCCTTGGAGGCAGGGAGCAGAGACCCCCCCCAGCGCCCCGAGCCCTGGCCCCTGCGTGGCCCTCAGAAACCAGAGCCTCAGAAATCAAGGGAAATGACATTTTGTACAGTATTTAAAACACCGACATCAGTGGGAAGAACCCTTAGTGACAAAATACCCCAAATTTAAGTAAAGGCAGCTCCGCACTGACATCTTCTCCTTGGGCCGCAGGCTGGCTCAGCACAGGACGCAGAGGCCCCCCGCCCGCTGGGCGCCGGCCAGCAGAGAGCAGGACAAGCGTGTCCCTCACCCCCAGGGGAACCTCCGATCCTAGGGAACCAGAGAAGGAAGTGAGCAACCAGAAACTCAGCAGCTGCAGGGGTGGGACACTCGGGGTTTGGGGGCTTGGGGTGGAGGTGGCTTGGAGAGCTGCTTACTGGGACGCTTGGCGTTTCTGCTGCTGAAGGAGGGAAAGAGCCCTTACAGGGTGAACTTTCTTTCAAAATTGCTGTCTTGAAGTGCTAGCCCCTAATACCTCTGAACGTGACCTTATTTGGAAACAGGGCCTTGGAGGGTATGATTAGTTAAGACGAGGTCACACTGGAGTAGGGAGGCCCTTTAATGCAGTATGACTGGTGTCCTTATAAAGGGGGAATTAGAACTCAAACACACACATGGGGGGAACGCCATGCCAAGATGAAGCCGGAGGTCAGAGTGGTGCTCCTACAAGCACACAAACACCAAGATTACCCGCAAACCATGTGGAGCAGGGAGGGGGCCTGGGCGGAGCCTCCCTCGGAAGAGCCAGCCTTGCGGACTCCTCACCTTGGGCTCCCGGCTTCCGGAATCACTAGCCCGCAGGTGGCTGTTGAAGCCCCCGGTGTGGGGCTCTTTGCTGTGGCTGAGCAGCTCACACACTCACCCTGATGTCCAGGAGAGCGAACAGGGTTGAGAGGCCTCCATGCGTGTGGGGGACTGGGAGGGGTAAGTGTGTCCGGAGCTGGAAGCGCAGGGCATGAGGTGGGCAGCAGCTGGCTGGTGTAGGACGTTGTGGGCTGTCTGCGTAACATCCCTCGTACCAGGAGACCCTCTCCTTCCCTTTGCCCCAGGCTTCACGGCGGCACCGCTAAGCCCAGCCTTCGCCAGCACCAGGGAGCCAACATTCTGCTCTGTTTGGGCATGAGGATGGCAATCGGGGGCAGAGATGGACGTGAGTGTTTTAACAGGTCACCTGAGCCCCCAGTGGCAGTTCTGCGCATCTGGGGTGGGCGTGGGGTTGACGAGTCCAGCAGTGACAACTCCTGATGACATCCCGCCGACAGTCCCTTCCAAGTGGAGATTCCAGGTGATAACCGGGAAGCGAGGAACCCGGAAACAGACTGGCGCTGGGAAAATCCTGATGGAATGTGGGTGAGAGGGAAGAGGAAGTGTTGAAAACTGGACAGTCTGCACCTGCCTTCTCGGCCTCGTCCGCAGGACGTCAAGCTGAGTGGGAAAGGGGTTGACGGGAGGGCGTGTCCTGCCAGCATCAGCCCCCAGGAGGCCCTCCTGCCATCTGTAGCCTGGTGCTACCCCTGGGATCCCACCCTCACCAGCAGCAACCAGGCCTCGTCCAGGGCCCTGGGGGAAGGCCCCCCCACACCACAGGTGTCATCTTCAGGTACAAGCACAGAGGCCCTTCCTCTGGCACCACTCCAGGGGTGACACAGCCTTTGAGCAGGGCCACGACTGCCGACTTGCTCCGCTCTCCGTCACTGGCAAGGGGATGACGCTGATGGAGGCGTGATCCTCACGCCCAGCTTAGGCTCATGCTTGTCTCCACTTACGCCTGCATCGCCTCTTGTCTATCTCAGTAGCAAAATGAGGAGCCTGGCAAACTCATCAAAGAGGGTCACTCGTGCCTGAGCTCATCTCTGGTGCCACGGGGACCTGCTGGGAGCCGAGCAGTGGGTGGTTGGAGGTCAGAGGTCAGAGGTCCGCACCAGGAGTCCCTGGGCTGGATGGAGCCATGAGAACGGTCTTGAATTCAGTCCCCAACGTGGGGCTTGGGAGCAGGGTCACAGCATGATTTGGGCCTGAGATGGCTCTACAAGGCCCAGGGAGGAGTTTGGGCGAGACCCGCACGTCGCTGGAGCAGAGGCCTCTCGTGTCCCTGTAATCAAACAGATGTTTTCCTCTGTTCTGTAATGGAGGGCTGCCTGGGGCCCTAGAGCCACCGTGTGGTCCCCTCTTCTCAGCCAGGACTGCAGATCTCCAGCCTGGAACCGGGCTTGCCTCTCTCTCAACACTGGGGGTCCAGTGAGGCTGCGCCCTGGTGAGCCCTAGAATTGCTGGCGATGTGGGTGCGCAGCGGGTGTGGACAGCAGCTGCCTCGTCTGAGCCCCACCCTGGGGAACCTGAGAGTCGATTTGACACCTCCAGTGAAATCACCTGTCTGTTGACTAGGAAACAGGTGGAGAGGAAAGGCACTGCAGATTTTCCTTAAGAAACAACGATTACTGCCTCTTTTTCTCTTCTCCCCAGTGAACAGTGCCCCAAATTAGAAGCATCCCGTGTAATTTATTGTCCCACCTGAAATGTTTCTTTCAGCTTGGATCAGATTCCATTATACTGAACTCCACCGGGGCTCCAAATTCTTGTACAACAGTGGAATTTTGCTGGAATGAATGCATTGTTACAGATCCCATTTCCAGACCCCAGCCTGGGGTTTGCATTTCGTTTTCAGCTCTCCAGCCGACCAGCAGTGTGACCACAGGCCAGTCCTTTAAACAATTTGACTTCCGGTTTCATGTCCCATAAGCTGGGGACATGAGGTATAGCTGCCCTAATTCCTGTCAGGTTTGTTGGGAACTGAAGAAATCATTGTGGAAGGTGTACTGTGAACTGTAAGACCCCCTGTAAATGTCACCTCATTCCTGACGGCTGTCTGTCCCAGCTGGATTTGGGCTCTCAGCTTACATGGGGTGGGATCCTTTGTGCTTTGGCCAACTCACCTCTTTGTTTTTCAGCGTAGGTAATCTCCGCCCCCTCTGACCTTGCAGTCCTCCCCGAGTCAGCAGGCAGCCTGAGGCGCTGGCCTGCCCTCCCTTCCATTCTTGCATCCTTTCGCTTTCCTTTGTCCCAGATGACAGGTAGAACGTACGTAGTTTGGGCAGCTGTCTGATTGACTGATGCTGGGCAGAGAGGGGGTGAGCCATACACTGAGTGCCAAGTTGGGGGCCGAGGGGTGCCCCCTGTGCTCAGGAGCGGTCCGTGCGTGTCTGAAGGTGCTGAGAGCTCTCGGAGGGTGAGTCCAGTAGGGGCATCGGTGGAGTCCTTCGTCTTCCTTTAGAATAACACCCTCATGCTCATCATGGGTCATGGAAGCCAGTGGTGATGGGGGAGGGAACCCTGGACTGGGAGGAATTTATGACATGTAATGAAGGAAAAACTGAGCGTGTAAGTCTAAGTAAAAGATACTTTTAACCTGGGTTGGAGATGCCGGAGCCTGGTGCTTGGGGCCAGCATGCTGGCCAGGGCCATGATCTTTAAGTTAAACCTCGTACCTTAATGTGCCTCCAGTGGGAGGGGACTTGTGGAGGCATTCTGGGGGGGTTCTGGGGAGTACCCAGGCATGACCTGAGCACATTGAGCGTCACAGACCCTCTGACCCACCGATCCTGCTGCTGGGGGACTGCACAGGGACCGCGCATGCTCACAGGAGGGTTATTTGTAGCGGTGGTGAGGAGTTAAATGCATCTGGGCGTCCATTCCTGGGAGAATGGGAAGGTAAGATGTGGTGGATGTGTGCATGGAAGCCTCTGCAGCGGTCAGCAGGCATTGATTAGATGTGAACATAACAGTGAGGGTGAATCTTAAAAACAGAGCCGGTGGAAAAAATGGAAAAAAAATAGAATGAGATCTATAACAACATTTATACAAATTGAAGTACATGCATACAAATCAATAGCCATTTGCATTAATACATAAAAATAAACAGATACACACTGAGCCATTAGAATAATTGACTATGGGGATGGGAGTGGGGAGGTGCATATGTGAATAAAAGAGAATAAATGAATCCATAAAACAAGAGAGGGGCCTTGAGTGCACTCAGTATGATTCACTCAATCCTCTGCACGTGAAGTCCGTGATAAATAAGCTAATAAAAGTATGAAAGCCCCTAATTTCTGAGCTAGTGTGGGCCCGATAGCCCGTACACTCCACAATGTCCCAGTGGGACCTGGACTAAAAGGAGAGGGCGTTTGTTGGGTTAAATAGACAAGAAAGAAACAGACTGCTCTGCATTGGTCTCTCAGCTGGGTCTTACATAAATCCCTGCTGGTCCTCAGGGCTGCTCAAAAGTCCTCACTTCTCTTCTGGATATTCCAGCTTGTGTCCCGCGTGACGTCCTTCCCTAAACTTCATGCACCCCAGGCCTCTGACCTCAGTTCTGTCTCCTTTACTCTCATCGCTGGCTCCCCAGTGACTTCCAAGAGATCAACACCGTCTGTGCCGTTTAGCACTCTTGAGTGCAGATGACAGAAACTGGCCCTGCTGTCTTCAGCAAAACGGGTTTCTAGGGATATGCAGACCAGCAGGAGCCACAGGGGGCTGGAGAAGCAAGCTTGGAAAATCAGATCGCAGAGGGGTCTGGAGGCTGGGCCCTGGAAGCGGCTGCCACCCTGGCCCTGCCTCCGTGGTGGGACACCCGGGCCGGCTGGCCG
Source organism: Phataginus tricuspis (assembly GCA_029783875.1). Taxonomy (NCBI): domain Eukaryota; kingdom Metazoa; phylum Chordata; class Mammalia; order Pholidota; family Manidae; genus Phataginus; species Phataginus tricuspis. The sequence goes on along the minus strand of JAQQAC010007117.1, from coordinate 17,907,400 downwards.
GCCCACTGGGAGTGCCTATGAGCCAGCCTACAGAGTGGCCCCAGGTGATCTTCAGGCCCGGTTCCCAGGTCCCTGGAGTCCCACCTGCACTAGAGGGCCTCGCTGTGTATCCACTGGGGTTGGGGGCCTCTGCTCTGGCCTGGGAGGACGCATAGCCCTCGCACTGCAGCCCGGAATCAACCTCCCCACCTGGCTGGGACGAGCTGGGGCAATGAAGGAGAAACCACAAGCAGAGACAGCGAGGAAACCTTCCTCCCAAGGGCCGCAGTCACCCTGAGCTGCTGGCCCACGGCAGAGAGCCTGTGCCCGGGCAGTGGAGGCCAGGCCGGCTGCCAGGAGCGGGTCCAGCTTAGGCCACCTCACCCTGAAGGCCAGTGCTCGTGGCCTGGGGTTGGCGCGGAGACCGGAATTTCTTCCCAAGGCTCCACTCCTGTCTGACCCCTGCCCCTCCCGTGGAAGGCTTTCTTGCTCCGGGACCGTCCCACCCACGGGGGCATAGGTCCTGCAGGCGCTGGCGCACCAGGAGCAGAGCGATCGGGACGCTCCGAGGGAGCGCGCTCTGGAACCCGGCGTCTGTTGGTGGTGATGCAGGTAGCAGGGCAGGGGTGGAGCCGAGCGTGGTCCTGCTCTGAATTTTCTTCCCACTCTCCCATTATTTGTTTAAATGATTTTATTTTAAAAAATTTTTTCTGTTTTTTTCTCTTGTCTCTTTTACCGGGGGCACAGGTATCAGAACTGTTAGGGTGGGGGCTCTACCAGGCGCATCAGGCCGAGGGGCCACGAGGGTCGTGCCTGCGGAGGGCACCAGTTCATGATGAAATAATAAATCCGTGACAGCACTTCACTGTCTCTCCTGCCCCCCACTCTCCACCGTGGCTTCCTTCCCACCCACGCCTTTACCTCCGGCGCCATCGGCAGTCAGCCCACCTGGCTGCTGCCCCTCCTCGGCGGTCGGTCTTCTCTCTGCAGTGTGGATGGCCCTGGGCCTCTGCGACAGTGTCCTCTCTGCCAGCATTTCTGTTTTTATTGACGTATCATCGATACACAATCTTATATATTGGTTTCAAGTACACAGCACAGTTACCGACACCGTTAGATGCCCACCCCACTGGTGCAGTTACCGTCTGTCAGCACAGGAGGACGTCAGAGGGCTACTGGCGGTCCTCTCCGAGCTGTGCCTACCCCGGTGACCAGCTTGCATTACGGGGGAGACTTCGTGCCCCTTTATCCCCCTCACCTACGTCGCCCCCATTCTCCCCCCCCATGTCACTGACCACCCCTTTGGGGCTCCCTTACACCTCTCTTTTGTCTTCCTATCCCTTAGGTGCGGACGGTCCCTCAAGTTCCATCCACACCCACGACTTTACTTATCACTGTCTGTAGCTGATTCCTGGATCTCTCTAGCCTAGGTTCCCTTCTAGATCCACATCTTCTGATTATCCTGTGAGCATCACTGCATGGATATTTTTGCGAAACACCAAGTCATTCAGTGTGGCTGGGCCACGGAGGCAGAGGAGGGGAAGGACCAGGGAAGGAGGAGATGGCAAGAGGCTGTGAAGGGCCGAGTGCGCCGGCGTGTCCATCGGGGCCCAGACACGGACAGCGTGGTCCATTCTGCCGCCCGCGCGAAGGGCTCAGCACCACTCCTGGGGACAGCGGTCAGGACTTAGGCACTCGGCCGCTGGCCAGGGACCACGTCCAAGACCAGGACCACTGATGGCAGAATGTTCTGCTGCACCTCTGCCCGATCAGCACCCCAAACTGGCGCTCTGCTCCCTGTCTCTCCTCCTGTTTGACTCGGCTCTGAGCCTAGGTCTCACTTGAACTAAGTCAGCCTGAGCTCTACCTACAGGAGGTCCCGGGAAATTCATGATCTTCCTTGCACCTCTACCTTCTGTGCCATGTCGGGGTAAACGCTGAGCCAGCCGGCCCACAATCTCTGCCATGTTGTGTCCCTTAGGCAGCAATCTTTTCATTGCAGGTGGCAGGAATCCAGCTTTATCAGGCTTTGATTAAAAAAAACGAAAGTATATCATTGACAATTCAGAGAAACGGCAGGGGTCAGTCTGGCTTCAGAGACAAGCGGCCCCTAGAACTTCCTCTCTGTCTGCAACCCCTGCTTATCTCAGTGTTGCTTCCATCCTGCCCACCACAGATGGACTTTCTCCAGCAGCGGGAGATGAGGCCACAATGCACCCATCTGTCATCTCTTCACCACGATTGAGAAAGAGGCTGGCTGTTCTTGGTTCTAATCACAAAAAATACTCGGAAAAGACTTCCAGCTTGAGTTACATGCCCGCCCCTTGTGCAGTGAAAGCAGGATTCTATATGACTGGCCCTGTTAAAGCCTCACTATGGAGATGGGTGAGAACCTGGGAGTTATCCCACTGAGGGGCAAAGGAGTAGAGGTATTTATATATAAAGCCCCGAGAGCCACTGGCTGAGGGCCTCCCTGGGGTCACCCCTCACTCTCCTGGCCTGCCCCACATGCGCACAGAGAGGCCTGTGGCCCAGCCTGAGCACAAAAGGCCCAAGGGGTGTAGGCGGAGCTGAGGGCTCAGTGTGCGTTAGCTCGTCCCGGCCCCCTGCTCCCCAGCGTTAGTTAAAAAGTTCCTTGAATGTAGGAACCGCATCCTATTTATTCTCCAGTCTCCTGCACGGCCTCCCACAGTCTTGAGCGCATGGTAATGGCCAGTGACTCCCTCTCCTTTGCTTACTAACAGGGCTTCAGGAGGTCTTCTTCCTGAGGGCCGTTTGGTATTGCCTCTGTGTGTCTTGGATTTTCTGAGACAGAATGAATTTCATGTCATTATATTTTTATCTTAGACATATAATTAAACATAATTATTTTTTATATTTTTCTAACACTTCTCATGCAGTTGCATTCATAAATAAGTAGTCTCTGTTAGACCCAGTCCTGTGTATCTCTCTCAACCTCATCTCCATAAGAAGCCATCTCCAAACTGGGGGACTTGGGAGCCCCCTTGCCTGAATCTGCCTGGCCAGCGGCATCCAGAGCCCTTGAGCCAGTGGAACAGACTTCGTGCTGCACTGAGAACTCCCCCACCCGCCCCCCGTAGGCAAGAGAGGCCTTCCATTTCCAGGTCACATCACCCGGCTTCAAGAGGCATCTTCAGAGCTTCAGGCAGTAGGTAAGCAAGCAGCTACCCCTCCTTTCCTCCAGCCACAACCCCGTCTCCTCCTAGCACTCTTGTCCTGGAGCCCAGGTGAGGAGTCTGGACCCTCATCCTAGTCCCCTGATGTTTGGGGACTCCTCCCCCAGTCTCCATGGTTTACTTGTGAGAGCCCAGCACCTCCCCTAACTCAGAATCCGCCAAGCATCGTCCTTGCCTGGAGGCCTCTGGCCCTGTGCTTATCTGTCCCACCAGATCGGACCCCTTGGAACAGATGATGGGTTATTGTATCCCCTAAAAATTGGGCGGCCGGAACTGGTCCTTGTCAGCCCCCCAGCCCTCGAGCCCTGCCAGCTTTTCTAGGTTCCCATTTGCCTCCCTTCCACTCTTCCTGTCTTGGTGTCCCGGTAAGCTTGGGGCTGAAGGCCCACCAGTTAAGGCGTTTATTTTAGGACACTCTCAGAGCGGGCTGCTTTTGTTGACATTTCCTGGACTTGGGATTCTGTCTTGCTTCTCTTATCCCTGGACTGCTGGTCGCTGGTGCTGTCTTTCTGCATCCTTGTGATGGGAAAGCTGAAGAGATGGGGTTTGGACATGAGCACCCGGCAGTGGGTGGTCGTACGGCATGAATGCCCAGTTCACAGCACGGGGCACCCAGACCAGTGTCAGCTCCAGATGCTTCTCCGATATATTAACTCCTCAGGAACGCCACCTCCATTTGGGGTTGGTGGCAAAAAGAGGAAGAGCTGTTTTTCTTTGTCCTGGGACTCGATGTGGTGTCAGAACGACCCTGTGCTACCTGCCTCCTGGACCCTCTGACATTCAGAGCTTCTATGTCGCCTTTCTTCATGCCCCTTCCCTTGAGATGTGCTTCTCCCTCCCCGCCTCCCTCTGTTTTTTTCTTTCTTTTCCTTTTCCCTTCGTCCCTTCCTCTTTGCCTCCCTTTCTTCCTTTTTTCCTTTTTAATTGTGAGAGCTCAACCCTCCTCCCACCCTTCGCTTTCTCACAGTCTTGGCACCTGTTGTTCTGTCTGTGCTGCAATACAAGCTCTTCTTTCCAGGGGCGTTAGGCCGCCTTGGCACACTTCTTTTATTCCCAAAGGATGCATGTATTTCTTGAAAATCTTCCCAAGGACCAGTGACATCTAGAAAAGTCCAGAAAATGATCCCTCATGAGGATTCTTCTTAAAGTCACTGTCATGGTCTCCAGCGTTTTGGTCAATCGACAGCGAATCCAGGAGACCTAAATAATCATTTCTGGGATTGTGCACTTGATCTCCACGTGGTCCCAGCAGCTCCCAGCCTGAGAAGAGAAAAAAGATGTCGTTCAATTTCCATTTAAATTGAGAATCTTTTCCCTGGAAACCCAGAGGCCTCCGTGCTGGCCCCCTGCTGCTTGCTTCCTTTTATGCATCCTATTTGGAGGATGGCAGAATTATTCCCTAAACATATCACTGCAGCTCTTCCGGCAGATTCTGTCTTCTAGGAATGTCACAAATGAATTACCGTGTGGTGTTGGCATGGGGCCTCAGCTAGCAGGAGCCAGTTATTTAAAAAAGTTCCAAACAAATCAGATCACTGCTTCACGAGTTACTGGCCAGGCATCTTCAGAAAGTCATGCAGCATCTCTCCCTTCCAATACCTGTCGCTGACCTGAATGTGCACAGATCACCCCCAGGTCCGCACTCCGGGGGTTTTGCCAGACACCCACTCCACCCATTTGCAGTAATCTCGTTGGGTCATTTCACTTATCAAAACTGTAAATGGGTGTCCAATCAGACCAGATCATTCAGTTTCCTCATTAGGCAGCACAGAGTCCCTTTTGCCAGATGGATTGAGTCACACCTATTTGTGGCACAACTTAATCACACTTTGGCCTGCTGTCAAGGCTGTGTTTCAAGGAGGAAATGTGTTCTCTTGGCTACATTGAACATACGCCATGCAGAGCTGGCATCTGCAGCTAAGAGAAGAAGGCTTTGCTGAATTGGAACATGTAAGCATATGTCTTATGGTTCACGTGCATTAGCTGTGAGCACATTGGAAGATCCGCTGTGCCTGATTTAAATTCTCCATAGAACTGTGTTTATGGGAAGAATGGGCTCTGCCTTCATTAGTTAGCACGTCAGGTGGATATTCAAAAATATTTAGTCTCGCGGATAAAAGAGTTAACAAAAGAACTGTGTGTCACAGTGTTGGGTTTTGCTGTTTATGTTTCTTAGAACTGTCAGCACGTCTGGAGGCGGATCTCTCCCTGAAGGACAGGTGTTCCCAAAAAGCAGGAGTTCAAAACGTCACTTAGAAAACAACTCCGGCACTTTATGCGTCTTTCCATCAGGAGTTTATCTGCTGTCTGATCTGAACTTTCCTGGTAAAGTTTTCCTCTGGTTCTTCTTTGTTTCCAAGAGAGAGCTCCCCTGGTCGCGGATCCGTCCAGAGACAGCCTCGGTGGCAGGCCTTTCACTCACTGGGATGGGCAGGGCCATTTAAGTGTTGAGCACCCAATAGAAAAACATTTTAAAAAAACTCATAGTGAAATGTTTGAGAAATTTTAGGCCATACTTTTCTCTAGACAGTGTTATTTACTTTGATTTTGTGGATGTTACATTCTAATGGTCTGGGATTCATTATTATCATTTTGAAGAATTATCCTTGTAAGAGACCAGTCTGAATCTGTTCTGATCTCCAGGCAAATGCCTCTGAATATGGACCAACACACAGAGGGGGTTTGTTTTGCCCTTTTCTGCTACAAGCAGAAAATATACTCTATTAATTGAGATATTGATATTGGTTAATTTCAGTTATTTCCTAGTGTAGGTATCATATCAATACTAAAACTTACGTGCTGACAGTCACTGTATATTTGCCACTGAGATGCATGGATACACTCGTCTCCAGGGACTCACCAAAGGGTGCCTAAAATGCGACAGGACGCAACCCTGGCCCTCACCCCGTTAAGCCTACCCGGCACTCCTGAGGGTGGCAGCGAGCAAGGCCTGCCTCTCATGGCCCCACCAGGGCTCCTGTTTCCACGGGAGCTCAGTGCTGCAGAGCTGCGAGCCCACCGCTGCCCCTCAGAGCGGGTTGGGCCACGTGGAGGAAAGGGGCAACTTTCTTCTCTCTACGTTGCTTCCAGGCAAGGTCTTGGTTGATGGGAGGCAGGCTCACGGCTGTGGCTTGGGCTGTTGTTGGGGCTCCTTGGCCCCGAGCCCCAGCCCATTGCCGTCCTCCCTGTTGGTCTGCGCTGAATCTCCTTCGCTCCACCTGGGGCTGGCCCTGTGGGACTGGCCCTGTGGGAGGCCCCCAGAAGGCGGGATGCCTTGGTGCTTGCAAGGCCCAGCAGCCCCTCAGTCTATAAGGGGGGGACTGTTACCCTCATCAGGGGGCTGTTATTCAGACCAATGCACGTCCCAGCTGGCTGGCTGGGATCCAGGCGCTCCCGACTTCCGTGAATCAGGCCTTTCAGTTCACACACACTGCCCCTTTTCTCCTCGAGGGGACACACGGCAGCATGGCCGCGGGGATGGGCTGGGTTCCCACAGCAGCTGTTAGATGCACCTGGAGCCACTGCTCCCTCCTTCCTCGAGTCCTGAAGTGGCGCCGGCTCCGGGCGACAGACTGCTCTCCTGTGGGCCCGTCTTCTTTCTCACTCCTGCTGGTGAGCGTCTGTGGCCCCGGATGCCTGCTGCTTGCCTACCACGGACACACTTGCAGGTGTTCCCAAGAGACTGTGCAGCCCCATTACACCGAGTGACAGGAGCAGAAGAGGGGAAAGAGCATCACTTACTACCATGTGCCAGGCCCACCGGGCATCCTCCAGGCGCCAGCAGCCCCTCACAGACCGTGGCTTTCTGCTCTCTCCCCTCATCTTCTAGGAACTTGGGTTTCTGCAGGCTGCCTTTTCAGGATAAGACTTTTTGTAGGGACCACAGAGTGGTGCAAATTATATGCTTTTTGACATTACAATTTTTAAAGCAGTGCTGTTGGTGTATAGTTGATACTATATATTTAAAGTGTACAATTTGATGACTTTTGATGTATGTCTCTATCCATGAAATCATAGCCAGGAATCAAGAGACTGAACATGTCTATCACTCCCAAACATATCTCTTTCTGTGCACTTTGTACTTGTTTTTATTGTCAGGCTTCTGTCCCTCAGCGTAATTATTCTGAATTTCATCTATGTTGTCATATGTGTTAAAAGCCCATTCATTTTTGTTACTGAGTAATATTCCACTGCGTGGATATACCACAGCTTGTTTGTGCAGTCACATGGTGATGGATATTTGGGTTGTTTCCAGTTCCGGGCTATTCGAATAAAACTACTCCAGGTCTTTGTATGGACATTTGCTTTCATTTAAATTGAGTAAATACCTAGGACTGGAATGGCTGGCTCATATGGTAGGTATAGATTTAATTTTTAAAGAAATTGCCAAACTGGTCTCCAAAGTGATGGCACCATTTTACATTCCCACCAGTAATGAATGAGAGTTTCCGTTTCCACAAATCTTCACCAACACTTGGTATGATCAGTCTTTTTAATATTTGTCATTCTAATAGGTGGATAGCCCATGTCCTTCTAGCTTTAATTTGCATTTTCCTAATCTAATGAGGTCAAGCATCTTTTCATGTGCATATTTGATATCTATCTATGGATATTCTTTGATGAAGTATCCATTCAACTCTTTTGCTTATTTATTTACTTTTCTTACTTAGCTTTGAGACATCTTTATATATTCTGGATGCAAGTCCTTTATCAGATATGTGTTCTGCAAATATTTTCTCCCAGTCTGTGATTTATCTTTTTGTTACCTTAACTATTTCTTTTGACAGGCAGAGTTTAAAATTTTTGATGATGTCCAATTTATCAATTTTTTTTCTATTTTTAATCATGCTTTTGATGTCATATCTAAGAAATCTTTACCTAAGTTAAGGTCACAAGTATTTTCACCTATGTTCTCCTCTAGAAGTACTGTAGTTGTAGGTTTTATATTGAGCTCTACAATTCATATTGAGTTAATTTCTTTAAGTAGTGGGAAATATGGATCAAAGTTCTTTTGTTTTGTCAATTACTCCAGTATTTTTTGTTGAAAAGATTATCTTTCTCCACTGAATTGTCTTTGCACCTTTGTCAAAAACAGGTGTCTGCATATATGTGTGTGTCTGGTTCTGGGTTGTCTTGAGTTTCATTGATCTATTTGTTTATCTTGGCATCAATAACAAACTGTCTTGAAATCAGGTAGTGTTAGTCATCATACTTTGTCTTTTTCAAAGTTGTTCTGGCTTTTCTGGGTCCTTTACATTTCCATAAGAATTTTAAAACCAACTTGTTGAGACTTCTTCAGAATTGCATTTCAATTTGGGGAGAATTAACATCATAACAATATTGAGTTGTTTGACCTATTAGTCTTTTTGTCAACAATGTATTATGGTTTTTAATGTAGAGGTATTGCATTTTGTGATTAGATTCATTTCTAAGTAATCACTTTTTTATGCTATTTCAGATGATATCTTCTAAAAATTTCAGTGAATTATAATAGCTTTTTGGGAGCATATTCCACTGTGTTTTCTACATAGACAATCAATTAATCTGTAAAGAAGTACAGTATTACCTCCTTTATAATATGGGTGCCTTTTTTTCTTTACTTATTGCAATAGCAAGAAATCCAGTACAATGTTGAATACAGGTGGTAAGAGTGATTTCCATTTTGATACTATTTATTTACCTCCTTCTGCTTATTGTAAGTTTAATTTCCTCCTCTTTTTCTAATTTCCTAAGATGGAAGCTGAAGCCATTAACTTGAACCTTTC
>JAQQAC010007117.1:17831703-17898449 GCA_029783875.1 Phataginus tricuspis | reverse complement strand
TTCTAATTTCCTAAGATGGAAGCTGAAGCCATTAACTTGAACCTTTCTTTTCTCATAATATAGGCATTTAGTGCTATAAATGTCACCCAAGTACTATTTTAGCTATGTCCCACAAATTTTAATGTTGCATTTTTTTTCACTCAGTTCAAAATAGTTTTAATTTTTCTTCTTTGATGCAGTATTTGGGGAATTTCCCAGAAATATTTATGTTATTGATTTCAAATTTAATTACATTATAGTCAAAGAACATACTTTGCATGACTTGAATCCTTTTAAATTTATTGAGACTTGTTTAATGACCCAGATTATGGTCTATTTTGGTAAATGTTCTGTATTCATTTGAAGAGACTGTATTCTGTTCTTGTTGAATGCAATGTCCTAAATGTCAATTAGGTCACATTGTTTGTGTTGTTAAATCTCTACACTCTTGCTAATTTTATTCATTGTTGAGGGATGTGTATTGAAATCTCTGTCTGCAATTACAGGCTGGCTTGTCAGTCCTGGAAGTTCTGTCAGATTTTGCTTCACATATTTTGAAACCCCATTATCAGGTGGTAAGCATTTAGAATCATTATGGCCTTCTGATGAATTGACCCCTTTGCCATTACAGAATGACCCTCCTTATCCTTGATGGTATTTTTTGCTCTGATGTTTACTTTTTCTAATACTAATATAACTGCGGCAACTGTCCTTTGGTGAGTGTAAGCATTGATAGCATTATCATTGATTAGTGGCATATTTTTTCATCCCTTTACTTTAAACCTTTTTTGTGTTTTATACTAAAAGTGTATTTCTCATCAGTAGCATAGATTCAAGCCTTACTTTTGTATCTAATATAAAAATCTCTGCCTTTTAATTTGAGTGCTTAGACCAGGTTGGGCCAGAGAGTGAATGTTTTAGGCTGTGGGCCAAGCTTGGGTGATCTTTGCTTCCTCTGCCTCTCCGCCTCCTCCTCCTTTTAAATGACACTTGAGAGGCAAAGACCATTCTTAGCTCATGGGCTGCATGAATCAGGCTGCAGGCCAGACTTGGCCTTTGATCTTTATTTGCTGACCTCTGGTTTAGACCACAGACATTTAATGTGATTACTGATATTGTTGGGTTAAAAGTATATCATCTTGCAGTTTTTTCTTCCTGTACCACCTGTTTTTGCTTTTGTTAGTGTTATTCCTTTTCTCCATTTTTTATGCCTTCTTTTGGATTAAGTATTTTTGTAATTCCATTATATCTCATTTTTGGCTTATTAGCTATAAGTCATTGTTTTGTTATTTTAGTGCTTGCCTTAGTGTTCACAATGCGTCTTTAGATAACCACGGTCTACCTTCAAGTGATGTTATAAAACATCACTCATCGTACAAGAGCCCTCAAGTAGTGTGCTTACATTTTCACCCTCCCATCCTTTGGGCTATAGTTAGCATACATTTTACTTTTATATATGTTATAAATTTTATGATGTGATTTTGGTTTAAATGGTCAATTATCTTTTAAGGAGATTTAAATAATTAAAAATAAATATCATGTATTTACCTATGTAGTTACCATTTCTAATGCTCTTCTTCCTTGAATGTAGATCAAGATTTCCATCTGGTGTCATTTTCCTTCTGCCTGAAGGACTTTCCAGTCTGAATCCTAGTCTCTAATGTAGTTAAAACTTTCCTTGTAGTATGAGTCTGTTGATGGTAAATTCCTCTAGCTTTGTATTTCTGAAAAAGTCTTTATTTGTATCTTTGTTTTTAAAAGATAGTTTCACTGGGTATAAATTCTAGATGACAGTTTCTTCTTTCATTACTTTAAAGATGATCCACTCTCCTCTCAACTTCTATGAATTCTGATGATAAATCTGTCATTCTTTTTCTTTGTTTCTTTGTAAGGTGTCTGTACTCCCACCTCTGGGTTGCTTATAAGACTTTGTCTGTAGCACTGATTTTGAGCAGCTTGGTCACAGTATGTCTTGATAGGCATTTCTTTGTCATACTTAGGGTTTGTTGAGCTGCTTTTATTTGTGGGTCTATATTTTTCATCAAATTTGGAAAAAAATTGCCTATAATTTTTCCAAATGTTTTTTCTTATATCTCCCTCCTTCAGGAACTCCAGTGAAATGTGCAACAGACTGCTTGAAATCATCTCACAGCTCATTTTACAAGATTATTCTTTCTCTATGTGTTTCATTTTGGATAGTGACTATTTCTATGTCTTTATGTTTATTAATTTCTTCTTCAGCAATTTCTACTACACTGTTAATTCCAAGCAGTATAGTTTTTATTTCAGACTTTGTAGTTTTCATCTGTGGGAGTTTTATTTGGGTATTTTTAATATCTCCCATGTCTCTGCTTAACATTTTGAACATATGGAAGTAAGTTATACGAACTGTTTTAGTGTCCTTTTTTGCTAGCTGAACATCTGTGTCTGTTCTGGATTAGTTTCATTTGATTGATTTTTCTCCTCATTATAGGTCATATTTTCCTACTTCTAATGTCTGTTTTTTTATTAGATGCCAGCCATTGTGAATTGTACCTTGTTGAATGTTGGCTGCATATTTATTTATGTATTCTTGATATTTTTTTCCTGGGACAAAATTCAGTTACTTGGAAGTAGTTTGATCCTTTTTTGGTCTTGCTCTTAAGATGTATTAGTCAGCACCAGAGCTGTAGTTAGTCTGATTCTGGTGTTTAGTTTAATTTTGCTAATTCCAATGTTTCTTACTTCATCTTTGCCATAAGTGGAAGTCTTTTTTGACAGATTTTTAATTTTGGGAAAACTGATGAAGGCCTGAAGGAAAATTGTACCACTGAGTGCCAGCCAGCATTTGGGAGTCAACCTCATCTGGGTTAATATTTCACTCTTATTAGGGCTCTGGATAACTTTACTGTCTTATAATATTTCCATATCTAATAAAAAATTATCTGCGAAATAATCCTCTATATTCTCACTCTTTTATAGACTTTTGCCCTCTCCTTTCTTTCAGCTGGTGTGTGGGATTTACATAACTTTCAGTTTGTCTGTTGTCAGTGATAAAGTTCGAGAGATCCTATGTCTGTATGTTCCAGTTTTCATTTCTGTGGAGTTATTACTTTAAAACTGAATGGCTTCTAAAAATACTTTATTATATTCTTGGATTATGCAAGTCAGGAGTTCATACAGAGCACAGTGAAATTGGCCTATGTTTCGTGATGTCTTGCACCTGGGCTTGGAAGTCTCAGTGGCTGGCTGTGACTCGCTGGATGGGCGCTGGCTGGAGGCATCTTCACTCCCATGTTTAGCAGCTGACACTGGCTGTCATCCGTGACCTCATGTAGGGCCATCAACCAGAGCATCTATATATGGTCCCTCTCTGTGGCCTGGGCTTTCTCACAGTGGCCTCAGTATCGCTGGACTCCTTACATCATGTCCCAGAGTACAAGATCAAACTGTACCACCTGTAATGACCTAGCTTTGGAAGACACACATCATTATCGCTATTTCAGCCTGTTGGCTTAAGCAGTCACAATCCCACTTCAATCCAAGGGAAGTGAGGTAGACTCCATCTCTTGATGGCATGCTGGCAAGGATAGAGAATGGAAGTGCGTGTGAGAAGTAAGATATTGTTGTGATCATCTTTGGAAAATATAATCTGCCTCTGGTCACAAAAGTTCACATCTACCTTCACCCCACCCCACAGGACTTTCAAAGAGTGTCCTCCCATTGTGGCACCAGTTCATAGTCTAAGATCTTGCCCACTGAATTAGGTCCAGGGGACAGTGGGGCTTTTATGGTGCAATTCTTGTAGTTTAGTTCTTGCTCTGAAGGTCTATGAACTAAAGAGACAAGTCATCTGCCCCCTTCCCCCACGCGGCCAGGTGAGACAAGCACAAGATAATATGGGTAAATTGTTAGTGTCTTTCCATTTTAAAGAGCACAGATGAAAGGCACATGGCAGCCCCTGGTCTCAGCAACCCAAAAAGCCAGCCAGGTGCACACAGTCGGTTTCGTAGTTGGGGCTCAGGCCTGCTCCCCTGAGTCAACCTTCAGGACTGTGGCTTCTCCTGCCGGGCCCCTGGTTCATCCCCTTAGTCTTTCTTCTTTTCTATACAAAGTCTTCCATGTTTGTGGCTGAGTACGCTTCTCAGCCTGCTCGGCTCCCTACACGTTCACAGGCTCAGAGGCTTCTGTTCATTTTGTACTTTTTGTCTCTTTCAATCTAGCAGCTACAATTCTTTTAAAAGTTTTATGGGATTCTTGTATGTCAGCATAACATATTTCATCAGTTAAACCCCACATCCACGAATCTCTCTGAGACGTGCCCTTTTTTACCCTGAGAAGTCTCTGAGGCTGCCACGAGGCAACATCCTCAGGCACCCTAGAAACGCTATTGTTCAACAAAGAGGCTCTGCAAGGGATGCCCTCAAGATACTCCGAAGTCCTCCTGTCTATCTGAAAGAGTCTATCTGTACCACTTTAATTCTTTTTAAGTTCCTAAGAAGGAGTTTTACAGTCACAGTCTTGACTTTGTATTTACTTTGAGAACTTTTCATTATCTTAGTGCCCTGGATTTGATCTTCACCCCGAGGCCTTTTCTGTTTTAGAGAATTTTCTGCTGTGAGAGAATGGAGATGATAAACAGTTTTATTTATAAACCTTACAAATCCTATATCCTTTATATTTCTTCTAATTTTTTTTTAACACTGACTGGTTCCTTTTATATGGCTAAAATTCTCCTGGGCACTCTGGCCTCCCGCTTGGAAATCTCTTTAGCCAATCTACCCCTTCATTGGGTTTATTTTTACTTTTCACGTCATGGTAAGAACAGCAGTGTTGCCAAACCTTGTGCCATGATGTGACGAAGTCATCTCGCTCTGGGTCTTCTCCTTTTTCTCAGTAGCTCCCCAAGTTGGGTCATCTCTGTTGAGCGAAGCAATCACAGGACCGCCCAGATTCAAGGGGAGGAGAGTGGCGAGGTCTTGAGCGGATGAGACAAGGTCACTGTGTAGAAGAGAAAGTGAGAAAGGAGGTCCTGCCACGGGCTCCCTGAGAAAGCATGATGTGCCAATCACCAGGAGCAGTTTCAGGGCTTCCCACTCGAAGACGCTGTCGCGGGACAAGGTCAGTGAGGTCTACTCAGCAAAAATTGCATGACGGGGCTGGTCCCTCCTGCATCTTCTTGGAATGCTGCTTGTTATATGAGATAAGGGTGTGATGGCGGAGGCAGAGGAGTAATGCTGAGAGGAAATGGCACAGGCAGCAGGTGCGCGGCCCCGGCGTCACAGGACAGCGGGGGCTGCAACAGCCTTTGCTTTCTCCTTATCGCTCTGTTCCTCCAGGAGTCGTGGCCATGAGATAAAGGGTTGTGGGTCAGTAAATAGTTCAGTGACCACTTTTGCCACCCCATGTTTGTCACCTACTCCACTTTTTTTCAGTGCTGACTTTATTAATTCTTCATGAGTATCAGCCTGTGCCAGTTGGCGTGCTGGGCACTGGGGCTTTGAAAAATGTTGCTCCTGACCTAAGTTATCTCAGAGGGATGGGCAGAGACAAACCTGTTAACAAATAATTTAAATGTGCCTGGATAATTTCTGGGGAATGCTTTTAAAAAAGCAGCTAAGGGAAAGTAAAAGGTCAAGAAAGATTTCATCGTGGGGCAGGTGGACAGGGTATTGTTGATTGTTAGTTCATGAAAGTAAGAATTAGTTTCCAGGTAGAGGATTAGACGATACAAACAGTATTCTTGGCGGAAAGAGTGATAAGGCTGAAAGCACACAGATGTGGAAGGGTGCATGTGGTTCTAAGAAGAATGAGAAGTTCAGAATGACTGGACCATAGTGGGCCTAATGGGAAGGGGGGATGAGGCTGAGAAGGTTGGGCTAGACTGCCATGGACTGTCTGTACACTTTATGTAGCTTCAGGCATTGAGAGGCCAGCAAAGGTCCTTAAGTAGAAAATAACCAGGCAGATGACACTGATGGCGCTACGAGAGTGAGGAAAAAAGCTGGTGTCAGGGAGAATGCGTAAGAAATTGTTGGAACAGTTCAGGAGAAAGAAAAGCAAGTACTGGGCTAAGACAGACAGTAGGGTTTCAGGGACGGAGTTAGGTTCCGAGGCTTATTCTGGAGGCCGAATGTGAGGGCAGAGTCTTCAGGGTGTGTAGCTTAGGAAGCTCCTGGAGCCACGATGCCCTTCGCTGGAACAGAGTGCGCAGAGGAAGAGACACGTTTGTAGGACACGGTAGAGAAAGTTCAGTTTGGTGCCTATGAGGCGTGTGGTGTCTGTGGAACATTCAGAAAGACAAGTCTGGAATACGAGTGGGATTTGGGAGAGAGGCTAAAACTGAAGGGAAGCTGAAGGGTGTCCCCACGTTTTACATTGTGCAAGCTTTGGGACCTGGGCTTTGCTACTGTGCTGAAATAGAGCATGACACTATTAACACACCTTTGCTCAGTTTTAAACTCAGGAGCACTTCGTCATTTCAGAAGCTTCAACATCCCTTGCTGGAGAACGCCAAGAGAGGGCTTGGGGTCCAGCAGGTAAAGGGGTCAGCAGATGACTGGTGGACTGAATTGGGGTTAAAGGCCAGTCCCTGGCCATCCGTCCCTGACTCAGCCACTGATGTAGTATTTATTCGAAGTGCCCCTCTTACTTCCTAAGGGATGGCTTGTAGAGAAGGTCCACACACATTAGAGATGAGTGAGAGAGTCCAGTAATGAAAGGAGAAAATATCTATCAGAACCTTCAGCCAAGAATAACTACAATTGAGCAGAAAATGTACCTGTGAGTTTACTGGCAGCCAAGGGAAGAAGAGAAACATGATAGGTCTGTTATTATTCCCTGAGTTCCTCCCTGAATTAAATGTGAGGGAAACAGATTGTCCCAGGGAACCGAAGGAATAAAGCGAGAGCATCTTCAAAACTCCCTTTATGACCAAATGACATTGTTCTCAGAGTGAAACTGACCCCATCCTGTTAAATCCTGATTGTGTGGAGACAAAACTCGCTGCAGCCCTAGAGCCCCTCCCCCCAGCCCCTCCCGCTGTCCCTAGAGCCCCTCCCCCCAGCCCCTCACCCTGTCCCTAGAGCCCCTTGCCCCCCAGCCCCTCACCCTGTCCCTAGAGCCCCTTCCCCCAGCCCCTCACCCTGTCCCTAGAGCCCCTCCCCCAGCCCCTCACCCTGTCCCTTGAGCCCCTCCCCCCAGCCCCTCACCGTGTCCCTAGAGCCCCTCCCCCAGCCCCTCACCCTGTCCCTAGAGCCCCTCCCCCCAGCCCCTCACCCTGTCCCTAGAGGCCCTCCCCCCAGCCCCTGACCCTGTCCCTAGAGCCCCTCACCCCCAGCCCTTTACCCTGAGGGACCCACCTGTTGTTCCAGTGCACAAGTTTCTGGGTGACAAGACTCAAAATATGGGTTGAAATGTACAGACTCCACTAGGGTCTTACAAACTCAGATATTCTCAATGTCCAGATACAAGATAAATGAATGAAACCACGTGTGTGTGGCGGGATGATGGTGACCTAAGGGCAGGTCTCAGCCTAAAGCCTTTAAACCTACATTTTGAAAAACACAGTGTATTTGCATGTGTGTGTGTGGCTGTGTGACTGTGTGTGGTCGTGTGTGGTTGTGCGTGTGGCTGTGTGACTGTGTGTCGGGTGGGGGAGACCCTGAAGGCACACACGTGGCCGAGCCCGGCTGGTGGGCAACCGGTTTGCTGTGTGAAGGCAGGAGGCATGGCGGGTGTGGCTCGGGGTGCTGGCATGGCCCCCACGGGGACTGAGATGCCGCCGCCTGCTGGGGTCGGTGAAGAGGAGCCCCCTCGGCTCCCGGTGAGCAGGAGGCAAAGGTGATGTTTGGCTGGGAGCATGAAGGGCTTGAACTTGCGCCTTCTCCCGTGGAGGTCACCCCAACCCCGCAAGGCAGCCCCCGGAGTGTTCCCGGGAAGAGCCGAGATGGTCCTGAGGAAACACTCTGTCCATAGGATCGATCAGCTCCTCAACAGCCTCTAACAGCTCTGACCGTCTAATGTACAGACAAGATGGTGTCGACATTGAGGGCTTTGAGCTCCCACTTTCGCTGTAATGTTCCTGCTGAGACGCTGGGTTGGGGCTGGGACCTGGCCTCCCGGGCCCACCAGGCCGAGCCGGCTCTGCAAGCAATGAACTGAGTTGCACTGTGGGATGGAATGCTCGGTCCTGTCCATCTGGAGGCTGAATAGTCTCTGCTGAATGTGACGGAGTCCAGCACAGCTGACATGAGCTGAGAGTGACCGGCCCCTGGTTCACAGCCAGGCCTCCATGTCAGCAGACCGTCATCACTGCTTGTGTCCCCGTCTGGCAGCTGCACCCGAGGACCTAGAAGGTGAATTACATCCCATGGGCGCTGGTTATAGGGCAGGAAAGCCGGGGCGCAGCCGCACTCCAGGTCACCAAGGCTAAGATCTGCTCAGTTAGAGCCCCCTTCCGACCCACAGTCACTTACCTCAGCGCTGTGGCCTCATTTTCCTGCATAAACCAGGGGAGCGTGTTGCCAGAGAGGGAAGAATGCCCATCGAATGTATACAAGCTGCCAGCCTGAAACCCAAAGCCAAATGTGTTCCTGAACTTGGCATTGTTTTAAATGCTGAAGTTCAGAATTGCATCAGATAAAAGTTTAATTCCCAACTAGGAATTATTTTCATGCAATGTCAGGGCTGGTGGGACTTGACTGAAACGGTGCCCCCACTGGCTGTTGCTTGAGTGATCTGTTGTTCCCTCCCTATGAACATGCTAATGTTAGGGGTACAGCCCCTCTCAAAGGCGCCTTTATCCCCAAATGGATGTCTGACCCCACACTGTCCTCCCAGGAGCCTGGGGAGGGGGGTGTCTGGGTCTCTTCCATGGCCTCATTAGCATATTGTAGCTCAGCTTCCAAGGGTGATACATTTAAAGAACATGAAACACAATTAGGAAGATTTTTAAGAGGTTACACATGGTGGCAGGTTCTGAGGGTGTCTGGATTTCCCTTCCAAGTGCATCTAAGTCACTCCTGAGAACAGCTGGAGCTCAAAGGCCAGCCTCTGTGTGCATTGAATTTACATAAGCTCTGGAGGTATTTTTAGCTCCCTGCACTCTCTTCATATTCTTTTCTTTTCTGTCTTACAAAGGGGGGAGGCTGCAAGCCTAGGATTCTGAGCTCTTGGTCTGCAGAGGTTCCGATGTTTTCTTTTTCAGATCCTCTGGGGGTACGTAGGAGCAGAAATGGGTGCAGGTGCCATGAACCTGCTGTCCGTAAAGCCCTTGCATCCAGGCGGCGGGGGGTGGCGGGGTCACTCCAGTGGGGTGACATCTGCTTGCATGGGACTGCTCATTTTAGAATTAGACTGGCTGAGATGATAGACATTGAAGAGCCTGGCATAGTACTAACAAACTTATTGTTTTCTTCCCTTTCTCCTCCCCCATATGAAGCAGCCTACCTGGGACTCTGAATCAAGGTTCTGGGGAAGACTACAGGAAACTGGGGAGGGTAAATATCCGATTGTATTTCTCATTCATTCAACGAACACTTATTGAGCAGCAACCATGTGCCAGGCTTTGCATCAGGTGGAACCCAAAATGGTACAAGAATAGAGCCTCTCCGTGGTCCAGGAGTAAAGCGTGTGTGCACACGCATGTGCATAAGGGGGCTGTGCAAGCTGTCGCCTCACCCAGGCAGCCTGTGAGTTCACAGTGTTCGCTCATCTCCTGTCCGCATATATCAAAGGAGACCAGAGATTCCTGGGGCTGGGAGAGCTCTGCTGCCAAGGAGCCCCGGACCCTGGTCCTGACTCTGTCACTGGGTGATCTGGGCCAGTCGCCGCCCACCATGCTCCAGGCCAGCCGTGGAAGCCGCGGGCCGGCCGCTGGGGACGCGTGGGAGAGGCGCACCCTGCCCACGTGTGCTTTCCTTGGTCATTTTGTAGTTTGGATCAAACAAGACAATAGGCAGGATTCTGTGAGCGGCGAGCACCGGAGGAGGAGCTCTCAGGCTTCCTGCAGCCCCGGCTCAAGAATTCCAGGACCTAAACCACCTGCGCCCCTGCCCTGTGCTCTGCCCAGTAGGGCTGGTCTGCCACAGCCAGCAGTTAATGTGTGTAAAATAACAGTGACGAACACCTCTGAAAAGATAGGCTTTTTATATATTTCTATGACACGGGCTCTTTGAGGAAGTATTTGGTGAAATAAAGTCACAAGGTTCATATGAACCCCTGACAGAATCCAGCCTGGACCCGGTGCCACAAGGTCTGGAGCCCCCAGGGCCTGTTTCCCGTCCCTGCTGTGCTGGGTCCTCCCCTGCCGACTTCTCTCGGTGTCTATTTGGTCACTGGACGTGCGGCGTGCAGACCCCTCACCGGACACCTGTCGCTTGTTGAGGGACACAGATGTGTGCACCGACCGTCAGGAGATGCTCCATTTCTTACCTACGTCAGCTCCCTCCGGGGCCACCCTAGATCCTCCTCAGCCCTGAAATCGGAGCATCAAAACCTCCAGGGGCCTCTGGGGAGTCTGCCTCGCAAGCCTGGCTTCACAACAGACACTGTCATTCCGATTTCTGACACTGTGATAGGAAGGTCAGGTCCTGGAGTTGGAAAAGGTTTCCCCAGGGACACATGGCCCCCAAAGCCCCATTCACAGCATCATGGCTCGGGAAATACAGTCCAGGTAAGACAATCCTGTCTGCCTACTGGTGCCCAGGAGAAGGGTCCAGTGGGGATGGCGTCTGTCCAGTCTGCTTGCCAGGCTGTGCACTCACATGAGGTCTGCTAGCAAGGAGGGCCTTTTCCTGTTTGCACAGGAGCCTTACAGGATAGCCCTCTCTTACCTGCTCAGTGAGACTAAAAATAGGCTCTTACTAGAGGGTCCATGGACACCCCATTGCGAATCCCATATTGCACCCCTGTTGACCAGAACCTGTTCACAGGGGACAGAAGGGAGCTGGAGGACCCGCCAAAGCAGTGGGTTGAGCTGGTGGCCGAGGGTGAGGCTCAGCTCCCAGGCCCCTGCACAGCCGTCACAGCTGTGGGTCCTACAGAGGGCGGCCCTGCACACAGACGGGTAACAGATGTGCTGGCGTGCAGACGCCTACGGACACACACGGGGAGAGACACATCAACACTGATGGTGCCCCCAGGCTCACTGTGGGGGACACGGGGACACCCCACTGACCTCCACTGGCGACAAAGGACTTACTTCACCAGCTGGGGGGCTGCCAGAAGACAGCTGCAGTACCAGCCCTTGGTGGGTGGCCTGGCCAAGGTCACACTGCTCCGGGGAGCGGCCCGGGTCCAGCGACTGGCGGGGCCCTGAGAAGCGCCCGGCCTCTTTGCCCCAGCTGGGGCGACCCCAGGGCCATGTGCGTACGGGGAAGGCATGACCCTGTTCCTTGGCCTTTGCTTGCTGGCCTTGTTCCCAGATGTCTTCGTTCTTTGTTCCTCGCCAGCCGCTGCTCATTCTCCACTCGCCGTTTTGCCCCCCAGGTCCCCAGGGACCCCCTGTGGCAGGTGATCAGTCGTCACGCTGAAGCTTGGCTGGATGAGGAGGCCGGTGGCCGAGCGCTGGGGCCTGCAGGGGAGACGCCCGCGCTGGGAGGGAGGTCACGGGGAGTCGCCACCAGGGCCCCTTCTGGCCCCGACTATGAACCCACAGAGCTGAGAACTGACGGCCGTGCTTTCCCAGAGCAGGAGGAACAGACCCTCAACCTCCACTCACTCCACGGCCTCTGCTCCCCACCCCTCGCCCCTTTCTGTTGTTCCTGCCCCGCCCCCGACCTCCATCTGTGTGTCCTGGAGGCCCAGGTCCTGCTGTCTGCACAGCCACGTTTCCCAAGACTGTCTTCTGTTCGGCCCTCTGTACCAGTCCCCGAAGGACCTGGGCCCCAGCTGGCCCCCTCCCGCCTGCTGCCCACGCTGCCTCGCGTGGTCCTGTGCCCCGGAGGCCCTCTCACCGCTCCCTTGCCCTCCCGGGGTCCTGCTCTCCTTCGGGATTCTGACCGACATGGGCTCGCCCGGGCGCCAGGTCTGACTCAGGTGCTCCATCCTGGGCTTCTCAGCACTGCTTCCTCCTGTCAGAGCGCCCTGCCTGCCACGGGCGCGTGTGCCCTGCGTGTCTGGTGCCTCTGCTGTCCTCACACCCGGCCCAGTGTCTGGCATACAGAGAGCCTCAATAATGTGCGGCGAGTGGATGGATGAATGGGTCTATGACTGCTTCTTCCCCATGACCCTCTTCTGAGATTCCTTGGGGTGGGACGCATGCTCGTTGGTGGAATGGGGGCCGCAGTGTCCGGGGGGGGCAGCAGCAGGGTGTGGGAAGACTGCCCTGGGTCTCTTTTCAGCAATGGGGAACCAAGAATGTACTTGAGTCTCACTTCCCTTGACTTTTGCCTCTGACCTCTGACTGGTGACCCCCTGGCAGTGACCCCCTGGGATGCCCCACCCTGCCCGGCCCTGCTCACACCCCCTCCTCTCTCTGCGCCAGACGCTGAGTACCCCCCTCTGGCTCGCACAACAAGAGTTCTATCATCTGAGTCACTCAGGTTTCCACCTGACGGCTCCGTGTTGTTTCTGACGTTCTCCAGCTCGGTGTGCGGCGCCCAGGAGGGAGCGCGTGGCTGAATCCTCTGGAACACATCCCACTCCCGGAAGGCGAGTTCAGCCTTCACTCCAGAAGCCAGAGAGCCTCACAGCGCCCAGGAAGGGCAGGCTTTATCAGGGATAGGCGGGTGTCCCCCGCAGGAGCCCTGGCCTGGCTCGGAGGGGTGGTGGAGCTTCAAGGAACCACCTGGTCCCTCACCGGTCCCAGCCTGCCTCGTTTCCATTCAGTCCCACTTTGTTCCCTTCGTATTCGTTGTGTCGAACCCAGGTTCTTCATGCTGAAGTTGCTCTTCCTCCGTGTTGCTTGTAAAAGCCATTTAGGGCACGGACTTTCCTGGACGAAATCATGCACTAGGAACTCAAATTCATGATTCCTGCATTCCCTTCCCCCTAAGCTGCACTGTGTGACCTGCTGTCACCCAGGGACCGTGTGTTCTAGAGGGATCCGTTCACTCCCATGTATTACTGATACTGCCTGCCAATCCTCCCAGGACCTATTTTTCTGAAGAAGGGAGCAGAGGGTTAAAGAACATGCTTAACTCAAAGGCTTACCTCCCTAATGGAACTGTAGTCACTGGCATGGCCGGATAATTTGTAGCAAAGAGGATGTCCACTTTACATGAATAACCAAGTCAAGGTCTTAGGATATTAGAGCTGGAAAGAAGTCTGAGGTTATCTAGTCCCTTGTCTTGTCTTTGCAAACAAGGAAATGAGGCCCAAAGAGGCCTCCGCTCGGCCCCTGGCAGAGTTGGTGTGAAGCCCTTCTGCTTCCTTCCCCAGCGCTCCGTGCACCGTAGTAATCGTCACCTTTCTGGAGCAATACTACGTGCAGAGCATCATTCTAAGGTCTTACAGGTATGTTGTGCTTTACTTAGTCTTGGCAGGCCCGCGAGGAAGGTACTATTAATATCCCCATTCTATAGAGGAGGCAACTGAGATCCAGAGAGGTTAAGCAAACCTCCTAAAGACACAGATGGAAGGCGGCAGGGCCCCGTCTTACATGGCACACGGTGCTCACACAGCCTCTGCACCTTGTTCCAGGGGCTCCTTTGAAGCCCTGTTGTGGCATCAGTTTCCATCCGTTCTGCCACCTTCCATTCTTTTTCAGGCATGTGTCCTTTGCACCCCACATTCCCACCCTTGTGGTAAAGGCCAGGATCGCATAGAAAACCATCATCCCTGCAGGGCCCTCCTGCCCGCGTCCCTCGCAGGTGAGTGGGTGTCACAGGGCTGCTAGTAAAGCCAGAAGTGGATGCTGAACTGCAGCCCTCCTCCTGGACGTCAGCCAGGCAGTCCCCGTGAGTCTGTGATGTCACCGTCCTCTCCAGTGATGTCATCCCTTCCCCCAGCAGGAACACACACTACCTCACGTGCCCCAGACAGCTGAATCCTGAGATTCATGAGAAATAAAATCTGTCTCCAGCCAGAGTCAGGAACTAGTCTCTCCTGTCTGCTGGTGCCCTGCCCAAGGGAACAATCCGTTCTGGCCGCACGGGTTAGCATGGCACCCCCGGGGTGAGGGGTCTCCCTGGGCCACCCCTCGCCCGCCCCTGTCTCCTCTGTGTCAGGGAACCAGAGCCGAGATCCTCCCCCACTTGCATGGCCTTTCAGCTCAGCTGTTCCTCTGCTAGGGGCGGCCAGGGGGGGACCTGGGGGCGGCATGGTGCTGAGCCATTAGGAGCTTGGTTAAAATAAACTAAGTTCCAGGTGCAGGGTGGTGGTTGGCGCCAGGTCCAGGTGGGCGTCTGCCCCCGTCCCGAGAGGGTCTGGGTGTGGCCCAGGCCTCCTGAATGGGGAATGAATGGCCCAGGGCCGGAGGCTGTGTTCAGAGCAAGAGAAATGCACATTGGCGATTATGTGTTAGAAATGGGACCCAGAGGGGGCAAAGGGCACCTTGTCATTCCTCACTTTTATGCCGTGAGGGCCGGGCGGTCATCAGGTTGACTTGGTGCTGGATGTCGTGCTGGGCACGGAGCATCGCGCGGGGAGGGGGCGTGAAATCCAGTCGGTAGCTCGGGTGTGAGGGTCAGTGAGCTCCGTGCTCTGTAATCAGTCTGGTTTCCTTTCCAGAGGATGTGGGGGAGGCGGGAGCGGCCCAGCACCCATCCATGGGTGCAGTAGTCCTGGCAGGAGAGGCCTCTCTTCCAGGCGAAGGTGCTCACTCCCGCCTGGCCCTTTGCCCCCCAGCCTCTCCCCAAGGTGCAAGAGGGACGGGGGGAGCTCCGCGCAACCTCAAGGCAGGGGCAGTTTGTGGGATCTGCCGTTCCTTTGTCTCCAGAGCCACACCCTTCTCCTCCAGGCACGGTGTCGGTGTCTGGTTTAAGGCCTGGCCCTCTGGATCTGCTCAGAGCCGTGTCCCTTGCCTCCCCCTGTGGGCTCAGCACACGTGGTGCTGTGGGCCCCCTGAAGCCAGGTCCGTGGCTGGGAATCTGACCGCCATCATCTGCCGCGGCTGTGGTGACACCGAGGGCCTCTGGCTGCTTCTGCTCCGCCCTTGCCACAAAGGAGCCAGGGGAGGTGCAGGGAGGCCCAGCCCCAGGGCTTCCCAGCCTGTGAGGCGGCCTTCATGTCTGTCTTGTCCACTGTCATAAACCCTTCAAGGACAGAGACAGTATCGTACTTTTCTTTTCATCAGTAAATCTGTTTTACCACTGGAAGCATAGTAAGAACTCAGTGAATGTTTATTGAATGAAGGCACGAAGCATGTATGGCTGAGAGGCCACGTGATGCGGACACACGCATAGCATCCTTTGGAGAAAATCAGCCTCTTGGACTCGCAGATGTTTCCAGAACAACTGGAAACCGTGTTGACTCTAAGCAGCTAACTTTTGCTAAAAAGCTGCTGAGGGCCAGGCCCTGGGCCAAGGGTGTCACAAACTCATTTCCTCCATTAGCCCCACACGGTCCGTTGAGGCCAATGGGTGGGTTTATCCCACGGCTGTGCCCATCTCGCAGATGAGGAAAAGGCCTAGAGATGTGAAGCGACTTGCCCAGAGTCACACAGCTGGGAGCAGGCAGAGCCTCGGGCTTGAGACCTACATCCAGAAAATGAGCTCTCCTTTCAACGAAAGCTTCAAAGGAGCCTCCTGAGAGGCTGCCTAGGCTTGAGGAGCTGTTGGGCCCGTGAAAAACCCCAAGAGGAAGGGGCCTCTGATCTAATAGGGCCCAAGGCCCGGTTCAGCAGGTAGAGACAAGTGTATAAATACGAGGAGGAACTTCTGTAAACCGAGTGCCCTAAGGAATGTCAAATAATATGTTCCAGCAGCATGCATCCTGTGAGACAGGCCGGGCCCCCATGCCACTGCGCTCCTCCGTGTGAGCAGACTGGGAGCCCAGGGTAACGGGTCCTCGAGTGCGGCTGACGCGGGAGGGAAAAGCATCTCTCCCCTCTGGGGCTGCAATCTAATTTCATACTAAATTAACTGCGGTTTATGTAATTCTTTTCATTTACACCAGGAGTTTCTTTGCTGCTTCCTTTTTCTGAAACTTGGAGACCATACATGTTTGCAAAATGAATTTTTAAAAATAAAACAGAAGAAAGGATTAAGCCAGAGAAGCCCCAAGTTTCCTGCCTCCTGCCTGGACCAGCCCATGCGTCGCCTTTTCCAGAACTAGTGTGGCAGCTGTTCCCGCGGGGGCCCAGGCCTCCCAAGGAAATGACCCTCATGCGGAATCTGGGGACGGTGGCAGAGCCAGACTTAAAGGGAGAGAAGCAGAGGAAACTCCTGCGAGTGACTCTCAGAAGGGGGCCAAGTGACACGGAGCCCCAATCTCACCTCCGTGAGTCCCTCCTTTTCCTCCTGTCCGCCTCCTCTGACGCCCTGAGAGGCCCTCACCCAGCAGTGTCCAAAGCGTCCACGGTCCTCCCTCTCCTGGAAAGTCCCCTCCTTCTGCTCTTCCATGATGGCAGGCCAGAGCCAGGCGAGAGGGCGCCCAGGTCCGGCCCACTGGACCCCCGCTGGCCTGGGCTTCGGCCCTTTTACAGCCCTCGCTGCTGCGGCCCCCAGCCTGGGAATCCTGATCCGGAGCTGTGCGGGGCGTAGAATCCCCCTCGGGCCCCACGAAGCCCTGTGGGCCCTTCCGCCTGCAGTTCTCCCAGCCTCCTCTCGGGCCGTGGTCTGCCGTCCGGGCCCAGGGATGCCTTTGTTTCTTTAACTCACAGGGATCTTTCCTGCCTTTCTGGTAGATGCCCCCCTTCCCTGGAGAGCCCAGCCCCGCGCTCATTTGGCTGGTTCCTTCCCAAGCTTCATGTGGAAACCGCATTGTCCTCTTGTCAGGTCTCCTGGACTACCTTTCTGAAGCAGGTCCCCCCGCCGCCCTCTGTCCCCTCAGCTTTTAAACTTCCCGTGTGGCACTTTGCACAACAGGTCATGACGTCCTCCATGTGTGACTTGCCTATCATCTGATCCCCCTGCTAGAATGTTCTGGAATGTTCTCCTAGCACAGAGGCCATGTCTTTCTTGTCCCTGCTGTAGCCCCAGGGCCTCGCACAAAGCTCTTGCTCATCAGGCACTCACTCAAAGGATAACTGAATCCCAGCTGCTTGTGGGTGCCATGCCGGTGGACATCACAGCTGGAGGCAGGCGCTGTATTTCCTGCACACCCTCGGCATGTGGCTCAGTGTGGGAGTGGGGAGGGGCCTCCACACGTGTCTGTGAGTGAACAGTGTCGTCGTCCTCATCCCCTGCTTACAGCACCTGCAGGTGAGCCCGCCTGCGCAGCGAGAAGGGGAGCAGGCCACATGCATGTCCCACTCTCGGGGGATGTCGTCTCCAGGTGAGTCGTCACCTGGTACAATCCCAGCCCCCGGACTGCCCGTGTCCAGCACGGCCCCTCTCCCACCCTTTGCCGAGAGCCGGGCTGGCCGTCGGATTTCCGTGGGGGCTTCTCTGCCTTGTTGGCGAGGCCTTTGGAGAGCTGCTGCTGTCTAGCCCAGCCCCCACGCGGCTCGGCCCTTCATCTGTCCCAGCGGACGGGAACATACCACCTCAGGCAGAGCGTCCGGACTGTGCAGCCCTGGGCTCCACAATGTCTTGTGCAGGGGACCCAGACTTGCTTTCCCGGGACTCTACCCACTGGTCTGCTCTCCCACCTGGACTGCCTTCTAAGGACGCCGTGGGACACTGGGGAGACGTGGGCCGCCACCCCAGGGCTGTCCCACCCCGGGGACACTTGCCCAGTCTTGGATGCCCCTCTCTTGCCTCCCAGCCCGGGCCTCTGCGGGTCCTCTCCTCTGCGGGGGCTCGCCCGCCCCAGCTGGCACGCTCTCGCCAAGCCCAGCCAGCAGGAGGTGGGGGCCCGCACCCCAGATTCCCTCTGAGGTGTCTAAGGTAGCTTCCCCCCAGGGCTGCAGGAGGGAGGAGGCGGCGTCTGCTTTCTCGGCCTGGGGTTTCAGGTCCTGCCGGTCTTGTGCACAGCACGGCTCCCAGCCTGTACGTTGGCCCCTGCGAGGATGGTAACTGGCGTCCGCCCTGGGGCCTCCTGCTGCTAACTCTGTGACCACCTGTAAAACCCTTTGTTCCAGTACCCCCCAGCCCCCCAGCTGATCCCCTCCCTGGAGATGCCATGAGGTCTGCCTGGCCTTAGCCGGAGGGCTGGCTGCTCCCAGCAGCCCCCAGCGGCCCCCAGCGGCCCCCAGCGGCCCCCAGCAGCTCCCAGCAGCCCCCAGCAGCCCCCAGCAGCTCCCTGCAGCCCCCAGCAGCCCCCAGCAGCTCCCAGCGCCGCCCTGTCTCTGAGGAGCGGCCCCCCACCCTCCTCTTGGGCGAGGTCAGCAGCCCTGGCCCCCTGGCCGTTCTCATGCCTCTGTCTCAAGGCCCTCACCGGCCTGCCATTCCCTCTGACCGCTCTCTCCCCGAGCGTGTGGGAATAACGACAGGGTGGATGCCACGAGACGGCCTTACTGTGCAGCCGAGGCCGGTGATGTGAGAAGGCCTACATCCTGCCCTCCAGTAACCTCTTACTTCCATAGGCCTCTTTCCTTTTTATAAGGTGCCTTTGAAAAAACTGAGATATAAATAGATTTCAGTTTTAGGTATCTGTTATGGCTGCCACACCAAACACCACAAACGGGGTGGCTTAAATAGCAGATGTTTATTTCTCATGGTTCTAAAGGCGAGGTGTCCAGGATTGAGGGCTGGCCGATCTGAGGGCCTCGTCTTAGCTTGCAGACGGCTGTTCTCACTGTGTCTACATGGTGTGAGGTGGGGGTCTGGAGAAAGAGAGGTCTTCCTGTAGGATTTCTTTGTATGAGGCACTGATCCCTCGTGGGGACCCTGCCCTCCTGACCTCTTTAAATCTAACTGGCCTCCAGGTACCATCTCGCTGAATGCAGGTGTTTAGGGCTTCGGCATATGAATTTGGGGGGACACTGTTCTGCCCTAGCAGTCTCCCCAAGAAGACAGACATGCGGGTCGATGAAGCAGAGGAGATGTTGCTGGTAGTTGAGGGGCACCTCCGGACCACAGTGCGGAGCTCAGCCACAGCGGGCACGGGCACGAGGACTCCGTTTGCTAGCCCCGGGCTGGAGCCAACCTGGGGAACGGGGACGGCCCCCCAGGGCCCAGCTCTGTATCTCCTGTGTTGTCCCTGGTGTGGAGGTGGAATGGGCTTGGCCTCCTAGCCCCGCCTCCTCAGGCCGGGCCTGCGGTCCTGGGCCCTAAGTCAGTCGCATGAAAAGAGAGGACGAAGAAAGTCCGAGGGAGCGACGGCCGGGGGCAGGCCCGTCAGGAGAGGCCAAAAGCGAGAGGGGGGCCACATCGCAGGCCTAAACAGAGTAGCTCTTCTGGAGATCTCACCCTTTGAAAACATGGCTCAGGCGCCCTTGAGTCTGACCCGTCCAGACTGGGTGGGAGTGCAGCCTGGGTGAGACGGAGTGCCCTCCCTGGAAGCCCTGACTCTCCGTTTAAAAGAGACACTCAGACTGCGCATAGGCTAAATTCTCTGTCATTTTTACCTCCCTTAACCCAAATGGCACAATAAACATGTATTTATTTCACAAGAATGTATGTATTTCACAAGAATGTATGTATTTCACAAGAATGTATGTATTTCACAAGAATGTATGTATTTCACAAGAATGCTTTAGATCCTTTAGCAGCCGCATCTCACTGTTGGGAGACTCTTGGTTTATAGATGGTCCACCGAAACCCCAATTAGCTTTCCCACGAACCGCTTTCAAGTCAGTGCTTCCACCACTCTGAAATCGTATGAATAATTGTTGGCACCTACATTGCAGAGTTTTAGTTTATTTCTGCTAAAGGTCACCATGTCCATTTTGGCCCATCACTGAAACCTGTAAAAATTATTCTGAGTTGTAATTTGCTGCACGACTGTGAACTATTTCTGCCTTCTGCACCGACATTTTCTCTGCAGCATCTCAAGAGTCCCTGTTCAGACTAAAAATGTCCTACTTAGCATCCATCCAGCTGCCTCTCTCACTTCTTCCAGAACAGAGCTCAAAGCTAAACTCTCCCAGGAAGGCTTCCACAATTAGAACGGGGCAGAAATGAAGCGCTTTCCTTCTAGGGCCAGGGGAAACTGCAGAGCCCTGGCTCTCAGTGGCCTGGGGCTACTCACAGCTTTCAAAGGGGAAGCTCCCTTTTGGAATGAAGAGCGAGAAGGTCAAACTGCCCCATGCCGAGTGGACTGCTGTGGTGGGGGGAGGCCTCGAGCTTCCAGATGCCAGGGGTCCCCCAGCAGCCCTCCTGGGCCCGTGACCTCTCCCAGGGAGAAGAGGGACTTCTCTGGAGCCATCCCCGTGAGCCCCCAACTCGCAGCCCACGGTCAGCAGGAGCCGCTGAGGCCCGGGAGCAGCCGGGATGTTCTGGTCTAAGGAAGGCAGCACAGTTTGGGGTCAAGTACTCAGAACTCTGGGCTCAAACATCAGCTCTGCCACTCATTTGTGGTTCGGCCCTGGCAAATGCTGCACGTTGTGACCCTCAGAGCGCCCTCATCTGTGATGCCGGATGCTTTACGGTCCCTGCCTCTGGGGGATACGCTGAGTAAGGACTGCTGGGCCCCAACAGGGCCTCTCCCGTGGAGGCGCTCAGTGAACCGTGGTGCCCGTCGCTGCTCACACCACTCTGGTTTTAGCACACCTCTGCTTAGAAACGTGGGACATCTCAGCTATTGGCACCAGTCGCCACTGGTGTGTATTTGGAACACAAGCCCTCTTTGAAGCACAGAAGATCAGTGAGCACCACGCTCTGAAACCAGCGGGCTGCCTCCCAGTGTCTCCAGGGGGTCGCTCGTGATGCGCTGTTTCCTCACCTGTGGCCGCAGACAAGCTGGCCGAGCTTGGAGCTAGGAGAGCCTGGGCCTGCTCTTCTCCACGCCCCGTGGGCGGCAGTCCTGTCCCCAGGGTGTGGGGTGGCGCCACTCAGGCAGCTGCCTCCCCTGGGAGCTGGGATGGGCCACGATGTCTGGGTGACTTCCCTCGCGTCTGGGCTTCAGCTGGGAGGCTGGAACCGCTGGGCCTGGCCGCGCCATTCTCGCTCTCCATGTGGCCTCTTGTCCCTTAGTGGCCTAGCTTGAGTTCATCATGTGCTGGCAGGATCAGGGGGAGCGAGAAGCGCAAGGCCTCCTGAGCCCGGGGTGGGAAGCTGCGCGGCATCGCTTCTCCTGCATCCTGCGGGTCAGAGAGCAGAGGGTGAGTCCGGATTCATGGGGAGAGGAAACAGACCCCCTCCGGGTGGGAGGAGCAGATGCGCACGGAGGCGGCAGGGACTGTCGGTGGGCGTTTCTGCAAGCCCTCTGCTGCATGCTCTTGCCCCGCTTCCCAGCCCAGCCCCTGTCTGTGGGCACAAGGTGCTGCCCGGGGAGACCGCCTGCTGGCCCCGGCCCGCTGCCTCTTGTCCCCGTCACACCGGCTGCTCCTCCCGCTCGGGTTCTTTGGCCGTTTGCTCTGCACACTCGCCTCAGCCCGAGGCTCACGGTGGTCATTCCTTCCAACCATATTCTCCCAAACAGGTATGTTCGCAACATATTCGTAAAGGAAATATGCCGGCCCGACGGTTCTTGAGACCATGATGGAATCACGTGAGACATGGGAAATAGGGGCACGTGCAGAAACAGGCTGCAGGCGGTGGCAGCTGCCCACGCAGATCCAGCACTAAGGGGCCAGGCTGGCGGCTGCCCTGTCCTTGAGACCCAGCCTCTGCTTCTTGTCCCTGGGCAGGCAGTCTCAGGCAAGAAAAAAAAAGTGCCTCCTCGCAGGCCCAGGACCTGGGTCAGGAGACCGGGTGGGCGCACGGTGTCCAGTGAGTAGAGGCGGAAGCTTCGCGCCTCCTGCTAAACCTGTTGGCCCTTCCAGCCTCTCCGAGGTGCACCCAGTCCGCCCTTCTGGGCACTGCTCTGGGTGACGACACTCGGGCTGCTTACCCTTCTGTTTCATTAGTTACTAATGAGGTCGGCTCTGTCTTCACATAGGTATTGGGCAATTTATTATCCTTTTTTGTGACATTCCTACTGGCCATTCTTGGCCATTTTCCCATCAAGTTGCCCATCTTTTCCTTATTGATTTGTGAGATGTTGTTGATATTGTGGATACGAGGCCTTTGCCAGCTATGCGTGCTGAGGGATCTTCCCCCACATAGGTTTGCTTTTTCACTCTCCTAACGGTGTCTTTTGATGAACAGAAGTTCTTAGCTTAATGGATCCAGTTCATCAGTCTTTTCCTTTTCCCTGGGGCCTTTTTTGTGATTCTTTCTAGTAAGACGCCTTTTCCTACCTCAAGGTCATGAAAGTAGTCTGTATTCCTTCAAGGAGCCTTATTAAAAAGAAGCATTCTGGTTAATCTTTCATATGTAAGATATCTGTCTTTTATAGCGCCCTGGTGATGATCAGTGTGTGTACAGTGCGGACTAGGGGTCAGTTGAAATATTTTCCCATATCTAATTGACATGGGAAGTTATTTCATCAAGAAAAACCCTTTTCCCTCCACAGTGGTACCTTTATCAAAAGCTACTCGCCACTCTGCTTGTGGGCCAGTCGCTGCGCCCAGAGCCATTCCACCCCACGGGCTTGTCTGTCTGGGTGCCGACTCCTCACCGTTCACTGGTGGGGCTCTCCAAGCCCTGCCTTCTGGCAGCACAGTCCTTCCCACCTCGCTCCATTTTCTCCACGTGTCTTGGTCTTTTCCTATTTCTTGTAAATTTTGAAATAATCTTGTCAAGATTCACGGAAAAGCCTTTGTGATTCTGATTTGGATTCCCTGATTCACCACATAAACTTGGAAAGAACTGACATCTTTATAATGTTGAGTCTTAGCTCATGAGCATGGTAGACCCCCTACCTCCCTCTATTTATTTATGTCCCTTTCCTCTCCTCCAGTAATACTTCAGGGCTTTCTGAATAAAGGCCGTGCACAACTTTGCTAGGTTTATTCTTAGATGTTTGATTCTTTAATTGATACTGTATATGGGAATCATTAAAAAAAATTTTGTTTCCTAACTACTTCCTTTTGCTAGACAGTAATCAGTTGATTTCCATTCTAATCCCTACGCCTTTTCTTCTCTTGCCTGGCTGTCTGGCTGGAGCCTGTAGTCAGTATCGAGGCGTGATGCTGGCCGCCTCCTTGGGCTGTTCACATCTTTCACTCTTTGTTTCAAAAGGAAAGTTTTCAACATTTCATCATTAAGTCTGATGTTTGTTACAGACTTATAGATTTCCTTCATCAGGATAAGAAGTTCTCTTCTATTCCTACTTTGCTAAGTGATTTTTATTTTAATGATGAATGGATGTTGAATTGTATTGCTTTTTCTATATCTATTAAGATGATCATATAAATATTGTCTTTTGTTCTATTAGTGTGAATTAGGTTGATTGAAGTTTTAATGTAAAACTAACCTTGCACTCCTAGAATAAATCCAATCTGACCTGATGCATTATATTTTCACACATTGCTGGTTCCACTTGTTAATATTTTGTGTAGGATTTTTGCTTTGTGGTCTGAGTGCAGCTGGCCTGTAGTTTTCCTTCATGTTCTTGTCAAATTTGGTGTTAAGATTACGTTGTCTTTATTATTTTCTTCTTCTTTCTGTCTTAGGTCTTAATTTGCTGAGGTTTTTTCCTACCCTGTTGGGGTGCTTACTTATATCACTGACTTTTTTAATCCTTTCTTATTTTCTAATAAATGCACTTAAAATATACATTTCCCCTTAAGCAATGCTTAGGCTGCATTCTACAAGCTTTTGTTATGTCACATTATTATTAGCTTGCAGTTAAAATATTTTCTAATTTTGGCTGTAATTGATTTTGAACCTGTGGATTATTTGAAAAGTGTGTTTTTAAAATACTTTATAGCAAGCTTTGTTATTTTTTTTACAGTGGATTTCTAGCTTAACTAACCCATTGTGAGAGGATGCATTGTCAGTTTCAGTTTTTGAATTTTGTTGAGACTTGTTTTATGGCCCAACGTACCAGCAGTTTTGCCAACGCTTCGCAAACAGTGAAAAGTTATTTGTGTCCCTCAGTCTGTGGTGCGGTGTTCCACCTGTCCATTAGGTTAAATCTATACTTTGTGGTGTTAAAATATTTCGTATTCTTACTGATTGGGGGGGGGCTGCTTTTTGGTTGATTGCTGAAAGAAGTGTGTTAAAAATCTTTGACCATGAGTGTGATTTATCTACTTCTCCTCTAAGGTGTTGCTTTTGAATATTCTGAGGCCAGGTGCATATATATTTAGAATTGCTGTTTTCTACCTGCTGAACTGAAACCTTGATCACTGTGAAATGTTTCTCTTTTTCCTTGGTCATTTCTTTGGCCTTAAATTCCACATGGTCTGGTGATAATAGTATAGCTCCACTCTTTGGCTGAAATACTCAGGCTATTTTTCCCCATCCTGTTATTTCAGCTTTTCTGAAGGTTATGTTTTAGATGTGTTTCTGCCAAACAGCAAAACATTGAAATTTTAAAAATCCAGTCTGACAAATCTTTGTCCCTTAACTGAAGCATGTGGTGTATTCACATGTAATACAGTGGTAACTGGATTTGGGGCTAAGTTACTGTCTTACTGTATCCTTTCTATTTCTCTGCCTGCTCTCCATGTTGAGTTTCTTATTTTCTTGCCTACTTTGAGAAGGCTAATTAAGAAGAAAACACTGTAAAAAGTGTCCAGTGCCATGGATTTTTGACAACAGTTCACACCCACATGACCTCCACCTAAATCAGGATGGAGATCATTTCCATCAGCCCAGAAAGTTCCTTCTCGCCTCTTATCAGTTGGTCTCCTCACCCCCACCCCACACTACCTGCAACTGTTCTTTTGAATTTCTGTCAACACAATTTTATTTGTTCATGAACTTCACTTGAATGGTACCCTTTTATATCTGGCTCCTGTCACTTGACATGATGTTTTTGAGATTCATTCATGTTTGTTCCTGCTGCTGAAACTCCACCACACGTTGTTTATCCATTCTCGTACTGATGGGCACTGGGGTGGTTCCCAGTTTGGAGTTATTATGAATAAAGCTGCTGTTAACTTCCTTCTATGAGTGCTTCTATAAACGTATGTTTTATTTCTTTGGAACAAATACTTAGAAGTGGAATTTCTAGGTCATAGACATGTATATAAATGTATATGAAGCTGCCAAATCGTTTTCTGAAGTGCGTGAACCATCTCATACCCACTTTATATTCCCACCAGCAGCACATGAAAGTTCCCGTAGCTTCACAGCCTTATCAGTGTTCGATAATGTTGATCTTTAATTTGTGTATCCCTGACTACTGTGATGTAGACACCTTCTCATATGATTACTGGCCATTTGGATACCTTCTTTGGTGACAGGACTGTTCCAGCCTTTTGCTGGATTTTTAAATTGGGTAGTTTTCATTTTATTTTTGAGTTGTAAAAGTTCTTCATAGATTCTGTATATAAGTCCTTTGTTTTACACATGTGAACATGTATACATACATGTATGTGTGTTCATGTGCATGCTCTCAATCTGTGGCTTGTCTTTGAATTTTCTTAATGGTGTCTTTGATCTGTAAGAGGAGAAAGTCTTAAAATCAACACCATAAAGGAAAACATAGATACATTAAGATTTATATAAAATCTACCTATAACAAGATCACAAAAATATTATCCTATGTGTTCCTTTAGAGGCTTTGTAGTATGAGTGTTTATATTTAAGTCTATCATGCATCTCAAATTAAATTTGTGTTATGAATGGATGTTAAATATGTTTCTACACGGATGGCCAGTGGCTCTGCAACCATATGACAAAAAGCCTGCACTTGTCTTGCACCTTTGTCAAAGATCAATGACACATAAACGTATGGGCCCATTTCAGGCCTTGTATGCTGTCCATTTCCTCTCATATTCTAACACCAATTGCAGACTGCCTTGATTACTGCAACTTTGTCTTGAAAACAGTTTACTGTGCAGATTATTGTAGCTCAAATCTTGGAAACAGGTAAATTCTTTCCCATCAAGGGGTGGAGTCCATTCCTCCATCTCTTGGCCCCCTGTGGAGCTGTGACTAATACCATGTGGGGGCTTTTCTCTGTGACTTTTGAGACAAAGTCAGAAGAAGTCTTGTAGCTTCTGCCTCGATCCCCTGGAATGCTCTCTCTGGAATAAGCCAGCAACAGGTAAGCAAGCTAATTATCCTGACACATGCTTGCTAGCCATACAGAGGCTACGTGCAGCAGGCCACAGCAATCCGGCTGTCCCTGCCCAGGCCTATGCGGGTGACAGAAATGATCTTCAGACGACACCAGCCCTCGCTGATCTGACCACAGCTGCAGGGAAGTCCCGGCAGGAGCAGCCCAGCCCCGAGTCCATGAAGCCCAGGGTCTGGGAAAGGTACTAAACTGTTACTGGGAAGCAACTAGGTTTGGGCATAGTTTGTAGTAAATACGTAATTGGCACAGTAGACTACTAGAAAATAATGTCGGTTTTGAGCGCCAGGCCTGGACTCAAATTTTGCCTGTGGCTTTTGCAAACACCTGTCAAGGTAGCAGGCTGAGGGCTAAGCGATTCATACGCAATCCATCTCATTGTCTGACGTTTGTAAAGCTCCTCCTGAGGACAGGCATGCTTAGGGGGTACACGTTGAATAGAAAGTGGCTTCTCCTTTTAAGGCACAGAACTTTGGTGGAAAGTGGACATGTTCATAGGAAGATAGTGGAGGAAACCACCTTCTCTTGGTAGCAGTGGCCGTAAGTCTAAGAAAAACAATTTGCTGATCTGGATTCACCCTAAACTGATGTGGACGAAACGTCAGATACTGAGTGTGTCACAGCCCATCTGGCTTCTCTTTTGTACTGGTGACGTGCAAGGTCAGAACTGAAGGTGAGATTCAAACTGAATTCCCCTCCCTCCCCCTTCAACATGGTTTCCAATTTTTACTTCTAGTTTAACAGTCTCCCTGGAATGTCTTAAATTCTTTTGGGGAGCAAGCTGGGGTGAAATCATGAATAAAATGTCCACCAGAAAGCCAGTCGGTCTCCGATGGGAAGCATAGCTTACAGTCGGCCTGAGCTGCTCCGTTCTCGTGCTGTAGCGGGACCGCCGCCCCACCCAGCTGCGCCCACCATGCCTGGGCCCCGCTGGCAGTGCTTGCGGGGCAGCAGGCACTGTGCTCAGCCAAGTCACTGCTTTTCATTTTTACGGTAACCCTGTGATGTGGGCGTCATCGCTGTCCCAACCTCAGAGGCCAGGAGCCTGAGACCCGGCCCGGCAGACTCCCTTGCTGACGGCCGTGTGAGCGGCAGCTCCATCTCAGGGCCCGGTGGGCTTCCGCCTGAGGCTCCTGGTGCCTGCCGGTTCCTGGAAGAGCTGGCTGAGGGACCTTAACGGTGACTCCATCCGGCCCAACCCTCTGCTTCATTCAAAGGGTCCCGCAGGGGACAACCCAGACCCACTGCTCCCTGGACAAGAATCCAGGCATCAGAAACATTTGTATTCCTGGGCTCGAGTCCAAGGCAAATACTCACAGAATAGATTGTGTTTGTGTTCACAGTGACCAGAGGGCAACAGAGGAGCTGCATTCTGGCGGTCAGTTCACACGTCTGATAGGTCAGCAGTGATGTTCAAGCACACTCATTAAAGCCCCCATCCTTAAAGACTCAAAGGGGCGGATGCCTGAGAGAGAAGGTGAGACAGGGAGCGGGCGAGGGAGACGGGCGCCATCGGAAGCAGGGGGGGACGAACGCGCGCTGCGGCCCAGTGTGCGCCCGACCTCCGTGCACGTCGTCTCCCGCGTGCCCTTCCCGCCTCCCCCAGGGGAAGCGGGCGTGAGGCGAGGCGAGACCAGGACCCGGGGCCGAGGGCTCCGCTGCTCAGTGAGGAAGCTCTGCTGGGCATCTCCTCCGTGGTGCTCGGTTTCCCTGTTGCTGTGAGGACAGAGGGGGTGAAGCCTGCACAGCGCTTTGCGGGGATGCGGTCAGGGTCAAGCCGTGATGATCGCTTCCAGGGCGGGGCTCAGCAGGGGGAGCAGGGTGCCCGCCCTGCCCGGCCTGGTGGGTGGGGGCCAGGCAGGGCATGGCAAGGGCAGGAGGGACCGAGAGCCCGAGGGAGCCGGTGCCGTTGGCAGTGCGACGGTCTGGCTTCATGCTCCAAATGGAAAGTGATCTCGGTAACATTTAATAGTGGTTTTCTCTTTTTAAAAAGTCCATGCTTGTCAGATAAATTATATGTGTGTCAATCCTGCAGCAGCTTCCTGGAGAATTTGTGACTTTGTCTCTGATTAGTTGAAATGTTGCTAGTTGATACTGTGTACTGATTCAAGCTGTAGAGCTTCTACAAATTTATTACAAAGCTCTTTTTTTGTTTTGTTTTGTTCTCAGCTGTCACCTAGAAGCAACTGGGCTAGCTCGGTATTTAATTATGTATCTGGCTATTCGGGTTTTAATGGGGAAGGTGACCTGGTAAGGGGAGTCTAATTAGTTACATGGTTCCCAGGTCTCGGCACTTGTGGTCCTCATTCCTCGGTACCACCCAAGGGAAAGTGGTTGTCATGCCCTCCCTGGGCTGGCACAGGGGGATGGGAGGTGGACATCAGGCCCTCCCTGGGGCCGGCATAGGGGATGGGAGGGGGACGTCAGGCCCTCCCTGGGGCTGGCACAGGGGGATGGGAGGTGGACATCAGGCCCTCCCTGGGGCCGGCATAGGGGATGGGAGGGGGACGTCAGGCCCTCCCTGGGGCCGGCACAGGGGATGGGAGGTGGACGTCAGGCCCTTCATGGGGCTGGCACAGGGGATGGGAGGGGGACGTCAGGTCCTCCCTGGGGCCGGCACGGGGGGATGGGAGGTGGGCCAGGGCGAGCGCACACACGGGTTCTGTTCTGCTTGCCTCCCTGGCTGGACAACAGGCACATCCTTCCCTTCTGTGAGCTCAGATGGGTTCTCTTTCTGTAAAACAAGGCTAGAATTTGTGATCTAACGTGCCCCTGAACAGCCCCAGCTTAGAGTGTGGGTGCTCATTTGCAGAAGAGCCTGGCCCAGCTGCGCAAGCTGTCTGCTCCATCAGGCAAAATTGGAACCACTCCCCGAAGGGGGAAACGTGCAGTCTGAATGGTGGTGGAGAAACATTTGGACAATAAGCTGGGTGTGGCATTAGCATCAGATGGTACAGGCTGGGAGTGAGTGGGAGGTGGGTTTGGGAAGGGACTCAGTAAAGGAAGGCTGGCTGGGGGATGGAGGGGAAAGAGGGGAGTGAGGCAGAGAAGGCACCACGGGAAAATCTTATAGCAAAATGCTCCAGGGTCCTGGGATGGTGTCTTGGATTGACCCCCAGGAAGAGAAATGGCCCAGATACGGAGGGACCTTGAGCTGGAGAGGGTGATGTGGGCAGAGACGAGGCTGGTGAGGGTAGCGGGCAGTCAGAGGAGGCAGGACCCCCAGGGCTCAGCTCTTCGCTACAGACCCCCATTTCCGTGTCTGTGCAATGAAGCAGATAATACACCAACACCCCAGGTTCCCTCTCGGGTGTGCTCGGAGCCATCGTGATGAGGAAATGAGGTGATGCAGAGAGGAGGGCACACGCCTGCTTTGGCCAACTTGTGACAAATGGCCTCTCTGTGTATTATGTAGTCAGAAGGAGCTCTACTGGGAGGAGAGTGGTCGTTGAGACTGAGTCTGCAGTCTTGAGGGAGGATTTAGGGGCCTAGGGTTGCAGGTTTACTTGATTTAGGGAGTGGAGACTTCTCTAAGCCTCAGAAACAGTCTGCAATAGTTGTCTAAGACCCCAGAGACCCCAGAGGCCAGAAGGGGACGTAGCAGTGACGACCAAGACTGGCTTTCCCAGCAGCCAATGCTCGGGGAGCAGGACGGTGACGTCGGACTTTACAGAGAACAGCATGGCATCTTGCACATTTTCCTAAAGGCAAATCCCTTGCAGATCACTATGGCCTCCCAAGTCCCTCCTTCATGGGCCATCTTGGGAATCTCCGGTCGGGAGTCAGGGCCTGGGGGGCAGCTCTCCTCCCCTAGAGCAAGAGGCTGAGCCCTGCAGTCAGTGCCCCCAGCCTCCTGGCTCCCTGGACAGTCTCCCTTGCCGCCTGTGCCCAGCCCGCGGTGCCTGCCCCAGTCACACTGGACCTGGGGGCTCTCCGGGGGCTGCTGGTTCAGACAGCCATGTGTCTGGGAGAAACCCAAAGCCTGCTGGGTGGACAGGGGACAGCTGGGGAGGAAGGAGAGGTCTGAGTACAAAAGAAACTGAAAATGGTGAGAAGTGTAAGGAAGGAGGGACCTTGTGTGCAAGGGGAGAGGAGCAGACAGGAGCCAAGGGCCGTTCACTCCCCATGAAGCACAGGATGACCTGGACAAAGATCAGGACCACGTGCGGCCCGAGACGCCAGGGACGCCACGGCCAGTCTTAGCGACAGGCTCCCGTCACGGAGCGTCCCCAAGGCCTGGGGGCCTGGGGCCACGAAGACAAGGCCCTTTGTCCTGGCAGGTCCCCTCTGTCAGGCGACGTTTGGGGGAGGAATGGGAGGGGAGGGGAGGGCGGCATGGACTCGGGCCCCCACCGGGTTCCACAGAGCTGCTGCGGCCTCGTTCACTGTGTGGAGGTTTTATGTGCATTTGATCTGGGGGAAAAGTTTTTTTTTTAAGAAAAAGATCTTAAAATTGCTGCAGTATGGACATATAAAACCCAGAGAAAAGGGTTTCTCTAAATATTTCAGGCAGCCAGCAAGCTGACACCCAATAGCAAAATGACCATCAGCGGGAGAACGCCGCTGAGGACCTGGAGGCTTTGGAAGGGACCCTGGGGGCGACTGGCTCTTCGCCAGAGCAGGTCGAGGTTTCCCTCGCGATGCCAGTGAGAAATGATGCCAGGGGGCCAGACAGGCCTTCGCACCGCTGAGCCTTCACCGCAGCCCCGAGGAGTCCCAGAGCGTGCACCTGCTCCGCTACTTTGTTCAGTGCCTGGGCAAATCTCTGAGGTTTGTCTCCCACTTCCTTCCCCAAACACGTCGCTCTAGTGGCCCCACACCAATGGAAGCTCCCCACCCACCCTGTGCCACTTCCAAATTAATTCATCAATTACTAACTTACCAGTTTGCTTTCTGGTTTCAGTACCTGGGGTTCCCTTTGCTCTGCTCTGCTCCTGTGTTTTAGTCCAGCTCAGACAGTGCCTCTTCCAAGAAGCTTTCCATTTTCCTCTATATAAAGTTAATTTTTTCCTTTTTGGGTTCGACTCTTTTGCCTTGAACTAAATTTGAATTTATTACCTGGCTATCAACTGGAATCTCTTTATGCCTTGGAGTCAAGACAAGTTACTATATCCTCACATTCCATGACCTGCCTGAAGGTGAAGCCATTCCCGCGACATCCGCCGTTCCCGGAGGAGCGGAGAGCCACGTGAGTGGGTGACCGCGGTAAGTCCCGCTTCAGGTTCCCACATCTCCTCTGTTCGTGCTGCTCGTGTGTATTCCAGTCTTGTGCATGACTTTTCCAGTTCACGATGGTGACCCACACTTGGAACTCCACACCATTCCCTGCTTTCCAGAAGATGCAAGATAGGAAACCTTAGAAAAGACAAATCTAATTTACGGAGATGGAAAGCAGTCGGGCTGACGGGGCCCGGGCTGGCACCGGGGATCTGGGATGAGTTACAAGGAGGCTTGGGGCGATGAGAATGATGTGTCCTGAGAGGTAATGGTGCCACAGACGTGTGCACTTACAGAGCAGACTCTGCTACGTATTGAGCACTGCGCCAGCCCTTCTGGGTACAAAGGTGAGCGGAGTACCGTTCTGCCCTCCAGAGGCCTGTTGTGTGGAGAAGGATGGGCCCCTCAACAGACAGTATGGAGCGTGAGTCATGCTGTACCGGAGACAGAGGGACCGAGGAAGTTCTGTGGGTCTATCCAGAAAGTCAGGGAAGGCTCCCTGGGGGAGTTGATTTTTTAAAAAGTCAACTTATTGAGGTATAATTTTCTTGCAACAAAATGTATCCATTTCAAGTATACATCGATGAGTTTTGATAAATGTATACGTCTGTGTAAACATTGTCACAGTCCAGATGTAGCTCGTTCCCGGCTCTCCTCCCTCCTTCCCCTCTAACTCCTTTCCAGGTAGTTCCCGTGATCCACAGAACCTTGCCCCCGCTGACCTCAAGGCCAAGTCACTCCTCTATTCTCAGCACTTCTGATACCAACCGTGTGGGTTTCCACACCAAGTAATTCTCCATTTCTCTGCAAACATCAACTGGGTCTCTGTGACTCAGCTCGGTTCTGACACTGAGTACGTGGAGTTGGCGCGGGTAAGGGCTCAGCCCCACAGGACAGCCTCCCGCGTCAGACGCCAGTTACAAGCAGTGGGTCCCCAGGTTGCCCACAACTTACGTCTGACTTTGTCATGAGTTGGGGGTTCCCACAAGTCCCTGTGCAGGTTTGGTGGTTTGCTATAAGGAATTCAGAGAACCCAGGGAAACACTGCTTAGGTTTACTGGCTCCAAAAGAACACAGATGCAGAGCCTGACGCAGAGGCCCACAGGGCGAGGCCCAGCAGGGTCCCAAGCTCAGGAGCATCTCTGCCTGCGGGGTTTGGGGTGCTCCACCTCCCTGCATGTGGATGTGCCCACCAGCCTGGGTGCTCTCTGAGCCCCGACGTGCAGGGGTCTCTGCGGGTCCCACCGTGTGGGCATGACGGGCCGAATCCCTGGTTGCTGGTGCTGAGCTGAGTCTCCGGCCGCACTGATCCCGGGGGTGGGGGTGGGTGGGGTGGGGCTGGAAGCACGACCGCTGACTCCCCGGTCCGTTCCTCCGGCAGCCAGCCCCATCCAGAGGCCCCAGCCGCCAGGCTCCTCGCCGACACGGAAACAGACGCTGTGCTCTGGGAGCTCTGTGTCAGGAACCAGGGCAGAGGCCAAGTGCCGGCTTCTCCTCCTGCCCCAGCCGGGCACGTGGCCCGGGTCTGCCCACCCATAGCACCCGCCCCGTCATGGTGCGGGAGTCAGGGGTGGGGCACCAGTGCCGGCAGCCCAGGGGACATCCTCCCTTGGCCTGCATGTGGAGAGGCGGCTCTCTGCTCCTCTGTGTGAGGAGCGCCTGCGGCCATGTGGGGACGCACAGACCGTGTGGAAGCCCCCCGATGGGAGCAGAGGAAGCCGCCACACAGAGCGGGGCCGAGCCTCGAGAGAGAGAGGACAGTGACGCAGGTTGAGTCCCTGGGCTCCAACAGTGTCTGAGGCCCATCCCACCCCCTCCTCCCCAGTCTCCGTCCTCCCCCACCCAGCCTGAGCCGGCAGGTCTCATTCCACGTACGGCAAGGGCGTGACACTGAACGACCCTGCCTTGGATTCTGGAGACGATTCTCACCTGGTGCCCGTAGTCCTGTGGAGGGGAACACATATTTGTTCTTGAGAAACCAATAGGCGTTCGTAAGCCAAGGCCAAGTTCTGAACTTTATTTCAACATTAGACGTGGATCCTGGCTATGCGAATAATGAAACTGAGCCGTGGCCGCTGACACTTGCTCTCCGTGTGCCGGGAGCTACCTAATGGGCGGCAGCTGAACAAGGCGGCCTTTCCGGGCGTGTGCTCTCACCACCCTCAGTCTCCGTGGACTCCCTGTGGGATGCGTCGGTTGTGCTCAGGTTTCCACCAGCCCAGGGGGCACCTGCCAGTCAGTTAACTGGGCCAAGAAATGAGGTGGAGAGTCTCCCTATGTGTGCCAGTCCAGTCAGCTTCCCAGCAGTGGGCTCATCTGTCCACCATCCACCTACTCTTCAGGTGCTTTTTGAGAACAGACCCAGAGACAGTACTGGGCACTGGGGATACAAGTCAGACGTGTATCTGTCCTTACTGAGCTTATAGCCAGTGCAAGAGGCTGGCAGTGCCCTGTGCTGGCTGGGCCGAGGTGCCGCATGCTGCAGAGAGAGGAAGGAAAGCACTAACCGAGCTTTCCAGAGGAAGTGGGACCGATGAGCTAACCTGTGAAGGATGAGTGGGACTCGGCCAGAAAGGTGCCGGAGCTGGGGGGGGACGGAGGCAGGAGGGGACAGATGCAGTTAACAGATAACAGTTCCTGGCAGAATAAACAGCAGGTGTAAGGGCTTGGTGCTGAGGCAGACCTATAAGAAACAGAATCTTGGCATGGCTGAGGTTTCAGCATGAGACAGAGATGAGGCCTCAGTGGCTCATTCTTCCCTCCCTGAATGAGCAGCCAGCAGCCTTTCCTGGGCACCAAGTGTGGGGAGGCCCCGCCTTCTGCAGTCCAGTGTCCACAGTGCAGATCAGGAAGCCCCTCTTCACTGCCAGGGCACCACATTCTAAGTAAACAACCAATGTCTTAAGTGCAACTCTACCTGGTCTCAAGCCTCAATTCTCTTTTCTTGCTGAGAAGTTCACTGGCTCACCTGTTTGAAATGGATGCTGAGGATGGGAGGGCAAACATGTTGTCAGGGAAGCTGAAACAAGTTAGGAAAAGCCCAGGGTCTGCTTTTGGTAGAAAAGCCTTCCCCACTGATGACAGTCCAAATGGTGAGCCCATGTGCCGAGAGGTCAAGGTCTGCTGTGTATTTGAGAATCTGGGCTTTGGAATCAGACGTTCTTGGGTCAGACCTGGGCCCTTCCTCTGGCTGCCTGTGTGGCTGTGGGTGACTTTCTAACTCTCTTTCTGAGTTTTCCGTTCATGGGAACTGTGGGGATGAGAGCATCAAATATGGCATCCAGTGCACCACAGGTATCCCATGAATGGCAGGTATTTTTGTGGGATATGATATTGGGTTGTTGAGAGGATTAAATGATTTCACACGTGTAAGGTGCTTGGCCCATCAGAAGCACATACTAACTATTACAACTATTGTTACTGTTGCCAGAGAGAGGTGTATACGGAGGGTTCCTGAAGCCTCCAGAATTACTGGGAACAGACAGAGATGGGGGACAGACTTTGGCACTCAGATCAGGGCAGGGATGACAGATCGGTTCCTGTCACCAGCCAGCTGACCAGGTCGGTATGCGTCCAAGGCCATGTCCAGCTCAGCAGGAAGGAGCCTGGCAATCGATTAGTGATGTCTGGGTGGCCGGGAGGGCCGAACCGGCACGTATGCTACGCTTTTATCTCTCTTCTGTGGACTGAAGCATCATCGCAGACAGCTGATGTGGGAGCCCGGGACACAGGCCGGGTCTGGCCCTGCCCGTTGATGCCACTCCCGCCTCCCCCGCCTTTTGCGTCCAGCACGTAACTGGGCCATGGCCAGAGCCCTGCTCCAGCTGCCTTTCCCCCAGGAAACTGGCTGCGTGGCCAAGACCTGTGAATCCACCATGTGGATGACACAGGCTCTGTGCCCAGCCCAGGCTCTGTGAGCGACAGAAGGGGAGGGAGTTGCTTAGTGACATGACGGAAGGGTGTCTTTGAATCATCGCCCAGCTCCAGCCCAGCCCACAGCCCACAGGGAGTAATGGCTGCAAACGGGCAACATAACCCTTTAAAAAAATGTCACTTTGCTGTAAAATGTAAAGTTTAATATTTAAACACAAACACTGACTCCTAAAGTGCCTAGTGTTAGCTTTTTTTTTTTCATTCTTTTAGAAAATCTTTGTCCTTCCATGGTGAGTGATGTACACCCTGTACTTGGTAAATCGCTGCTGGCCGCGCCCAGGCAGGGCTGCAAAGGAGCAGAGACTTGCTGGGGACTTCCTACCTGCCCATTAATGCAGAGTATTAAATATACGATGCAGTTCTGTCCCCAGCCACTGCTCAGAGGTGCTATGAACTCTGAACATAGGAGATTTTCATTTTATTTCCAATTATCCTGGACTTCGAAGTATAAGATTGTGTCACTGAAGGTCAAGAAAGACCAAAAACAGCAATAAAGATTATTCATTGGGAGCTCTCTCCTTCAGGGCTGCTCACGGCCTAATCCTGTCTCCTGGGCTGGGGACTTAGGCCTCCAGGTAAATCAAGGGTGTGGGTGCTGGTTCTGGGGACCGGTGCCTCT
Source organism: Phataginus tricuspis (assembly GCA_029783875.1). Lineage (NCBI taxonomy): Eukaryota > Metazoa > Chordata > Mammalia > Pholidota > Manidae > Phataginus > Phataginus tricuspis. The sequence continues at coordinate 17,862,499 of JAQQAC010007117.1, read as the reverse complement.
TCTCTGAAGACCGTTGTAATGAGGGTTGTTCCAGGAGCAACTCTGGGCCTTCTGCTGACTGTTTTACACAAAGGGGGGGCCTTGAATAGCAAGTCAAGCTTGAAGGGTCTGGGCAGCCTCAGAGGCAGGTGCAGAAGACAGTCGGTCACAGGGGCTCCTGGGCGTGGGGTGTGACGATACCGGGGGCAGTTTCATCTTAATTTTGCCCAACTTCCATTGCCTCGAGCACATTGTTTGTTGAATTTTTCTGCAGAGCCTCGATCACTGTGGGCCCCTAGTACATGTTGTATAACTAATTAAGTAATGAGTCATGGCTGAACTTGGCATTGGCCCAAGAGATCAGGTCCAGTGTTCCCGCCAAATGAATTTCACAGCCCCGGTCCAGTGTCTTAGCTGCTCTGACCATGATTTTATTCTTGTCATATTCTTGGGAAGTAACCAGGGTAAAGGTGGTTATCCTTAATTTACCAATTAGAAATGGAGGACCTGGTAGTTGATATTTTTTTGATATCACACTGAATTGGTGATAGAGCCAAGAGGAAAATCCCACGTTTTGGTTCATTTTTTTACACTTAACCTCCCTGGACACTTACACCCTGTGCAGTGAACCCAGATCGTCGGGGCCAGCAGTGGCTGAGGCCACGGGGGCACCTGGGTCTTTGCAAGACCCTGAGGCTGGGCGCCTCGTTATAAAGGTTGTGCCCCCAGCACACGCTTGCCCCGCCCTCACCCCAGGTGAGCATGTGTGGGAGTGAGAACGACGGGCAGCGCTCAGAAGGCTTCTGTAGGTGGGCTCAGAAGAGCTCATTTCCCTCAGACCCGACCCCTGCTTGCGAACTCTGCTCAGGACTCGCTTGGAACAGGAAGGTGGGAAGAAATTGTTTTTCTTCCCATGCGTGCACTCGAGCACCCCAACACAGACCCACACGGAGCCCAGAGAGTCCTCCCTCCACCTTTGCCATCGGGGGAAGGAGGATGCTTGCCCGCAGCTCTCGATCAAGGCTGGCTGCCCCGAGAGAGAGGTGGGCCAGAGCGCCGGGGCTCCCTGCCGTCACCGGGGGCCTTACGTGAAGACGCTTTTGATCCCAGTGTTAGAAGCCCAGCCAAAGCCGCTGTGGGCACGAATGGAATTTACTGGATGAATACTGAAATGTCTCACACAACTGAAGAAGAAGGGGGCTTCAGGAATCATTGGAATTAGACTTAAATGACCCTAGGAGTTTTCCCATCTCTAGCCTCCACTTTGTTCCTCTCATTTGTGGTAAAAGAATTTCCTCTGCAATGAGGAGAAAGTCGTTACCAAGAGTTCTTGAGCCTCACATCCTGGATCCCATAATCAGCAAAGGAGTGGCCTTCGTCCCTTTCATCCAGTTTAAAAAACCCAGGGAAGGACTCTGATTGGCCCAGCTCGGTCTGGGGCTCATCCTCGGATCGCTCCGTGGGCTCAGTCAGGATCATGCAGGACCAGCGAAGCCTCTGGGGCCTCCCCGTGTGTGCAGGTGCTCACGGAGAGTGGGGACCCCTAGGAACCGTGATCGGCTGCGCGAGGCGGGGCACCCCACTTTGTGGCAGTCCAGCACAGCAAGGCTTGCAAAGCGGAAGGAGATGCAGGGGGGTGCCTACAAGAAGCACATCTTTTGTGGCCTCTTCTGAAAGCTTCTACAGTGTCCCCCTAGAGCCAGCAGATCGCCTGGACACTCCACAGCGACTGGTGTGCTGTGTCCAGAGCACAGGGTCTGCATCACCCAACAGCTGTAGTGACCCTTCTCAGGAGCTCCAAGGGCCTTTGTCAGGGAGGAAACAGGAAGCTCTGCCTGTTTCTAAGGACGAGGTGGTGAGATCCTCATGGGAATTCGTGGCCCTAGAACCTGGCATCTGCTGCAGAAATCCCGCAGAGCCTTCCTCCTCCCCAGAAAAGTGACAGTGCATGTCAGGAATAAAACCTTTCACTCCCTGAGCAAATTTCTCTGCACTGTTTGCAAGGGAACTGATGACTCAGGCCTGCAGGAGATCCACACGGTGCTTCCGCTCGGATTCCTACTGTTGCTTGTCTTAGATGATTTCTTCATTAAAACCAGCAAAAGATCAAAGAAAATGGGAACATGCTCTCCAAAAATTGGGTTCCTGGCCTTCAGCAGATGGGAAAGCACAAACCTCTTTTGAGGAACATGTTCAATGAATCTGAAGAGGGAAATGTGAGAGGTAGTATAATTTACTGGAAATAGCACAGATTTATTTCCCAAGTTATTTAAATTTTAAAAGCAAAAATATTATAGGTGAACTTGGGTGAAACAAAGTCCCCCATGATGGTCCTGTCTTTGTGTCGGCTCCTCTTGTCTTCCATGTGGTTAGTTGGACACGTGTGCCTGTGAGCCACACGATAGTGGGCATGAAGTGGCTGTGCGGTTGTGCTGAGGTGTGTGCAGAACATGCAGTGAAAAGCTATCTCCAGGATGAACTCTCCTAAGGAAGTTATGCTTCCTCTGAGAACCCTTGTGGAGGATACTGGTGCATGAACAGCTCCTGGGGTAGAGAAGAAAAGCCATTCTTAGGATTAACACGTAAAACAGGCACCCAGAATTTTACAGGTCATTTTGTAGAGAAACCAAATCGTCAGCTGATTTTTAAAGACTCAATTTTGAAAACGGCTTCAACAGACAGTAAGAAATGAGGGTCTCTGTAGCATCAGGCATTGCCAGTCAGGCTATATGGAATATATGGAAGAGGTTCTACAGAGCAGGAAATAAGAGGGCTTTGGATGGAGCCAGACAGACCCGGTCCCATTACTTGAAGAGGAATTGGAGACCTGCTATAGCTTTGTGATATCTGCGTGTCTATCAGAAGCAACTTTGGTTCAGAGTTTCAGCAATTCCTTTCATAGTCTTAATACAGTCCTTCGTGAAAGACCCTTCTGGCATTATCACCTACTTAACTCAGGTGAGTCCCGCTAGAGCATCAACACCAGGTGAACAGCAGTGCACACCCCACCCACGCCGGCTGGACCGAGCTTCGTGCTGATGCTGGGCTCCGAGTTATGTTCTGCTGGGCTGGGCCGGGGCGCACAGAGGCTAGCACTTCATTCTCAAAATACGTATCTGAGGGTCATAAACCTTAACAGGCTGTTGTCTAAACCTCACAGACTTTGCAGCTGCCTGTGTTTCTTTGCATCATTAATTTCCACGCTTCACTTACTGACTGATAAGAAATGACAGGGGCCAGGAAAGATGAATTTCATAAGAACTATATATACACATATAAATATATGTATAAATGCATGAATGCCACCAGCTGTGGAGAGAAAAAGAGATGAGATTCACGATGATTGGGCTCCAGATCTGTCTCCAGCTGGAAACGGGGGACATCTGTTGGGGCCAGAAGGATCCAGACGGCTTTACTTACATGACTGGTGACGTATACATTTATACATATATAATTTATAGAGATAAATAACATAAATATATGTGTATATATACACATGTACACACATGAACATACTTCCTAAATATAGTTTTTATCACTATATAGTATTCTAGCTGGTGAATTTGTGTAATTTACCGAACCCATCCCGTTGTCTTAGATACTCGTATTGGGCTCTTGTGGTGATTATTCTTGAAGTGAAACCAATATTTTCAACATTTATCTCTTTATGTCTTTTGAATTATTCTCTAAGGACTCATTTCCTAAGGTAGAAATCTGGATTTCAAGGTTTTAGATCTGCGTTTAAGTTATTTCACTTCTCTCCATTTAAAAGTTGAAGGATTGGGCTTTATAGTCTGTTCTAGATCGCAAATGCTTTGATCTCAGGGGTATATCTGCCATGTTGCACAATTCCAGGACACCAGGAATATCACAGGTTCCTCCTGGAATTGTACAGGGCTTGGTGAGTATGTGGCCGTGGCCTATAAAGATGCCCACCACATTGATGACACACACTGGGTTTTGCTGCAAACTGATGATGTCTGTGGCATAACAAACATCCTTTCAGGGCAAGTTACTGATCTGTTTCTTCCAGGCCCACCCTGTCTTCACAATGATCTTTTTCAGCTGGTTAATCATCTCCTTCCAAAGGACGCTGAGGGCCTCCCCACTGCCCTCTACCCCCAGGACCAGCCCCATCCCCTTTAGAAACGCCAGTGTTCTTGGAAAGTCACAGGGACTGCGTGGATCTAAAGCAATGACTTTTAAACTTGAACTCCCTGGAGCACTTGTTAAAGCACAGATACATGGGCTCTAATCCAGAGACGCCAAGTCAATAGGTCTGGGGTGTGGCTTCAGAAATTGCATTTCCACCCAGCTCCCAGCTGATGATGATGAGAGCATTGTTCATAGAAGTGGCCTAAAGTAATCCAAATTAGCAAAGAGTGGCCTTCAAATTGAATTTCTGTTTCTTCTGCTTCCTACTGGCCCCCTTTCCAGGTTGGCCTCTAGGTTGGCTGTGTCTTCTGGAGTTAAGCAGAGAATTTCCCCACTCCTGAGGTCAACATCACTGAAAGGTTCTCACAGGCCCAAATATGTGCAGTGGAATCCCGCCCTCTCCCAGCCGGAGGGCTCCGGTCCTGCTGGACTCCTTCCAGCCATCCAGCAGTTGGTGCTTTTGGCCGATGACTCCGTGTGGGGGCAGTTTCCTGAGGTTCCTGGTAATCCTCTGTTTGGAAAGAGCCAGAGACCCCAGGACAGCAGTTGTAAAGCCAGTTGCTTCTGGCTTTATTACGTTAGACTTTGCAAGGGCCATGGGGCAGCAGCATGTAATGCTGAGGAAATGGTCCTCGTGGAAATGAGCCGACATCTGTGGGTGGCCCCATGCTGATCTGTTCCTCTGTCTCTGCTGGACCCACTTTTCTCTCCAGTGGCTGTTTCTGGTCTATTCCAAATACCAGCAGAGCAAATGTTAATCCCTTTCTAATCTGAATCCAGGTTGGTAAGCCTCCTTATTCAGAAAGTACCTTCTGTTGACTGCTTAGCTCAATTCATTTCCTATCTCACCCCCTTCCTCCATCCCAAGAGAGACCTGATTTTATCTACACGTTGACACTCTTGCAGTGGGTCACCTGCTTCAAGGAGACCTTGCAGTGCTCTCAGACCAGTCCCAGGTATTCTAAGCCAGTTGTGGTGTCCAACTGCCCACATCAGTCATGGGCCTGGGCATTTTTCCCTCAGAAGAGAAGCACAGGACGAGATAGAGACTGTATCTCGCCTTCCTGTGCACGCGTTTCTGATGTGACCCCTGAGCTGCTGTAATGGTTGTGACCATGAGGGGTGCTGGTCTGCGGAGAAAGCTGACCTGCTGGAGATGGAAGAGTGTCACGGCGGTAGGACTTAGGCCTGGAACTGCTGGGTCCCCCTGCCTTGGACTTCTTCTTGGGTAAGAAAAATATTTTATTGCTTGTCACTTTGTATTACAGATTTCTGCCACTTACAGTTGAAACCACTTAGAGCCACCTATACATATCTGTAACTTTTTAAAGAGAAAAGCATTTACTAACATAGGAGAAAACCAGATAAGATGGAAAGATCATACACCCACAGGCAAGGGCTTTACGGAGTCCAGGTTTCTGGTTCAAACTCTAAAGGAAGACTTAAGGCGCAGTTTACAGGAAGCTAACTCTGCTGTCTTTCCCCAGCCATCTAGACCACAGACCCGGAAAGAAACGGGTTGGTGGGCACCAGTGTGTGGGGGCTCCCCCCAGATCCGGCCTCCTGGCCCCTGCTGGGAGCACACGCCCACCTGCAGGGGGTTTGCTCGTGAGGGTCTGTATTCTGGCCCTCATGGGCCCTGGCCAGGGAGACAGGCACGGGCTTCTCTGCCTCCTAACATTCCTCCCCCTGGGCTTCAGGTCAACAGCGCTGACCCTGAAGAGAGCTCCTTGTTCTTCTAAAAGTCTCTACAGACATTTAAAGACTGGCTATGACCTGTCTCTTTCATGCCCAGATGGACTGAAGCATATGTAGGAAAAGCAACTGTTCCCCTTTCCTAGCAAAAGTCAAACAAGGACAGCCAGCGGAGGACCCGCACAGAGAGCCGGAACTGGGTGCGCATGTCTCTCACCAGGCAGGGCTGCCACCGGCACGCAGGGCTGGGTGGGGAGGCAGGGCTCCGCCTCTAGGAAGAGGACCCCTCTCTAATTACCCTCAACCCTGGGAAACCGGGCCACACCATAAAGCGCAAGGTTAACAAGAAGGAAACAGAAAATAACATGACATTAGAAAACCAATTCCTAAGGCACATTCCACTCATCTTCAGTTTGGGTTCCTGCCCTTAAAATCTTCATAGATCAGGGGAGATGCACGTACATGAAAACTATAGTGTGGGAAACTGCGGACAGATTCACAGCCTCCTCATAGGTACAGAACTGAAGCAAAGGAATCTAATTGCTTTTTTCCAGTAGTCAAAATCCCAGTAGTGGACACAATATAAGTTCTTTCCTCGAGACTGGTTCTGAGTCCTCAAGGGACCTAACCAGGAAGCCTTTCCCACTAGATCCCCCAAAGTGGAAAAACATAAACGTCCCACCACCAGGGAAAAGGAAGAGGGTTTGATCTGAGTTGCAAACCTCACCCCCAAATATTTCTAAACAAGGCTGCAGTAGGGTTATGTAGAAAGTAGTATGGGAGTGAAAGAAAGGGGTATAAACTCTTAGGTGTAAAGGCTGTATTGATTTATATGACAAGGCTTAGAAATGCTGTATCAGTTCATATAAGATAAGGTTTAGAAATGATGTGTCAATTTATATAAGACAAGATTTAGAAATGAGACAAATTTTTATGGTTTGTTTTTGTTTGTTTTGTTTCCAGAGAAAATGGCATTTGAACTGCAGTCTTGAGGGATAGCAGAACAGTTTATATCAACTATAGTTGTCTCTGGGCTCCTCTAATAAGGAACTTAACCAGTTTGCCCCATGGTGAGTGAATTAATGAATGGCTGAAGATTTATAAAAACTGGAGAGAAACCATGGGATTAATATATTTATAATTCTATTTTACTGCAAAAATCAATGAAATGTCAGAGTCAAATTGTAGAGGTAGTTTCAGGTAGTTAAAAGCAGATAACCTATAACTTAAACAAATTCTTCCAGAAAACAGGAGAGTGAGCTCAGCTAGCTTGAGAAAACCAGTGTGATCCTAATGCCTAAGCTGAGAAATGCTGCACAAGACAAGAAAATTATAGACTAATTTTATTGAAAACATACATGCAAAATTTCTAAATACAGCATTAACACTTTGAATTCAGTTGTTTTTTTTTTTAGTAAAAGCTGCTGATCAAATACAGCTTATCCCAGAAATTTTAAATTGTCCACATTAGAAAATCTATCAGGAAAATTTGCAGTAATAGATTAGAAAGTAAAAACATATAATCATCTCAATAAGTGAGATGAATCCCTGAAAGCTCAAAATAAATCACAATTTAAAAAACTTAGCATAACTGGAATAAAATGGAATTTCTACTTGCGAACTCTTAACCCAGTATAGCATACATTTTAATGTGACCAATTTGTAAATATTCACTGGCCTTTTACTTACCATCTAGGAATATGTAAAAGCTAGTATTTGTCTTTTGAAAGCACATAATCCACATTCTACTTGTCGGATTTTCTGCTTGAGTTGCCAGCCAAGGACTTTACTTTCTGTATTCCACTATTTCTAGCCATGCTGAATTAAAGGGCATAGAGCTTAAAATTTGTGTTTTGACACCTAATAAACCATTTAAAAGCAGGACAAAATTCAACAAGTTTTCTGGATAAAGACATTAATATGCAGAGATCAACACAATTCCTATGCCTTAGTGACCAGTCAATCAAACACTAATAGAATAATCTCATTCTCAACAGCAAAACAACTGTAAAGTCACCTAGAAATAAATATAATGAAAGATGGACAGATCTACAGAGACATATTTATAATCACCATTGAAAGGGAAAAAGAAGGTTTGAATGAAAAAAGAGATATAATACCGCGTTACAGGTAAATTGCATCCCTTAAAAAGCACGTCAAAGCCCTAACGCCCAGGCCTCAGAATGCGGCCTTCTTTGGAAACAGAGTCACTGCAGGTGTGAGCCGTGAAGATGAGGTCCCACCCACGTCAGGAGGCCCTCCATCCAATCTGGTGGGTTTACTCATAAGGGGAGAGCACGCCTTGTGGGGACACGCTGGGGGAGGCCTGTGGCCAAGCGGAGACAGGCAGACATGGGTGTTTCACAGCCACAGGCCGAAGGAGGCTGGGTCACCAGGGGCTAAGGGGCAAGAGGGGTTCTCCCCTGAGGCACCGGGGAGCGTGGTCTCGCCAACACCTTGATCTGGGACTTCTAGACTCTGGAACTAGTAAGTTTCTGTTGTTTATGTGGCCCAATGTGGGGCACCTGGGAAACTGACACAGCCTCCTTCAGTGGCCGGGAGACTCTGCTCTGACCAGCACTACGGGGCTCCTGCCATGTGGCCACGTGACAGTTTCATCCACACTCATCTATATGCCGGGTCACGCAGTAAACAGAACCGTCTAAACTCTCTGTCCTCAAGGACGTCCCATTGTAGATGTTAGTTTTAAACACTGATTCTAAAATTGATATTGAAGGCGCGGGGGGTGGGGTCCAAGAGGAGCGGCAACAGAAGAGCCACGGTACCGGCGTAGGAGCGCAGACGAGGCGATACACGGGACTCGGGGAAAGCAGGAACAGACTCATGTACACGTGGGGTCTTGACATGATCCACGTGGTTTTATTAATTAGTGAGGAATAGTTGAATTACTTAATAAATGAGGTTGAAACAATTGATTATGCCTAATTAAAGACATGCATGTAACTTAAAGTGTATCACTTAAAGCCATTAGGAGAAAAGGTGGTAGATTAATTTTAGGACCTTTGCCTAAGGAGGGATTTTCTCAACATACACACACGCACACACATTTTTTTTAAATCAGAGGCAGGTATTTTGTGAGTTTTCACAGTGGAAGCAGAGTTGGCGGGTGGGAAGCAGATGTGCTGGGCAGCCTGCAGAGCATGGTGCCCCCTGCTGTGTGCCCCCCGTCACGCCCGGCTCCCTCCACTCCTAGAGGGCTGCAGGCTCCATGCCACAGGAGGGTGACAGGAGGGTGGGAGCGAGGCCGCGGGAGGTGGTGGGAAAGGACAGGCATCCACCCCATGGCCCCTGCATCTGCTCTGGGAGGCAGGCTGCGCCGGGTGGTGGGCATCGTCCGGTCCAGTCTCAGGGCAGTTAGCCCCCTGGGCCGTGCTCAGGCACATGTGCATGTTCTCTGAGTCCTTTCCAGGGTGGGTACCTCTCGGGATGGCATGGGACTCCCACAGGGACCTCGCAGCAGCCCTGGTAGGCAGGCTCCAGTCCTCCCTAAATTCTGGGAGGGACAGAGTTCCATAGGGTGTCCAGGGTCCCCTGGGTGGCCGCAGAAGAACCAAGACTGGAATCCAGGCAGTCTGGCTCCAGGTCTGCGCTGTCAACACAGATCGGCTAGTTGGGGTCCATGGGGAGCTCGGGGTGGGCGCCTGCCCGCAGCAGGCCTGGAGGACCTGCGCCGCCTCCCCTCACCGCCCCTGGTCAGGAGTATCCACGGCCACCCGCCGCGGCTCAGATTCTCTTCGTTATAGGTTCTTTCCTGCGTCTGTCCATGGCCGGCCCTAGAATAGGGATCCTCAAACATTTTCACTCATGATCCCTAAAGAAACGGGAAAAACCACATGCACTCTTGCATGCCTTAAAATTGACATCTAGATAAGATGGTGTTTCCGGTTATTGCCATTTTATAATAAGAGGCTGTAGCGCTCTCTCTGATGCGCCAGAGGAGACCAAACACAATGGCCCTTAGACACGCATCCCCCTCCATGTAAGAATGGCAAAGCCAAGCCTTTCCTAAGAGCCGGGAATTTACTTTATTCCTCTTTCTCCTTTAATTCCATTTTATCTCCTCATATTATATGTTCTTATGTTTAAAGACTTTTCATATCCTATCATATATACATTACAGCTAATTAAAAAAATTCCTGTGACTGTAAGGCTGTATGTAAATGGTAAAGTATTTTCTTCACATTGAAATATTATTATATGATTAGTATTATATAATTGATCAAAACAACATGCATACATCAAAATTTCAGTGAAAATATTAAATATACAGAGAAAAAGATTTTGGAAAGTTCTTAATGAGAGACATGGGGGTCATTTTTACAATTAATTTATGTGTCCATGGGTGAACCTTAATCAATATTACAACATTAATAACAGAAGAAGAGATGATATTAAGTGTCTAGTAAGTGGGAGGCTTACCATAGCATATTTATTAATGGTTGCTGTTCAGGGCATTATTTGCAATAAGATCCACATATATTTTCATTAAATTAATCTAAATCCCATAAGCTCATGTTAGAATGAGTAAATGAGCAGAGAACTGGTTGAGAACAAGAAAAGTTGGCGCCCAAGTGAACAATGAGTGAGGCTATAACGTGTGTCCTGTGACTTGGGGTGTCATGCTGAGCAGCTGGAACAGATGAACTTTCACCTTCTCCTCGCAATCATGCAAAATACGTAGCTGAGACCCGGATGAGCCGTGGGTGACTAAGCCTCACTCCCACTTCTTTCTCGTCATTAAGAAGAGTGAAGACTGGGCTTCATGGGAGACCGAGACGTCCAGCCAGGTTTTATAAACCCAAATGTTCTCATTCAAGCCCAGCCGTGAATTTGTTGCTAAAGCTGCCTTAATATTTCTGACTGATGTTCGCTCTGCTCTTAGCTTGTGGGCTCATTCCTCAGGAGTTGAGGATGGAGGAGGTGAGAATTTTAACTTAAAACTCATCATCCCCATTGGCCCATGGATTCGGGATGTCCTAACATGCTCTATCTTATCCTTAGTAGGAGTGTAGGTAAGGCAAGGGGAGACGGAAACACCCTGAGGTTTACCCTGCCTTGAATTCCAGGAGTTTTTGTGGACACCAGCTAGGACAGGCACTTGGACGGGCCCCTCCGTGTCCATTCCGCGCTCCCAAGTGGAGAGGATGGAGACCTGACTACATGTTTAATGCTCGCTTGCACATAGTGTGGGGGATAAAGTCACTGCCATTTGAAGCACTTGTGTGAAGTGAGGAAGGCGCAGGTGAGGCAGAAGCATCCTCCCCGAGGCTTCCAAGGGCCTCCCTGCCCAGGAAGGTCACGATGTTTCTGCAGCCAGTTCCAGGGCTGATTCTCCAGTGCTCTGCATGTCACGACATTAGCAACTTCTTGGCCAACCTCACGCTCTATTGGGCCACAGCTTTGGGGGCCCATGTCCAGCTTCCTGGGGTGCAGGGGCTGCTCGGGCGGCGAGGGGGCTGCTGAACTGGGTTAGCATTGCTCCGGGGGCAGCTCAGAGCAGCAGCTTGAGGACAGATTCTCTCCTGCTGCCCACACCATCCCGAGGGACCCAGCCTGGGTGTTCTAGGTATGTTTCCTGCACTGAACCCTGACTGGGTGTGTTGATATTTCAAATCGTCTCATTTCCTGATATTCTGGAGGTTTTTTACTTTTGCATAAATCATGCATTATAGTAAGATTTAGAGCCATTAAAGAATGCTTCCTTTTTGTGAGCCAGGAGAAAGGTGACAAGGAAAGAGGACAGAGGAAGGCATCTTGCAGGACATGCACTCCAGGGCACACCACCTGGGGAAGGGTGTGGGGGCTGTTGCAGAGTGGAAATTGATTCCCTTCAATGTCCCCACGCTCTGATCCCTTCAGAAACTCTTCATGTACTTCTAGATGTATCCTAGCTTGGAGACCTGATGCCATCTTAAAAACTCTGTAGAAACTCATACAGGGAACCTGAGACACGGCTGTCAGTGGTGACCCCCGCCCCCCAGGGTGCCCTAGTGGGTTAATTTGGTTTCTCAGGGACAAATGGCTGTAATTTTGCTTTGCAGGAGCCAGAGGAGGGGTGAGTGAGGCTGGAGTTTGACTATGCAGTAGAGAAACAGGATGGCGACTAGTGGGAGGTAGAGAGGCTCCAATGGAGTTTTTACCAGAATTGCTTTCAATGAATTAACTACTTTCCTGCAGGATCTGATGCCCCCGGGCAGCGCCCCAGGCAGAGCAGCGCCCCGAGTACTGGGTGAATGAATGGCCAGTTCCCAAGGCTGAGGGAGGCCCTGAGTGCTGTGCTGTGAGGCCACAGCCACCCATTTCAGAGCAGCCTGTAGAAGACGCTGACTGGGAACCAGCCTAGAGCGGGGTCCGGGCCGGCTTCGGAACCCTAAGGTACCGTCCCAGGCGGGTTTGCAAGCTGGGCGCAAGAGCGGGTTGCTTAGCCTCCCAGATCTCCTCTTTTGAGAGAGGAAAGGGCTTGGGAATCTTGGGATTGCTGTGAAGAGTAAATGAAACAATGTAGGTGGAGGAAATACTGAGCATTGTCAGGCATAATACATATAATCTTGTTCAGAAATACGTCTTATTGTGTGCATTATGTTTTTAGAATATATGTGCTATTCAGAGGCAGTACAAGATGCTAATGTATACCTGCTTGAACAGTTTTCTTTTTATAGAAAGCAGAATTGAGTGAAAAGCCTTTTCACCCCGGGGCTTCCTGCAGGAGAGGCTGCGCTGTTTACCCTGCTGGTGGCTGGTGGCCGGCGGCTGAGCCAGTCCTCAGGTCCGACTCCTCTCTCGTACCACCCACTGCGCTAACCCTCGCACACAGGGCCTGTCCAACACCGTGACAGTTTAATGTCTGATGCAGGGTAGACGTCAGGGCTCTCAGCTCTCTGTGGAGACAATCTACAAATGCCCGGTGGCTTTAAAAGTTCATAAAAGTCATTTTTGAGGTCAGTTCCCCTGTTTGAGGGACAAAGGAGCCCGCGCTCTGCCCAGCTTTCCGCGAACAGAGGCAGTGTGGCAGCCCCCGGGGTGCACATCTCCTGGCCCTTTCACAGACAGACAGACGGCCGGTGGACACGCAGGCACCTGCCATTTCAGCTTATTTGCATCTTCAAAGAACCACTGGGAGTAGTGTTAAAATTAGACTGCACTAAATGTGGCTGGAGTCAAGGGAATGAGTTGAATGCTTCCTCGGTAACTGTCGGTGAGGATGTGAAGGGCGAGCTGTACCTGGGAGAGGCTGATAACAAACAAGCGGGGAAGCCAGAAATAAACACCCACGCTCCTCTTTCTCTGGACTTTCAGGGGCTGCTTTGCGTGGCCGTGCCTGTCTCCCCCAGTCTTTTTCATGTTCTTCTGAGGACACAAGCGGAGGTGACCCCTGTGCTCACTAACCTGTGACTCCAGGGAGCCCTCGGCCGGGAGCTGATCCCGTGGATGTGTGCTGACTGGGCTCCGCGTGGAGTGGGGTAAGCTACACACATAACTACCTGTAAGAAGAGCTAAAGGTGATGGAAGAGGTAAAAGCAAGATGCTATGGAAGCCCAGAGGGGATGCGGTGGGAGAGACTTCCTTCTGGAGGGTCTGCACTGTGCCTGGGAGGTGGGCATGGTTTGGACATCATGGTTTTGAATGTACCACAGGGTGAACCTATAGGGGCTTGGTTTGGATGAATCGAGTGGAAATAAGGCTAGAACAAGCGAAGGGAACTAAGGCGTGGGGCTTGAATGCCTGGCCTTGTCCTCATTCTGGGTTTATTGACCACTGGCGAAGCATCTGAGTGTGAGTCACAAGTTCAGGCCTGAGCTTCGGGAAGGGCTCTGCAGCAGCAGGAATGTGATGGTGGAATAGAAGAGGGCTGGGCCTGTCGTGGGCCACAGGCCGGGCGTCTGTCCGAGAACAGGGCGGACAGTCTTGGCTGTACCAGCATGTTAGGCTGCCTGTAGCCCCAGCATATCCTCCCCGCCTGCAACGGTGTCTGCCTCTCAGCCAGTTCTCCAGCCCCCCACGGTCATCTGCAGCCCCCTCCTCCTCTTCCCTCTCTGCTTAGTTCCCTCAGCACACATCGCTTCACGCCCAGCCCGTGTCCCCACCTCGGGGCTCTGGAGCTAACCATGTTTCCAGCCCTCCATCCTGCCCGGGTCTCAACACCAGCACATCATCCAGCACGTCATCTGTCACATCGTCCCCCAGGGCTCCATCTGTAACCCCTGGGACAGATGGGTGGACACCCCTGACTACCCCAAGGGACGAGGTCTTAGATTCTGGTTCTGGAGCTCTCCGGGTAACGAATGCAGAGTATATGTCTGCGTGTGGCAGGGGAAGGGTGGGTGGGAAAGCAGGCTCACCGCCACTCCCGGGACAGGTAAGGGCTGGTGTGCTGACCTCCTTCCTCCTCGTCCGTCCCTAGTACATGTTCATGACATGCTGTTCCTGCAGCTTCTTGCTGTTGGGTTTCAGCTCGTGATGAAGTGACAGGAAGATTGTACCCCGTTCTCCAAGAGGCCCCTGGGGAGAATGTTGAGCAAGGGTGAGTGAGTTGGTTAGACTATGGTGTGTTCTTTAAAGAGAAGATGGAGGAGCTGGGAGAACGGAAGGGATGAGGGAGGATGGGAGAAAAGGCAGAGGGGAGTCCCACCCCCATGGGGCCGCTCAGCCAAGACCCAGCAAGAGGGCAGGGACCGGCCAGCCAGCCTTCCAGTGGCCTGGGGGGAGCTGTGATGATGTAGCTCCCTCTCTCGGGAGGCAGGCATTGTTCTGGGAGGTTCCAACGAGCTCACTCTATCTGTGCAACCTACTGTCCTGGAAGGTCCGCAGCGAATGGGGCACTGGGGGCTCCAGCTTCACATAAGGGGAAATCAGCTGCCCTGAGAGTGGCTGGCCCGGGGGCAATGGTGGGAACCCCCGACTCCCCGGGCCAGGAAGGCAATGCTCGGCCTGGGCAGCACCTGCAGGCAGACCCTGAGGGGCAGCGAGGGGCCCGAGGCCTCCTGGGATTGCTGGCTCTGTCAGGAAAGGCAGTGGGGCCCCCTCCTCCAGCACCCATCTGCGGGGAGCCACTCCAGTCAGGTTCAGCTGGGGAGACAGGAGGGGACAGGGCAGAGAGCACACACACTGCTGAAGAGCGAGGCCCAGGAGGGAAGGAGCAGGTGCGGGTCATGCCCGCCCTGAGGGGCCCCAGATTAGGGTCCTACGAGGGTCACTTCTTCCCCTCCCAGCCCGCACTCTGGGGCTGTTGCCTGGCGAGGAGATGGCTGATGAGAGATGTTCATCTCAGAGGAGAGCTGGGGGCATGAGTGCCGTGTCCCGTCCCCACCGTGGGTCTGAACCAGAGCCGAGGGTGTAAGTTGCAGGGGAGAGAGAGAGGCTCCTGAGAAAGAAAAGAATCAGTCTGCAGAGATGACGTGCAACTCTTGGCGGGATGAGAGGAGGTCCTGGCAAATGTCCACCGAGCCCTGTTGGAACCGCTGCACCTGCCCGGCCGTGCGGTCTGGGCTGCAGGACGGCAGAGCCGGGGCCCAGTGATCTCCCGCCGCAGGGGTGAGGTTCCCTCTTCTGTCTCCTGCAGATCAAGAGCCTCAGCCCTGGGGGCTCCCTGTGGGACAGGTAACAAGGCCCTCTCATAAGGGGGCGTCTTCATCTCCACGGGCCTGCTTCTGGGTAACAACATCAACAGCCAAGCGCAGGAGGGGCTGAGATTGAACTCAGGGCCTGGGGAGGGCGTGGCCCACACTCCAGTGGAAGGGTCTGAGGGCGAGAGGAGACACTGGGTGGGAGAGATGGAGAAGGTAGAGCAGAGGAGCCAGCACAGGCTGGAGATGTGGGGGGAAAGAGGGGAAAAGAGCCATGTGGAAAAATGGAAAAAGCCATCCTTCTCTAGGGGACCGTCTGCCAGAAACTGCTCTGATGAATATGTGTCTGTTATGGCCACAAATGTGAGTGGCACCCCTGGGGTTGTGCAGTGCATGACCCGCACGGCCCATGCACTGACTATTACAGGGTCCGGTGGAGACAGATCAGTGCTGGGACTTTAGAGCATGTCTCTCTGTGATGTGATTCACGTTCCCCTTGGCCATCTCTGCAAGAACCTGTAGGAGGAAGACAGTCACAGGCTTTCTCACAGCTTTCGGGGCTAAGGGGGCACCGTGTGAAGCCAGGCCTCAGGCTGAAGGGGATGTTTGGGTGACACTCATTTGCCCACATGGGTAACAGGAAATGCATCCCGGGACTGATGACAACGTCCCCCAGTGTCACAGTAACTGGACTCTGGGTCCAAGGCGCCTCTTCTGCCAGCGAGGCCACAGGGCAGAGGGTGCTCTTGGGTCTGCCTGCAATGAAGTCTTTTATCCACATTCCAGAGTCTGAGGCTCATACTTAACCGTGGTCACGAAGTGAGGGAGGGATGTTCTTGAACCAGAAGGGTGCATGCCAGTGGGCGGGCGGCGCTTGAAGGACTGGAGCGTCTGCTGGTGCTGAAGGGATCTTCCGAACAACACGTGTGGGTTGGGTTTGTTTAAAGGGGCTTTTCAGGGACGAACACCAAGACAGTGGCAGGGCTGTGCATGGCCCGCTCAGCCCCACTGAGGCCTGCCTTGCTCCCAAGAGCTCGGAGGTTTGCTGGAGGCCAGGCTGGCTTGAACTGCGTTGGGAGTAGATGAGTTGGGGAGGCAGTGGTCTCAGAGTGGGTGGGAGTGTCAGTCCCTGGAGGCTGGCTCAGGTCATGGTCCCTGAGCTCTGCAACCTTTCACCCTTGGCCTGCATGAGGTGAGGGAGAGGGGCCGCAGGTGAAGGGTCAGAACTCTGAATCCTACCAGCAGGATTACTGTGGTGTGATAAATCCTGGGCCAGGCGTTCATGAGGCTCTCAGAAGCTGCAGGAACAGTATCAGAAAACATGTGCTCGCAAGGCATAAGGCCACCCCTCCCCTCCTTTATTTATGAGGCTTGCTGGGTAACTGAGGGAGCTGGGAGGGAAGGAGGTGGGGAGAAGATCCCCCCTAAATAATCCTGCCAGGCGAAGCCACCATCAGGGCTGCTGTGCGGAGGGGTGGTGCCCATATGGCCAGAGTCTCTGAGCACTGCATGCATCCGGGGCTGAGGGAGAAATGCTCAAGCAATGTACACGGGCTCACCCCAGGCCACCTGAGCCCCTGGAGGGCAGGGACCGTGTCTTTCATGAACAGATGCCGGCCCCCTGCACAGTGCCTGGCGTCTGAGAGCGGCCGCACGCAGTGGTGTTGAGCAAGTTCATTTGTTCATGTGCTCGCCATGCGCCGCTTCCTAACAGCCCACAGAACATCCTCACCGCTGCCCTCACGGAGTCCCCGGGCCAGCCGGGGCATCAGGCCTTTAGGAGCAATCACCTCCCTGTGGCTGACTTGCCGTGCTCTCCCGGATACAGTTAAGGAAAAGGGGGAAAATGGAATGAATTGGGATAATTAAGCATAGCGCCTTGAAGGCCAGCTTATTGCAAGGAAGCTCGATAACTAACTCAAGATCAGCACAAAGGCAGCACGTTTCTAGTATAAAAAGGTTCAAAGGCTCTCTGGGCAGGAGGCTGTGGCTCGCAGGTAGGCCTGGAGAAGGCTGTCAGTTGGTTAACCTTCAGGGGACTTGCTCTCTGGTTTGTTCGCATGTTTGTTTCTATATCTCAGGGTGACTGAGAAAAGGGTAACAGGACAAGGAAGGTGGAGGTGGAAGCAAGTTGTCTCCATAGTCGTAAACCAGCTCGATGTTCCCCCTACCTTCAACTCAAAACTTCCTCCTCTCGCCTGCAGCAGAGACGCATGGCTTGGTCCCCTCCCTGAGAACTGAAGAGGTCTGGGCACCAGAAAGGGAATTTCCAGTCGAGAGTCTGGTGCCGTGTGATCGGGTGACCTACCCTTTCAGTTCTCAGAGTGCGAGCCCAGACCCACCAGCACGACACTCTGTCTTGGACCATCGAGCAGCTAACACAAAAGGGCTCTTGTCTATTGCAAAATGTATTTGTCCATATGTAAGGAAACATTAGCTCTGTGAATGTCTGCAAACCTGTGGAGCATGGCCCACAGTAAACTCCCTGCTGTGAAGATGTATTTGGGAGGTGGGTCTGCACCTTCCCCGTGCATGGACGTGTTGGTTACCACCAGCAGGAGCCCAGGAGGGGAACCCAGAGCCCGGGTCCCATGACTTGGAGGCCGAGGAGGCTCCCCCTTCCTCCAGACCTCCCCTACCTGGGTGCGTATCCAGATGCAATGTCCGCACCACCTCCTCCCTTGCTGGCTGGACTCACTGACGTCTCTGATCAATAGTGTGCAGCAGAGGTAACCGTGGGGACATCAGCGAGGCTCCCCTGCGCCTCTTTGAGAGTTTGCTTTTGAGCCTTCCCTTTCGGAGACCAAGCTTGTGCGAGGAGACCCTCTCACATGCTGTGAGGAGTCGGGCCCTGGGTAGGGGTCTCAGAGCATGAAGCGCACTATGCAGAGTGGGGCTGGGGGGCCGGGAGGCAGCAAACCACGTCAGGTACGCGTGATTCCACAAACCGGAAACCCAGGGGCCCAGACCTTACACTTGTGAGCTAAGTCCATTGGTTGTTTCCGGTCACTGTGTTTTAGGGCAATTTCTTGTGTAGCAATAGATAACTGGACAGAGACCAGGAGCAGGGGGCCTTTTCTGCCAGCGTCCTGACTCATACGAGCACCTGGCAGGCTCTGAGCAGACGCAGCTTGGCCAAGGCTGCTCCGTTGAGAAGCAGTTCCACCAGAGCCTGTCTGAGTTCTGGAAGAACAGGAGCCCAGCTCCCCCAGCTCCCCCAGCTCCTGTCCTGGTCCTGGACATAATGCCCCCCCTGGCTCACTCCAGAGCCTCCGCTCTCTGGCCTCAGCAAGGGAGTGGGCCCAGCCTCCAGGCCTGGTTGTCCCGGCACCAGGGGCTCCCACCTTTGCCGGTGAGGAGGGCCCTGGTGCGGGTGCCAGGCCCTGTGCTGAGTGGAAGGAGATGGCCGGGGAAGGAAGGGCTGAAGTCACCCAGCAGGTGCGGGGGCGGAGAGACGTGTGTCACACCAGTAAGTGTCCCCAACCTGGCTTTATGGGTGAAGTAGGGACTTTCTCTGAGACTTAAAAAGGCATTTGCTTCCAGCTTCTGCCTGGCACTTTACTTCTGCAATTACGCCTCCATTTCACACGCAAATGAATTGTGCGGGGACAGCTGTAGCCTAGTTTCAGCAGGCAAACGACGGCCTGGCTGCGAGGCCCGGGAGCACAGGTGCTGGGTGCTGTTCCGGCCGATGGACGCATGAGCTCTGCCGCTCTTCCCTAGAGCGCCGCTAGACTGTGGGAGCTCCTGAAACCCCCGAGCTGAGAGCTGCCCAGACCGGCCGCCTTCACCCACAGCAAAGAGGAAACCGAAGCGCAGACACCAGTGTGGACGCAGGGGCCACTTGCTGAGGTCTCGGACGGAGTCACAGGCCAGTTCAGCTCCTGAGGAGACGAAGCTGCCCAGGGAGCGCTGGTCCCAGCTGCAAGGGAGCGAGAGGCGGAGGTGAGTCCCCCAGAAAGCCGGGGGCCAGGGCGGTACTGCAAGGGCAGTTACAGCGGCCCAGAGCTCAGCGGGGACCACGGGCCTCGCCGTCCAGCCGTGCTTTGGGATATCTGCGAGACCGCTGGGCCAGAGGCAGAGGTGAGCGACTTTAAGCCACGTGACTGTCTCAGCAAACCCAAGAAAATGTCAGGGCTGCTCTTTACGATTAGTTTCACCCCAACGGTCAGTCGGCCTTATGGAAAATGAGGGAGGGACCCACAGCCTTTCATGGTGAGTTCTTTCACACAACTGAAATCCAGAGCACGTGAAGCGTGGAGCGCTGCAGGGGTGGAGTTTGCTGTAAGGGGCACCCTTTGACCCAACCGCTGCCCCTGGGGTGGTTGGGGAGGTGCGCGGGGCCGGTGGGAGGGGGCAGGACAGAGACGGGGAGCCACTCCAAGGGGGGCAGGGCAGCGCAGAGGGAGGGACTTCCGAGTAGAGCGGGAGCCTCTCCTGTACATCATTAAGCTCAGAGGGAAGGCGAAGGCCCAGCCAAAGCCTCGGGAAGTCACAGGCGCCCTCCTGCCCACAGAGGGAGGTTCTGAGCGTGAAGGACTTGCCGCCTGTGGCTGTCCCTTCCAGGGAGCCTGTGGTGCAGAGGTCTGTATAGTGACAAACAGGAGTGAAAATTGAAGGGAAAGAGGAAAATGGTGTGATTGATGGACCATTTGGCCAAAGCAGTGACCTTAGGTGTGTTCAAGACCGGGCAGGTGCAGACTGAGGGAGCTCCGCTCTCCGTGTCACCCAGAATGCCCCAAATAGGCCCTCCTGGCGGATGCCAGGCTGAGGGAGAGAGCATGACGGGGCCACAGACTCAGAATTGGGTAAGGGGACGGGTCAGGGACAGTCCCTGCCCTTCCTTGCCCCCATCCTTAGGAGGAGAGGCTGGTCACTAACATCGCTGCATCTGAACAGCATGTGTGACTGGCAGCACAGAGCTTTGTGTCTGTGTGGCTCACTTTCAAATGTGAGGTTTCAATTCTCCTAAAATGCCATTTACAAATCATAAAGGAAAGGTACCCCAGTGATACAGCCCAGGTTTTCACTCCGCTTGTAAGGCAGGGCCACGGGGGCCTTCCCGTCGAAGGGCCGCCCCTCCCGAGTGCGCCCGCACGTGGGTGGCAGATGCACTTCCCCTTTGGCTCTGAGCTAGAGCTCCCTGGGCTCCCGGTCCCCCGCCTGAGGCAGGGTCCGCGTGAGGAGGCACCGGCAGGGGGTCCGCGCCAACAGGAGCCCCGAGGCAGGTGACCCCAGCTGGCCTGGAGGCTCGGCAGGAACTGGCCCTGGTTCATCTTTGTCCAGCACCAGGGTCGCACGGGGTGACTGCAGCCTGAAATATGAAAGATTCGAGCAATTCAGCCATCAGTTCTGGTTCATGACACAGGCTTCTGTTTTCTGCTGAAGGGTTGGCGGCTTCGGTTTGTGGGAACCAGTTGCAGGTTCCCAGGGCTCTGAAAACTCATCCTCGTGTCTTCTCTTCCCGACATCCAGTTCTCTCCCGGTCGCTCCTCCCCACGCCGATGCACACAGCACAGCGCAGCACAGATAGGTTCCGTCTTCCCTTAGCAATTGGGCCATTCTGCACTAGAAAACAGTTGTGTTCACAGCAAACACATAGGAGAAGCCGGGGGAAGATTTAAGGGTGGGGTCACCAGCAGCATGTCGGGGCTGAAAGAGTCCTTGGAAACCATCAAGGGGGCAGTTTCCTTCCACAGCTGAGGGAGCTGAGACCAAGCGACTGCAGTGACAGGGCCGTCTGTGACCTAACGCTCTTTGCCAAAAAGACTGACTTCAACGACAGCCTGCCTGGGCCCCCTCCTCTCCACCCACAGCCACGCTCAGGGGGTCGTCTGTGCACCTGAGCTCCACACGTGCTGGAGGAGACCACAGGGCCCCCTGCTTTGCCGTTCCAAGCCGTGGTCTTCCTTCAGGAACAAGGCAGGGGAAGAGGCGTCGTGGGTCAGGGCTGGCTTCCCGAGGCGCCTCCCCACAGGTAGCCTGGCCTTCCGTCCCTGATGAGGAAAACTGCAGTGTCAGCGGTGGCACGGCCTGACTGGAGACTCAGCCGGCGAGAGGACCACGGGGAAGCCAGGCCGCCTCGTCCCTGGCCTGCCATCTTCCTCCTCCTGCCCTGCTGTCTCTCCACTCCCGGCTGCATCTTGGCCTCAGAGCCACGAAACCAGAGCTCCTGGCGTCAGTCCTCGGTGGCTGATGAGAAGGTAGTGGGGACGGGGGAGGGTGCAAACAGGCCTCCCTAAGGCCCCGTCTCTGAGCCCCCACCCCAATCCCTCTCCTTTCTGCTTAACCCAAACCCAAGCCCACAGAGGAGAGCCACAGGGAGGTCACTGCATTCCTGGTGGATGAAGAGCATCTCTGTTGGTCCTGCCAGGCCTCCGGCTCCAGGCGGACTCAGGCTGGCAGGCTCCAGCCAAACGTTCCCCGCCAATAAATGAGCATTCCCGGAACCTCAGGACACACAGCCATAGGCAGAGTAAGTAGGTACAGACCCACAGAGGCGTGCGCGTGCGCACACACACACACACACACACACACACACTCACACACACACACACTCACACACACACACACTCACACACACTCACACACACACACACACACACTCACACACACTCACACACACACACACACTCACACACACTCACACACACTCACACACACACACACACACACACACACACACTCACACACACACACTCAAGTACACTGACCGCTAGGGCCAAACGCCAAACAGCAAACGCACCCGAGCTACAAGCCCACCGCAGCTCCGGGAGAAGAAGATTCCAAAAGAGCTCGAATTCACCAGGGTCGCTAGTCCCTGACCTCCTCAGTCTCCTTCTCTGGAGAACAGGAGTGACAGCACCTCCCTGGGGTGACGGCGGCGGGGATCAGAGGGGGACAGGTGAGCCCTGGCCTTGCGTCTGCACCGGCAGGCTCAGTGTGTCTGTCACGATCCCTCCGTGTTTCCTCCCAGTTCACGATCATCTGTCCTGTCTCTGGTCTTGTCCTTCCCACCCAGGGGCCCAGCAGGCCCCACGGCCGAGCGGTGCTGGCCGACGTGAGGGGAAAGGCCGTCGCCAGGAGGCACAGGACCGAGACAGGCCAGCTGGAGGCTGCTCCCTGTGGATTCAAAATGGGGCCAAGAGAGAAATCAAGCTTTCCAGGTAGCCGGGACGGTAACACGCAAACTCAAAGACTCTGGGCAACCAGGTCATGCCGTGACTCCTCGGAAGCCCAGGATGCAGGCCTGTAGGTCCGAGAGGCGGCGCGGGGCAAGTGGGGCGCACAGAGCTGGAAGAGCGAGCTGGCAGCACCCGGCCCTTCCTGGGCCCAGCTGCGTTCCTGTCTCCGGCTGTCACAGGGCAGCCCCGTAGCCCAATCTTCCCCTTGTTGTCCTTAAGCTGGCCTGGGGTTGGTTTCCGCTGCTTGTACCCGGTTAGTCCTCGCTAGAAAATGATGCGGATGATAACACTACAATGATGGAGACCTGGGTCAAGGAGAGACCTCACCTCAGACTGGTTCCCCAAAGCTACTTCAGAAGGCGGCGTTGTGTTCCTCTTAAAAGGGAGGGAGGCTCACAGCCCCAGGGCAGTGGGCAGACCTCTGCTAAGGCTGCCGTGGCTGACGTGGGGAGGAAGAAGGCCGGCTGCAGGCAAGGACGGGACACCTGTGTGAGTCTCTTCTCCCCCCCGAAGGTGGCTTTGGGGCACACCTGGCTTCCTCCGAACTGCAGAGCCTTTCAGGAGCTCTACTGTCTACCTTGGCAAATAACCCTTCTGAGGCCCAGAAACATTTGCATAATAATGTCATCATGCCCATTATGTGTACAGCACTGGACACAGGCTTGTTCAGTGAGCAGCAGCTCTTACTAAGCTCCCTCCTTTGTCCCCAGCACACATGTCCTATTAACCACCCGCCACGCTCAGATGTAAGAGGAGGGCCCCTGCTAAGCAGAAGGGCCGAGGGACGTTTCTTTCCACAGGGCTGGTGTGACACACGCCTCTGGCCTTCAAAGGTCCCCGCTCGGCACTGTCTACGCTGCCCTTGCCAGCACTCTGCTTCCTCCATCTTTGGGCAACTACGTTTACCTGTAGTCCGTCCACGTTTTACCAGGTACCCTAGGAGAATACAAAAATAAACCAAAAATAGAACTCATGGTCCCCCAACCTTCAAGAAGTGGATAACAGGTGATATCTTTATAAAGCCCCAGTCAATGTCTGCACTCTGTGCAGGCGCTCGGGACGGGTGAGCAGATTCGCTGAGCTCCGAGCCCGGTGCAAAGATAGAGATGGAAGAGCCCAAACTGACTGTCGGGAAGAACCCAAGCTCAGAACTTGTAACACTCCTTGCCTGCCGGTCCGGTACACAGAGGCGATGGGAAGCCGGGGCAGAGAGAGGGCGAGCCTGCGGGCGGTGGTGCCAGGTCGGTGTCCCCTCGTGCTGGATCCCCTCGTGGATGAACCAGCTCCCCGTGGGCTGCACATCGGACCCACCTGGGGGCTTTAAAGACACTGCAGGATGCCCAGTGCCACTAACGAGAGTCTGATTTCATTGGCCTGAGCTGCTGCCTGGGAACGGGCGTCTTTAGGCGCTGCCTGGGTGGTTCTGACGCACAGCCACGGCCAGGAGGTGGGATGGGAGGGGCACCCCCTATGCATTTGCTCTGCTGATGAGAATGAGCTGGGGGTGAGAAGTCGGGAGGCTTGGGGCCACCAGCGGAGGAGGGGGTCTGAGTGACCTGTCTTCCCTCCCTCCAGAGTCTGGTCCACCCCTCTGAGCGACCCAGGCACAGCCTTTCATCGCCTCCTCTGCGTCCTGTGGCTCAGACCCCCGGCTGACGCTTGCTCAGTCAGGACGCGGGAAAATCCCAGTGCTGGGGCCCGGTGGGTGGCTCACTGTGAGGGACAGAGGTCAGGCCCAGCTGAGCGGGTGGTCCTAGCCTCTGCTGACCCTCAGCACAAACAGAGGTCGGTTACGGCGCATTTCCAAAGTTCTGACTGCAGTCTCTGCTCATCTGTTTTCTCCCCACTGGCCAGTATCTTGGCACATGGCAGGAAAGGCGGGGGGCTGCAGGGTGAAATTCCTTTGTTGCTTTAAGCCCAAGGAGGCTCAGGAACTCTCTCGACTCTGACTCTCTCCAGACTTTCCTGAGCAAACCCAGTGAGCTACAGCCCTTGAGTTTTGAGTCCACATCTCGGCTTTGGTTGACCTGTAACAGCACTAGCCACCCGAGGCTCCCCCTAACCCCTGACCTTAATCCTAACCCCTACCCTAGGGTCTGCATCAGTGAGACGGTCTGGGCCACAGGTGAACTGAACCAAGGAGGTCTAGAGAGCCCTCGGCACTGGTGGAAGACACAGTTTCAAGTGGCTGATGGGTCCCTGATGACCTCGGTGACCACCCCCCAGATGCACACACGTACGCACAGAGCCCACAGCCACTCTGTACCACATGACCAGGTCATGGCCCTCAGGACAGAGTGGACTGGATAAAGACTGAGCCCCCACCCAAACTGGGCCAGTCGGAGGTTTGCCCCAGGAATGAGTAAGGAGAGCTTGCTTCCTGCATATGGCTGGACAGGTGCTACGGGTGGCCTGTTTCTGTCAGAGGACCAAGAATCGAGGGAAGTGAAACTCACGGAATGACCAGGGACACAACCCGCACCTGCAGCAGCACCGCTGAGGCCCAGTTACATCCTTGCCCACGGGTTCTAAGAGGTTTGCATGACCTTCCTTAGGACAAACTGTCTGTAAGAAGCTAAGCTCCCTTGAGTTTATTTCTGTTGTTTGGAATTAATAATAATAAAAACGTACATCTATGTAGTATCTGCTAGGTGCCAAGCGCCCTCCCACCTGCTTTTGTGCGTCCACTCGTTCAACTTCCGTGAGGCCCCGATGAGCTGCGCTGCCTGACCTGCCGCCTGCGGTGAGGACGGTGAGACGCAGGAAGCGTGAGCGGCCAAGGATCGCACAGACCCAACTGCGTGATGGACTCAGAGTCAGATGCTGTTTACGACCTCCTCGTGCCGACTTCATCACGAGACAGACGTGCAGGACGCAGTGACACCAACACGGGACATACACAGCATCCAGACAGCCAGGCTTTAGAAAGGGTGTCTGCCACCGGAGTGGTCAGGACAGCTTCCTGCGGAGAGACCAGGATGGGAAGCCCTTCCCCAAGGAGATGCCCACCTGCCAACTGGCGGGTAGGAGTGAGCCTGCATGGACAAGCGGCAGCGAAGAGCCTGGCTGGACCAGCACGGCCATGCCCAGGTCCGAGACCCACACCGAGGGGCAGGGCAGGGAAAGGCTGGAGCGTGGCATGTCGGGGTGCCCTGCCCCGAAACGGCTGCTGGAGGGCCTGGGCCGGGGGCAGCAAGACTGGAGAGGACGCTGACCCGCTTCACTTCCACCCCAGACCGCTCTGGTCGCCTCAGGGCCTCGGAGACAGCACCCCTGCCTCTCCTTAAGGAACCTGCAGCCCCCAGTGGGGAAATGTCCAGTCAACCAGAGCCGGTCAGCAGGTGGTGAGGACGGAGCTCCCCGCCCCGGGCGCAGTACCGGAAGGGCTCCTGCTGCACAGCCTGAACTGCACCCGGACTCGGACTCCAGCTGCGGCCCCCGCCTGCTCGCAGGAAAATAAATACTCATCTCCGAGAAATCCAGAGACAAAACCCACAGAGCTTCAAACCCCTTTCCTGTGGTGTTTGCATAATGTGCCCGTTCACATGCTCGGGAGGCAAGGGTGGGGGAGAAAAGATCCCCGGCAGAGCCTGAAGCATTAAAGTGAGAAATGGATTTCAATACAAATGGTATAAGAATGAGAAATAACTGTAAATGGGACTGAAAGCAAATGGCATAAACTCCACCCAAGGCAGCTCATTGCAATTCTGGGAACTTCACTCTTCACAGCTGCAGGGCCATCAGCATTCAGGGCGGCTTTTTTCTCTCCCACTCTGTGGATATATCACGGGGGCGTGTGGACGGCTCAGGCCTCCCCAGGTCAGAGGGGTGTCAGGGCCAGCGTCCAGGAAAGGCCCCGCCTGCCTCTTGTCCTCGCCGCTGCTCATCAGTGAGGGGCCTCGGCGCCCCCTCGGGCCCCCTCTGCCAGGGGCCTCGTTGCCCGTGTGGAAAGCAAGCCAAGGCTCCGGGGAGCAGGTGGCCGGGCCGCAGTGGGATGGGTGGGGACTGTCCCGGGAGGCAGCAGCTCCATCGTCGCTGCGCTGAGGGAGTCAGAGCAGGGGAGGCCGGCAGGCACATGTCCCTGTGTGGCAGACAGCTCAAGGCACTCCTGCAGTGCAGTGGGTGTCATCTCCTGGGTGAAGTGTGCAGGGGAGTACAGAGCCGGAGCTTTGGGGCCTGGTGCGGTGCTCCACTCTGCAGACCCTCAAGCCCTGGTTGGACAGTCTCGCCGCCTCCTGGAGTGCTCTGTCTTGCCTCTCCCAGAAAGCAGCCAGTTCGTGCCAGGCCACCCACTGTTCCACTTCAGACTATCAGAGTTGACAAGGTTGGAGTTGGGTAACCTGTAAGATCTCTTTTCAACTCCAGAGCATGTGATTGCATCTCGGAATCGTCTATATTAAGACGTTGTCAAGTAGAAAGGTTCCTCTTCGGGGATGTCATATGTGTGTCACCTTCTCTAATTCTCCTCCTAAGCCTCAGAGGTAGGCGTCATCACCCCTATTCTACACATGAGGAGACGGAAGCTCAGAAAAGCCAGGGGAATTCCACGGTGAGGCGGTGTGGAGGTCAGAAGCCGCCTGAGCCTGGACCTGACCTCCTAGCCCTCCACGCCTTCTGGCAGCAAAGCCCCCGGCAAGCATGACCCCGTGAGGCTGGGCGGACCGCAGTCGGGCGCCTGCGCACAGCAAGCCCTCGGCAGGTGGCAGCTGCTGGCGAAGGTGATGGTTTTGTGGCGACTTTCCCAGGACCGTACATCTGCCAAGAGGCCGCACTGGGTTTAAGCTCGGTCGTCCCGCTTCCGGAACCAGGGCCCCTCCCACTGAGTCACCCACCCTCAAGCATGTGCGGCCCGTGAGCAGTGAGGAAGGTCTCGGGCTGAGCGCTTCACACAGATGGTCCCATTTCACCGCCTCAGCCAAGGCAGGGGAGCACCTTCCTCCCAGGCCAAGCCTCCACGCGCCCCATCTTCAGCCAGGATTCGCTCCCTCCCTTGCCTGACCCTGAGGTCTGCAAAAACCGTCTCCCAGATGCAGTATCTCTTACCTCTGCACCCAGCTCTCTGCCAGGCTCTGGAAACATGCAGACACGAGGCTGTCAGGGGCTCCAGGACGCACGGCCTGCTGCCGAGTGGAGGAAGCACCCCAAAGGCAGAGAGTCTGGTGGACTGACGACAGGAGGTAGAAGGTGGAGGTCTGGTTGCCAGATCGGGCAGCTGTGCTGGACGCTGCCCACTTGGGAGCCAGCCTGCTCCTCAGAGCCCACCCAGTCCAGCCCCCCCGGGGGGGGCACCAGCTCGCCCTTCAGAGCTGGGCTGTGTGGGCCAGTGGGTGACGATCCCCCCCATTTCCCACCTCCCTCTGAGTGCATCTGAGAATGAACAGAGCAGATTGGGAGTCTTAACGTGAGGGACTGTGGAGCTAGTGCAGTGGGGGGGTGTGGGGACCCCACACGTGGGGAAGCTGTTCCCCAGATGAAGGCACCGGGCCCCTGCGTGGCTGTGTAGGATGTGGTGACACGGTGCAGACCCACCACTCAGTTGCTCCGAACGGGACCGGCCTCGCCCTCCCAGGAGCACCGAGCCTCTGCCAGCAGAGGGGCTTGCCGAGAATCAAACCCCATGCTTTCTGTTGATCTAGTGAAGATGGGGGCCACCAGGTGCCCAGCCCAGGAGGCCCAGGAAGCCCAGGGTTTGGCGGAGATGTGGTTCCTGCCAGCGCCACTGAGGTGCTTGGAGATGAGAAGCATTGCCCCAAGTCAAAGGAAGCCCATTTGAAGTCTCTGCTTCCATCTCCCAGAGCTCCCCAACCAGAAGTGACAGGGACGGATAAAATGCAAGTTATTCTCCCGCCCAGAAGGCTCATTTCCAAACACAGTTGCTGTGCCAGGCAGCAGGCCTTCCCCAGAAGAGACCGAAGGGAAGAAAGAACGACCGAGAGACAAGGAAAGCGTTTGAAGCGTCGGGCCATCGGGGAGGGCTTGCAGGGGGACCGCTGGGCCACAGAGAAAGCCGAAGACACCTCTGCCCTGGCTTGTCTGGGGTAAGGAAATGGCACCCGGGAGGATGACTGTTGTGGGATGTTAGGAAAAAGGCCACAGGTTAAGAATAAGGTCTCTGGTTAGGAATAAGGCCACCACCAGTGGGCCTGGAAGGAATAGGGCCTCCGGCACCTGCACCAGGCAGGCCCTCACCCCAGGGGCAGCGGGCGAGCTGGGGCCACAGGGAGGTCAGCATTTGCGAGGATTCCCCCGCGGCCGGGAGGTTCTTGTGGAGCCACTCCCAAGGCTGTAGAGAACAGTCACCTCCTCGGTGCCTTCACCCGCTCCTCTGCAAAAAGGAGAGAAGACACCTACTTCATCCTGCTGGTTTAGGATGAAAGGAAGTAACATGTGTGGGAAAGAGCAAAGTGGTACCTGGCATTCAGAGGACACTCAAGACATTTTTAAACTGTTCCCTTTCCTTGAATGCCCAGCCCCACCTCATTCTCATTCTCTGGGCAAATGTGGAATTCCTCCTCCCGATCTCCATGTCAGTGTCCATGTGACGCCTTCCCGGTCCTCACAGCCCGTCAGGCCCAGCACCCTGGACAGGTGCGCACGGTCTGCATTCACATTGTGGCTAAACCCCAGATGTTAGAGTCGATACTGATCCAAAGCCCAGCGCCCACCATCATAAGAGGACCTTCCAGAATCCAGGAATAAGTCTGGAATATTACGCCAAGGAATTATCGCTACAATTGCATCATTTAAAACTTTAGTGGTTAAATTTCAGAAGGTTGGCATCCGTAGTTCAAGAACAACGAGCTGTATGACTGCCGCTCACTGAGCCTAACAGATGCTGATTTCCAGCTGAGATCAGTGGGAGACCGAATGCTGAGGGTGTCGTTGGCTGTTTTCAATATGGTTTTTTCTTTCATATGCATATTTTTTATTGTGTCGACTCAGAAGATGGTTTATCGTGGATTGTCGCACACAGTTTTTGAGGCTTTTCTCTTCACAGAATCCTGAGATTGACATATTACTCTTAATTCAAACTCTACAATGTGACAAATTTGCAAATAGGAAGGACTCTAGTCTAAATGGAATTTACAAATGAAACACTAAATACAAATTTTAATGGGTGTCTTATTTAGTGTTATAAATGCTAATATACCAAAAATTCTACAAACGATAAGATTTATGTTATAATCTGAACTCATATATTCAGCTTATATGGATATTTGAATGTTCACAAATACTTTTATGTACAAAAAGGACCTAAGTTCTTCCTAAAGTTATCTAGCTAATGCACTTTCTATTTCCTTTTTATCTAACTCTTTGAAGGTTCTGAATAAGGTTTTTGAAACAAAACATTAACAGCTTTCAAAATGACCAAGAACTATTGCACCATTTTAATCTTGCAATAATAAGTATTGATTTATCCCTGAACTAATTCATAGAATTTCAATATGTAAACCACATAGATTTTTTTCACTTTGACTTTCATATGTTTGATTACCTCAGTACCCGTTTCAAAGAAGGAAGGGGAGACAAGCATAATGGAATACTTGGTATTCCTGAAATTGCAACGCTGACTTTATATGCTAGTGACCTGTGATCAGAGTTATGCAAGTCTGAGGATGTCAGAAAGGAGGCTGAGTGGGCACTAACACCCAGCTGTACCAAAGCCTGTGCCTACGTCACACCGCAGAGCAGAGACTGGCCAGAGCTCAGCCTCAGCGCTCGGCACTGCTGGACACCCCACTGCAGGGGCCCTCCTGCCATTGTCCTCGGGAGGCCTGGGGACACGCACTCTTCCATGCTCTTCGTGTCCTCTGTTTTGGACCAGTTTCTCCCAACTTCTTTCATACCACCGCTGGCCACTCCCCCCGGCTGCAGTGACATTTTTTTTATATATACAATTTATTTTGGTATCATTAACCTACAATTACATGTGCAATATTATGGTGATCAAACTACCCCCTTCATCAGGTCCCCCCCACCAACCCCATTACAGTCACTGTCCATCAGCGTAGTGAGATGCTATAGAATCACTACTTGAATTCTCTGAGTTGTACAGCCCTCCCCGCGCCCCCCCTACCTTACGTCTACTAATCGTAATACCCCTTTTACCCTCTTATCCCTCCCTTCCCACCCATCTTCCCCAGTCCCTTTCCCTTTGGTAACTATTAGTCCGTTCTTGGGTTCTGTGAGTCTGCTGCA
>JAQQAC010007117.1:17801436-17831603 GCA_029783875.1 Phataginus tricuspis | reverse complement strand
ACCCCAGTCCCTTTCCCTTTGGTAACTATTAGTCCGTTCTTGGGTTCTGTGAGTCTGCTGCTGTTTTGTTCCTTCAGTTTTTTTTTCTTTGTTCTTATACTCCACATATGAGTGAAATCATTTGATATTTGTCTTTTTCGGCTTGGCTTATTTCACTGAGCATAATACCCTCTAACTCCATCCATGTTGTTGCAAATGGTAGGATTTGTTTTCTTCTTATGGCTGAATAATATTCCATTGTGTATATGTACCATATCTTCTTTATTGCAGTGACATTTATGATGTCTTTGATAGTATCAGAGGTCATCTATGCTCCCTGATCGCCTGCTCACTCGGCTTCCTGCCCGTCTACTCGGAGGTCACTCGAGCGACCAGAGAGCTCACATTTTATCATCCTTCTGGTGCTCTGGTTTCTCTGCAGCAGAACCATCTGCATCACCGTATGCCTTTGGTTAGCCACTTCGTGTCACGGTTCTCTCAGGAACCCAAAGTGAGGGGCTGGAGGAACCTCAAAACCAAGTCCACAGCACACAGGAAGCCCGGGGGCCAGGTGTCTGCGCTGCGCCAGCCAGGACGCCCAAGAAGGGGTTTTGAGAAGTTTTCCCGGTTAGAGCCTATGAGAACACTTAGAATATAAAAAATATATATTAACAGCTAAGTCCTGGAGGGCTACATCTATATGCAACATATAACATATGTAGTTTATAGTTTATATACTATATGTGAAATGCACACACGTTCTATAATGTATTTATTTCCAAGAGAGGAAGTAACAGACAATGCATGTGCGTTAATCATCTGTTTGCACGTGTCTTTGTCTTCACCAGATTGGAAACTCTTTGAGTTAAAGGGCCAAGTCTTTCCAGCTTTATATGCGCAGCTTTTAAAGTAGGATCTGCTGTTTCACAGGAGTTTAATAAACACGAGATGAATGATTGAGTAAACGTGTGGAAGTGTCAACGGAAACGAGTCTCCCATCCCAGGTCACCTAACCCAGTTCTGCCCTGGAGGCCCGGCAGCCTGTGTGGAGACACCAAGGGGCCCCGAATGGAAGGGCAGGAGCTGCGGACCCTCAGCTGGCAGGGAGGTGAGGGCGTGCGGCTGCGGCTGCTCCTGGCTGCCCCTGACTCCTCAGTCCGGGACCCCCGCTGCCAAGACCCCCACACCTCCCCTTGCCAGGAGCACCGGTGGGCTGGGCTCTGAGTCCCCAGGTGGGGCCGGTGGCAGGTGCCAGGGGCCCCCAAGAACCTGCTGTCTGGCCCGCCTGTGTCTGCCCTGTCCTGCCTCTCCGCCCGTCCCTGGGGCCTCCACCTTCTCCCACCGGCGCTTGTCTGCTGGACGAGCCTATATCTACTCTCTAAGGCTCATTAACTCAAAGTCCCTAACTTTGCCACCAGCCCGGTTATTTTTCGGCTACAGTCTTCCTTTTGAGTATTAATTTCATCGAACACTTGCCCTATTCATCACTTTAACAATGAAATTAGGACAATTATTTTAATGAGGTAATGGGTGATAAAAAGCAGATGATACACATTTATTGTGCAGTAGG
Source organism: Phataginus tricuspis (assembly GCA_029783875.1). NCBI lineage: Eukaryota > Metazoa > Chordata > Mammalia > Pholidota > Manidae > Phataginus > Phataginus tricuspis. The sequence goes on along the minus strand of JAQQAC010007117.1, from coordinate 17,830,054 downwards.
CCAGAACGCCTGATAAAAGTCAGCCTTGTCAATAATATATGAGGTGGGGATGGCTTCAGGGGGGTCGGGCTGAAGGCAGCAGGCTTCCTGCTGTAAACGTGCGGAGCTGAGCTCAGGTTTCCAGGCCCCAGGAGCCTGGCTGGCCCCTGGGACGCGGCCACTACTCAGCCACCCCAACCGCCCCTGGGAGATAGTCTGCTTCCCTCTGCCTGTTCTCTTCCCTTCCCCCTCTGCTCCCACCTTCTCTACTGCGGCCGCCCACCATCCCTCTGCCCTGCCTCCTCTGCTTACCCCTCGTCCTCCTGTCCTTGTCTAGGCAGAACGCACAGTACATTGGTTTTTCATTTCCTGCCCTGCCTTGTTATTTCATCTATGCAAGAGGCCTTTAGAATCTCCGGCGTTTCCCACGTGTCCTTGTTAATTCTCTTCCCTGCCGAGAAGGAGTCCTGTTCCCTCGGGACATTCAGGCCACTAGGCACGGGGTGGGGGGCAGCTGGTCATGGCAAAGGAAACCAGCACGGAACCCAAGAATCCTGGACCCCTCTGGCTGTGACTTGGCCACGAGTGACCGAAGCCGTGAGTGTCTCTCGCTCCCTTGCCTCACTGAGCCCTCCAGTATTCAGCCCCCACATTGGCTGGAATTCATGCAAAAATTCTTGTGACAAGGAGAGGCCCATTCCTTTGACTTCAACGCAGAAGACGACCTAGTCCTTCCACTCCTGTGCATGAACCCAAGAGAGTGGAAAGCAGGGGCCCAGACAGATACTGGTGCACCTGTGTCCACAGCAGCATCGTTCACAGAAGCCACAGGTGGAAGCAGCCAAAGTGTCCATCAGCATGGACAGACAGACTGTGGGGGGCACACAACGGGCTGTTACGTAGCTGTGAAAAGAGATGGAAATCTGCTGTGACCCGGAGGAAACTTGGAGACGTTATGCTAAGTGAAATGATGCAAACACGAAAAGACAAATATTGCATGACCCTATTTCTATGGGGTGCCCAGGATGGGCAAATTCTTAGAGATGGAAAGGAGAACAGAGGCACCAGGGCTGGGCGGAGGGGACGTCAGGGTGGCGGCCCCGCGGGCACAGAGGCCTTTGGGGGTGACGGGCCAGTTCTGGAAACGGGCGGTCCTGATTGTGGCACATGATGGGTACAACTGCCACTGAATTGTCTACTTAAAAATGGTCAAAAATATTTTTTATGTTATTGTTTATTTTGTTACAGTAAAAAAAGTGGAAAAAAAAGCTGAGGGGAAAGGGAAGTAAAACTGTTTTTGAAAAGTAGCACCTAAAAACATTAACCTTTTTTGACTGTGGACTTGTACCACACGTTCAGAAAAGCCTAGAAAACAGAGACAAGCCCTCAGATGAGTGAGCACAAACCACGCTGTGACCATGCCCTGGGCCGGGGAGCAGAACGTGGCCGGCCCCCAGGACCCCACGCTCCCCTGCAGCCACGGGGCCTCGCGGCCAGAGCTGACCAGTGTGAGTCTGCCTCTCACCACGTCGGGAAGGTCCAGCAGCGACCCACGGCAGTGACCCAGCGTCAGGACAAGGAGGGCCTGGAGGCGCAGGGGAGCTCCTGGCCCCACGGCACTGGGACTCTCACGCCAGCGCCTGCCCCTCAGCTGGCGTGGGCGCCCTACGGGGAACCCTGTGAGACCAGCTAAGGAGGGGAGGCAGCTTAGGCCGGTTTGTGTGCAAGTTCGCGCTGAGACTGGGTGTAAGCACTGGAGGCTTAAAAGGCAGTAAGGCTTCCGCTTCTTGGACGGTGCGTGGACATACCTTCCCTAGTCTTTCTATTACGTGCAGTGAATGACTTTGACACTGTAGGTGGCCCTGAGAGGCAGGGAGAGAAGCAGAGAAGGTGGGGCCTTGGGGCCGGAGGGACAGCCCAGAGGTGGCCTCCTTGGCTTTCCTTTGCCTTCCACATCCCAGCTGGCAACCCAAGCAGCGGGTGCCCTGGGAGTGGCAAACCGCCCCAGGACGGCCTGCTCCCTCCATCCAGAGGACTGGGAAAAGGCAGTCGAGCAAGTCAGAAAACCACCCACTGCAGTGTGACACCACTGCGAACATGTGCCTCCCCCACCTCTGCTGGCAGAGGCTGAGTGGGGAGCCTGGGCCCCACCGTCTGGGCTGTCCTGGGGTGCTCTCAGCCCCTTGCTGGAGGCTGGAGGCTGGAGGCTGGAGGCTGAGCGCCCTCCCTGTAGGTGGGCAGCGGTTCTGTCCTAAAGGAGATCCAGGCGGCCCGGTGCTGCCTGCCGCAGGGTGTATCTCGCTCGCCCTCAGGACAGCAGTCCTTCTCGGTGACAAGTTCCCCATTTAGCAGGTGAGAAAACTGAGGAGGCTTTAGAAGTTAAGTATAAGCGGTGGGCAGTTTGAACGCAGAGACCCCCTCAGGAACCACCCAGGGCAGGCGGCTTCTTACCCCTTGTCATTATCATGGTCTCTAAATAATCAGATGGCGCAATTCTGAAGTGTGACTGAGTTTGCTCTTAGGCGAAGTGCTAGAATACAAATGGTGGTGGGTAGTGGGGGAAGTGCTGGCCTGGGACTGGGCGCTTGCTGATAGCGGCTGCAGAGGACAGGGCTCCTGTGCCCTTACGCAGGCTAGGCACCATGGCTGTCCCCAGAGCAAAAACGTGGCCTCCCGTGTCATCCATGCAGAATAAGTAAGGAAGCTCATGACCGTGGCAGGTGGTGGCCCAGACTTTCGACCCCAGGGCCCACAGGACCCTGCACCTGCCATATGGCTCTGCCAGGGCCCTTCCTGAGACTGAGTCTTCTGCAGGTCAGGGAGGGCCCGGGGCACCGTCCGGCTACCCTCACGGCCCGGGCAGCCCCCAGCCAGGCTCCAGGCGGATGTGTGTCTCCAGTGTGCATCTCAGCCATCAGCTCCGCCCATGCACACTCCCGGCTTCCCCTGGCCCCCTGCCTGTGCTTGCCCAGCCTCCTCTGTCTCGCACCCAGCGGGGATTCAGAGGCGCAGGCATTTTTCTTTGATGAAGAAAGCAGCCCCCTCAGTCTGACGCCTCCCTGGGTCGATAAGAGAGTCCCTCCCGCTCAGCCAGGCTTGGAGTCTGCAAGGAGAGCAGATGCGTCTCTGCAACTCCATCAGGATGAGGCCAGACTCAGCCCCAACCTCCTCCCTGCCAGGAGGGGCCAGCAGACAGTTCGCCCAGGGAGGATGGCCTCGCTGGCTGGGCCTGGCCCCACGTCCAGGCTGATTTAATCAGCAATAAAAATTGCTTTTATTTATCGAGGGCTCACTGTCTGCCAAGTCATAAGGGGAGTATTTTCTAAGCAGTGCCTCACATACCCTTCATCACAACCCAGGGACGTAAGGATACATAATTTCCATTTCCTAGATATGATCAAATCAGGAACATCAGACACCAGTGAGCCATGAACGGTCTGGGCTGAGGCACAGGCATTCACTCAGTCCTGTCACAGTCCTATGAGGTGGAAGCTGTTGTAATTTCAGGGCTCCTTGGAACATCTGCCCCACAGTCGCCCCCCCAGTGCAGTGCTGTGGCGCTCTCGCTCGGTACCCGCAGCCGACACGCCTAGTAACGGGTCCGAGGCCTGGCCCGCGGGGCTGCTTGACCTGGTGGGTGAGACTGCGGCCGGTGCTTCCCCAACGAGTACGTCACTAACTCTTGTTGGGTTAGAGATGTGCATTCACGGCAAATAGGCCACAGGGGCCTCCCCAGAGCCCCAGCCTCGTCCTCCAGGCCATGTTGCCGTCAGACCCCAGCAGCCCAACCACGCCAAGCCAAGTCCACAGCCCAGGGTTGAAAGGAAATCAGCTCCTGGCAGAAGACATTGGAAGGAACACCCGAATCCCTCCCACAGCCCAGAAACCAGCACTCTGGTTTCTGTGGGAAGTAAGGCTGAATTCTCTCCAAACCCCACAGACTGGAGAGACCCCGCGCCGTTTGCCCAGCACACCCCCCCCGCACCGATGCTGTTATCTCTGCTCCCAGAGGACACCGTGTCTGCTTCTGTTCCTGGGCACCAGATAAAGGCTGCTGGTCTCTCCCTGATGTTGTGTCAGAATCCCAAATACCATTCTCACTGCTGGATAATGACCAGGGAGCTTCCCCTCCCGTCGCCTGAGCTCCAGTCAGCAGACGACATGGAAGCACTGGAACCTGCTCCATTTTCCTTTCTCTCCTGCGATTCGCTGTGTGATAAAACTGATACTACATGGGCATAAATTTCAAAGAAGTCCATCTGAGTGACAGATGATGCCGAGGACATAGTAAACCAAGGTCAGAGGCCTCTCCATCTTCACTGGCTGGCCCTGCGGGGCATGCTGACGGGGCCCTGCCTCAGCGGCCTCTGTCTAGAAGCACCCTGGTGCTCTGGTGACTGAGGACCACGCCCTGTTCACCGGGGCACCTGGGCGCCAGACAGCGTCCTGTCCACTCTGTCCTTCCGATTCCCTCGATCATCCATTGACTGCCAGGCCCTCAGCTCTCACTGGGAGTTCTGACATCTTGCTGGTTCTAGTCCCAGGCTACAGCAAATTCCTTCACTCTGGTCTTGCCTTCCTGGGTCCTGGCTTCCTGCTTGCGCTGACCTGGCTCTGCAGGGCCCCACTCTGCCTGGCATGAGTGATGCAAAGTCGCATGAGCTCCCGGCTCCCAGCATCCTTGATGCAAAATGCTCCTCCACAGTGCTTCCCCCTGTCTGTATACTTGAACCTCAGACACATTACAGAGGAATCTTTGTATGTTTCTTCTTAGTTCTTAAAGAAGAGGATGCACCCAGAAACACACACTTAGCCTACCCATGCAGATTCGCACAGATAATACCTACATTTAGACACACACATATACACACACACATACACAGACTTATATATATGGATACATACATGAAAACACATGCAAACACAGCTGCTTACATATACAAATTCACAAAGATGAACACCAAACACACACACACACACACTTTTACACATGCATATACATTCATAGTAAATCAAATGGGGATTTGCCTTGTCTCTTACTTATATTTGTAACTTCAGTGTCTAGCACAGTACCTGAAATAAAAGGTGTTCAACGAATCTGTTTTAATAAGTGAATGAAGAGGCACTTGTCGGACCTCCCATGTAAGCCACCCAGTTCTCCAAAGCCTGGGCCAGGGTCCCGGGGATGGAGGAATTGATTTCAGCCTCAGGGAGGGTGGGGAACTGCAGGTGGTGTGGTGGGGAAGTGCCTTAGCTGACTTCTCCCCACCCTTGCTGAGGCGCTGGCCCTTGGGCGAGGCCCCAGTGTCTTCACAGTGAGGCCAGTAGAGCGATGTGCCCTGGAAGCCCCCCCGGCGGTCATCCTGACCCTTCTCCCTCTGCCGGGACCCATCCCCAAATCTTCATGCTACAAGAGCTCTGATTCTGATATTTGCCCGGGGCGGCTCCTGGTTTTCTTTGTTAAACCCCATGACTGATTTCTTGGGAGCCATGCGCCTGCCAGGCGGCCCTCCACGCCCCAGTGTGTGGACTGTGTGGAGTGGGGCTTCCACCCCACTGTGGCAGGCTGCGCCGGAGCCTTGTGAGTCACTGGAGGGGGAAGGAGCCTCCACGGCCTCCCAGCTTGTGCCTCTCCCCCCACTCACACTGCATCACCACCTCACTGCTGCCCGGGTTTGCTTCTCTGCCTCGGCTGTGGGCAGGTGCCCAGCGACCATGTGTGATGTGGCTTCTACCCGCAGGTCTCAGCCACCACAGCAGCCCTCTGAAGGAATTCCTATCCCCACTTTATGGATGACAGCACAGGCTTCTGAAAGCCCACGTTGGTGCAGCTAGTAACAGGCAATATTCTAATGCACGTGTTGTCCCTTTGCATCCTGTCCGGCTGACCCAGGCTTCTCCTGCAGGGTGGTGGGGCTGGCTCCGCCTAAACCATGAGCCAGGAGACGCAGACACTGATGCAGCCCGGGGCCAGCTTGAGCTCCGACTGGTCAGTGAGCTGGGCTCATGGGCTCCTCGCTGCCCTCGGGCCTGTTACTGGCCAGGATGCCTTGTTCGGGGGGCGGTCTGTAGCCTGCACAAAGGGGTCAGGTCCGGGGGCACTGAACTGCAGTGAATCCCTGAGGCCAAACCGCATCAGCCATGGGGTGCCTTTTCGTAAGGCTCACAAAGGCTCAGTGGAGGCTGGGGCAGCCCCATTGTCAGGAGGTTCGCAGTGAGAGGAATCTTACTGTGATCAAAGCTTCCAGGGAGGCCAGAGGTTCCGTGTAGGTGGCTGATCCCACTCTGGTGCTCCGATTCCCAGGGAGCAAAGTGCAGAAAGAAGGAGTCATCAGAGGCTGGCTCATTCTGTGAGTTCCCACATGGAAGCGGGCATAGGGATGGGCACAAGGAACTGGCTAGCCCAGTATTTGGAAGACCACATTTCAGGAAATTAAAAAAAAACTGTTATTGTCGAGAATCTCACCTGCCAAGTAGAAGGTCAGAGAACTGCCATCAGGGCAGGGCTCTCTGGGCAGCCCCAGCGAGCAGAACTGGGGTGGAAGTGACAGGCGGACAGTGCTGGAGAAGATTCTCTGAAGGGCTTTTAGAAATGAACTCGGTTCTCATGGGGAGGCGGTAATGCACTTGCCTCATCTCCACACACCCTCACTCCCGGGTCCAGCCACATGGGTTACTCAAGTCCTCTGTCTCCCCTTCCACCTTCTTGAACTAACTCTTGTCCTTCATCTTCTTTAACCCCTAAATTAAGGCAGGCACCCCCATCCCCTTATACACATGCACGAAATCTGCCCCTTTTCACTGCATGATCAGGGTGAGAATGTACCAACAACTGACAACACGCTGCTTCTCTGGCAGAAGGGCCTCTGCTTAGGAAAATGCCTTGAGGATCAGGTCTTATTTTCTTTTTTATCCATTCAGCCATTCTATGTCTTTTGATTGGAAAATTTAGTCCATTTACATTTAAAGTAATCATTGATGGGTATGGACTACTGTTGCCATTTTGGCAATTGTTTTCTGGTATGTTGTTTTGTGATTCCTTTGTTCCTTTCCTCCTCTCGTTCTCTCTGTGGTTTGATGGTTTTCTGCAGCAGTACGCTCTGATTCCTTTCTCTCTCTCTCTTGTGTACCTACTATACGCCTTCGCCTATGGCTACCAGGAGGCTTCCACAGAACACTATATTTATAACAGTCTATTTTAAAGTTGATAACAACTTAACTTCAAACACATACAAAATCCCTATATTTTTATACTCTCCCCTACACACATTTTATGTGTCTTGTGTCAGAACTTCCATCTTTATACATTTGTATGTCCAATAACAAATTATCATAGTACAAGCAGAATTTTCCTGGAAATGGAGGATGAAGCTGAGTTTCCCATCATATGCTGTGGTGTGTAACACCAACAGTTGTTAACATGTGAAAGAATTAGGATGTCCATCAGCTGAGGAGGGAGCCTGGTTCCAGATCTGACTGTGAGAACCTAAGATACTCCCCACAACCTGGAAATCCTGGGGAGAGCAGAAAGTGGTTTAGGGATATGAGCTGATTTTATCTAGACTGGGCATTCCCAGCTGACATGGGTTGTCCAGTCTCATTAATGATGATTGTAATTAAATATTTGTGCTGTCGCATGTTAAGTATTAGCCTCTCCCTACTAGACTCACAAGAGAGAAAGTTGTGTGTGTCCTATTCTCACTGGCTTGTCCTTAGCACATTATCTTATGCTTGGCATATCTGGTAATCTATTACTATTTATCAGATCGATGAATGGCTGGCTGGCTGGGTGGATTGATGGATAGCACGTTATAAAGAGGTTTAAATTTATTAGGTGAGGTCTTAGAGAAGATATTGTAGAAGTGGCTAAGAACCATTTATGAGGAGAGGGAGATAAAATTAAAGATTTCTTCTAGCCCTGAGGCTTCCTGATGAATGGGGCAGTGGGATTCCAGCAGATATTCTGGTGTGGACATGAGAAGGAGTGTGGGGCTGGGCCCCCCAGGGACAAGATGTGCCACCTTGCTGTACCCCCTCCAGGGGAGGGGGGCAGGTGCTCCTATGTTGCAGTAGGTAAGTAGACCCTTTATACTGAAAATCCTGGGTATTTGAAGCCTACCTCTAAAATCCAGGGTCCTTTTAATAAATAATTAATACTAGCTATAGTTCTTTGAGTTCTAATTTTGTGGCCAGAACAGAGTGAGTATTTTACTAGACTGGCTCACTTATTCCTTACAATGAAAGTGCCAAGGGTGGACAATATTGCTGCTACTTGACAGACAAGGAAACCAGGGCTCAGTGTGGTTAAGTAACTTGCCCAACATTATCAGTGCCTAGACTGGAGCACAGAGCTGTCTGGCTATCAACACCATGCTCTTCACCACTCAAGGATTCCTGAGCCTTTAACCAGAATCCTTCACTTTACCTCTTATTCATCCAGACAGCAAATGTCACCCTCTGCTGGTGTGCAGGGGAAGGGTGACGAGCCACTGGCTCAGACGCAGAGCCTGGACGAGCCTCTGAGCATATCTCAGGCTTGATGGGTAGGCCCAGATCCCGCAGGATGTCTGGAGCTGGGAGAAGGGCCCTAGGCAGTGGGGTTGACTCTCCTGGAGGATGATGCTGTGAGGCTATGGCCCCATTCTTCCAGGCCTCCTCTAACTGGCAAAAGGCCAGGAAGTTGGGGGTCAATTTCCCAGCTCAGCCATTTCTGGAAAGCCTCTAGGTTTAAATTGCTGACAGATAAGCTAACTGTGTCTCCCAGGCTTTCCACACGACTATGCTTCCATGAAACCCGTTAACTTCTTGCTTTGATCAAAGCTCTCTGGGGAGCAGGAGAGGATGGGGAGGAGAAGGGTCTGGACTCCAGGGCTGAGACCCTCTGGAGAGTGGCCAGCTCTGCCTGCTGAGTGAGTGGGAGGCCGCCTGCATGCCTGACTGCAGAGATGGCAGATGGGGGTGGGCGCTGGCGGCTGGAGCCAAGCAGTGACCCGGGATGTCCCTCCCGCTCCAGCATCCAGGGCCAGCACTGCTCTGCTGTTACTGCTCAAAAGGATGGCTCCTTGATCAGCAGGTCCTATGCGGGCAGGTCAGGGAACCCCAGTCCCGAGGCGCTGTGCACACTCAGGAATCTGCTCAGCCCCACGGCGCCTCGGGGGGATCTCGCTGGAGGTCTGCTCAGAGGCGTTTGGAGGGTTTGCCCAGGGGCCTGGGGCTCGGGAGCCTTCCAGAGCCGGCTGAGGGGAAGGGTTGATTGGAGGAGGCTCCCTTAGGAGATGTAAAGGCCTCTGTACCCATGGACTGTGCAGTTGGAGAAGCCTCAGGGGTGCGAGGGAAATAACTAGAGAAGGGATTGAGGGGTAAGAGGGAAGAAAGCGGCCTTTGAGAGTCTTGGTCAATAGATGAGAGGCTCCCGTCCAGAAGAGACCAGTCATTTCCTTTGTCCTGATGCAGTGTGGGGTCCTCCTCTTGACACTCCATTTCCTTCCAGCACCAGCCACTACTGACAGCCAGCTGGCCAGGGGTCCCAGGACACCCCAGGACACTGCTTCAGACACATGGTCCCTCAGCAGCCCAGTGCGTCGGAGCCAGGACGGGCCATGACCTTGGGGATTCTGGAGCGGTAGGTCAGGGCCCTCCAGCATAAGAGCCTGAGCTGGGGTGGGTGTCCAGTCTCTGTGCTCCTAGACACACCTGGCAAAGGAGAGGTTCCAGCTGGGTCGGCGTATTACCCGCCTGATCCTGCAGTCCCGCTCTGGGTGTCCAGCCAAAGGACACGAGACGAGGATCCCAGTGATGTCTGCACCCATGTTCACTACAGGGTCATTCACAATAGCCAAGAAAGATACAGACACAATCTAAGTTTATTCCTTTAATATTTATATTATTGTAATAGTTAACATTATTATTAGAAGGAAATACTGCCATTTGCATCAACACAGATGGACCTAGAGGATGTTACGCTAAGTGAAATGAGCTGGACACGGAAGGACAGTCATGCAGTCCCCCATACACGCGGGACCTAAGAAAGTCAGACTCATGGAAGCAGAGAGCGCAGTAGGAGCTGCCGGGGTGGGCGCTGGGAGGCAGGGGACACGAGATAGCGCGCTACGAGTGCAGAGTGTCAGTCATGTGGGCTGAGAGCGCTCCATACCTAGTGCACAGTAACGGGCCCACAGCTAGCGTCACTGCACCACCTACCTGAGGTTAGCCAGGAGACTGAGTCTTAAGCGTTCTCACCACACATGCACACACACACGCACACACACACACACACACACACATAAACATACACACATATACACATGTGCACACACACATACACACTGGTAACTCTGAGGTGCTGGTTGTTAATTACCTGTAATTCACAATGTATATGTATATCAAAACATTACGTTGTACCCCTTAAATATATACAATTTTTAATTTAAACAATTTTATATGAAAAAATCATAATAAAAACAAAACAAAAATGAAAACCTATGTCCTGCCACCCTGGAGGCGGGTTGTTTCTGGCTCCTGCACAAGGCCCCCTGGTCTTCATCAGCTGTGGCCAGGCTTCCTCAGCACCTGGGCATACGTCCCAGAAACGATGTAGGGAGACTGTCCTGGGCACCTTGAGCCCCGGGCGGGCACTTCTTGGGCAGCCCCTGCTCAACTGTGGACTAGGACCGGGTCGTCCAGTGGGTGCCTCTTTCACCCGCAGCCGTCAGACAGCATCACCGTCTTTGTGATGCCAGCCACCCCCAGGACAGGCACGCCAAAGACCGCCTTGGATTTCATTTCTTTCCTGTCACCATGTACCTCTGTCCACTTCCCCAGGGCAACTGCCCCAGGGACTGAGCCCAACGTCGGTCTCACCGCACACATATACTATAACTTGAGAAAACTTATTTGAAGAAAAAACCTTCCTGATCCGACAAAGGGCATTTTCAAAGGGCCTGTAGCCCGGCGAGGCGCTGAGCTGTTCCCTAACAGCTCCCAGGGAGCGCTCGCAAGCCCCAGGCCCTTGGACACCGCCCCTCGTCTGGGGCCCATGCCTGCAGATGTGGCCGGAAAGCTCGGTTCCTTTGGGGAGCTCCACACCACACTGGGCTTGCATTTGCTCGTTTCTTGCACCCAGTGAACGGCGCCTTCCTAAAGCAGAGAAGTGACTCAAGCCCAGGAGAACAGCCTCTATCTCGCTGCTCTTCTCCAGCTGTGACCTGGGTCAGAAAGGCACTAATGCTCTTTTTCCTGCTTTTCAAGAGCGGGAAGGTGAGAAGGGGGTGGGGAGCACAATCTTGTCCTGCGCCCACGGCACCTCCGTAGTGTCAGGTGCGAAAGGAGCCCTGTCCCTGATCAGGGCAGCGCCCCCCGACCACACTGCTGCATGCCCCACAGGCCCAACCACTCTGGCCCCACAGTTCCTGGGGGACACAGGCTGGCAGACGAGAGAGGAGGCTTGCATGCTGACATCTGAGTCAGAGGCCAGCTTTGTCACAAGCTGGGTGGCCCTGGCCAATGTGCCACCTTCTCTGAGCCCCGGTGATGGACCTATGGCGTGGGGCCACCTGCTCCCTGCAGTGAGGGCCTGGTCCCTGTCGGCAGCCCGGGCACATCCCTAAGGTGTTGGAGAAAGGAGCCCTCACCCTCAGCTTCTTGTGATGTCCAGTTAAATTGAACGACATGCTTGTCTATCAATGAGGACTTTGGACAGGTGTGGGAGGAAGGGGAGGACTCACCCGTTTGGCTCCAGATCGTCAGGGCCTTTCCTTCCCCAGCAGTGGCCCTTTGGCGGCAGGCAGAAAGCAAAGGGGCCTGGAAGAGGATGGGGACAGGTAAAATCCAAGAAAGGCTTGGGAGGAGGAGAGCTATGCGGGTCATTCCAGAAGCCCAGCCTTTTCTACGCGGCCTCGGAGAATGCGGTTAGTCCCTGCCTGGACCCGTGCCGGCCGGGCGGGAGGGAAGGCCCACCTCGCTCCCTGCCCATGTCGGCAGCGGTCTCTGCCATCCCAAAGGCCAAACGAGGTGGGTCCCGGGGGCTCGGGGCTGAGCCCGAGACAATGAACTTAAGGCGTGGTGGGCTCAGAAGAGAGGCTGTATTTACCTCAGAAGCATGGTCTGTTATCGGGTATGGTTTGAGAAGGGAAGGGACTTGCAGCATGTCAGGGCCCACCTGGCACGGCTCGTCAGGGATCACGGCCCCCATTTATTGCTACAGCAAATGCACATACTCTCCCCAGGCTCAGCCCAGAAGATATTAAGTCAGAAGAGATCTGGGCCCTTGGAACCTGCTCTTTTCAATGTCCTCTGGGCCTCACGGTTCCCTCTCACCTCCTCCAGGCTAAAGCAATGCAAAAAGTGCATCTCAAGGAATTTCTCTTGGAAAGTTCTGGGACCATTTATGAGGAAAAGCCTTCCCTACAGCCTGCCAGGTAGATTTAGTTAAAAAATAACTCCTTCCAGACCCCGTTGAGTCGTTTGTGGAATTAAGATGGTGTCAGAGACGATTTTATGGACATGAGGGTTGTCCTGGTGACTGTTCCCTGAAAGATGAGCAGACGACTCCCCGCAGGACGTTCCGTTGGCCCCCTTCCCTCCCCCAAGCCAAGCAACACAGACCCCCTGTTTTTCTCCAAGGCAGGTCTCATTTTCAGAGCTGACAAAACGGTCCTCGCTGGGCCCAAACAGTCGTCCAACTGGGATGACAAATGTCGCTGACAGACTTAGAACTGAAACCAAGGCTCCTGCTCCTAGAAATTACACCCTGGTCACCCGCCACCAGATCCTTCCCAAGCACCCCAAGAGCGGCTGCCAAGAAGCTGTCCTCAGCCAGTCGGTACCCTCCGTGGGCCTCTGAGTGGATTTCTCAAATACTACCTCGTCCAGGACAGCCCTGACCAGCTTGAGGAACAAGGACGTGTGTCGGCTGTGTGGTGAGAATGTCCAAGGCCGGGCTGGCCGTAGGCACAGCTGGATGCAGGGGCTTAAATGGCCGCCTGAGGACCCGGTCCCTTCCGCCCTCGGAGGCAGTACGCTCCCAGCTGTAGTTTCCGTCGCAGCAGGTTTCCTCGTGACAGACATACGGCCACAGTCCCAGACGCTGGGCCGCTGTAACTCCAAATCCACAGGTAGGGAGTCTGTGCTTCGGGTACTGAAGTCCCGATTCTTCAGACCGTCTGGCTTACGCTGTGGGGCCATCAAACGCTGAGGCCCTGAAGAGCAGGTGACCTGCCCTGGGTGTGAAGTCGGAGCCGCCGGAAATCACAAGGGGCTGGGGCTTGGGGCGGGTGGGAGTAGCGGGTCTCTGCTGGCGGCTGGGTTCAGGGCATGTGGTGGGCTGATTTTCCCACGGAGTGACGTGTCCGGAGGTAGCTCAGGAAGCGGCCAGGAACCCAGGTCCCTCCAGAGCCTGCGGCACCAGCGCTGATGGCTCCCCTCCTCATGGCCCCGCAGTCTGGCACTGCACCTCCCAGGCATAGGCAGGGGAAGGGGCAAAGGGCGGAGATGCCAGCCGAGTCCATGTTTTCTCAGGAAAAACAACCTTCCTGAAAGGTCTCCTTACAGCCTGTCCGAGCTGGCTCCCATGCGCCTCCTGGGCTTAGGACAGGCTGCGGACAGGAAGCGCTTTACTCACTAGCCAAATCGGGGAACCTGGTAACAGAGAAGCCGAGGAGAATGGATCAGCCCGCTTCCGCCAGCCCCAGTTGCCTGCTGCACAAGAACAAAAGACGTACTAGGGCGCTCGTCACCCCGCGCCTGCTGCTCCCCTCCCAACCAGAGTCTCTTCGCAGCTCCCGCCTGGAAGGAGGAGACCCGGCTGCTGACCAGCGGCCTGGGCTAAGCCTCCTGGGGTCATCGCCGGGCGCCACAGCCATTCCAGGCAGATGGTCTCGTTTTTAAATCCACAGAGACTCAGAACTGATGACAGTTGGTTGTTAAATATTTTTTAAAGGATATTTCATAATGGAGGACATGTTTTTAAGATTGTCCCAGAATTACAATTTTGGAGATTGGTGTTGGAAAATGCGTGTCTAGTTCATCCCCCTGCCTATGGGGCTCTGGGCAGTGGCTGCACAAACCCTTCACATCCTACCTGCATGTGTTCTCACCATCTTAGTCCCGGGAACCTGAGGAAGTCCGTCAGCTCAGCAGAACCGAGCCCGGATTATCCCGGGAGGAGGCGCGGGCGGCAGTCTGAGGTCGGGGTGGGGGGAGCACCGCTGCCTCGGGCTCCACGCAGGCGGTGAGGCGGCTGCTGGCCGGGTGTGGTCTTAGCAGAGCAGGTGGCCCTTCCTGGTTGTTCTAAAGGCCTCCAACTGCAACAGCGGGTTTTCCCCCACTTCTTGGCATCAGAAGGTCAGAGTGCTGGAGCCGGAAAGGAGCTTGGCATCGTCTCGCCCGGCCCCTTCCTTCATCCGCGGCTCCTCAGGCGAATGCCTTCATGTGACCTCATCACGTAGGAAATCCCGTCATCAAGAGCGTTGTCATGGGTCCCACGGCTCCCTGTGTATTTAGATGCAAATCACAAACCTGCCGTGGTTTGCACAGGGGCGGCTGGAAAGAGGGGAAGAGATCTCTCTGGCGACTGGCTGTTTATTTTGTCATGATTTCAGGCTTATAAGAAAGATACAAAATTAGTAGAAAGAAATCCCCACTCCTCCCTCAGATCCCACACTCGGTAACACGTCACTGCAGTCGCTTGCGATGGCTGGCTAGCTAGATACATTTTTTTCTTGACCACGTGAGGTAAGTTGCAGATAGGGTGCCACTTTGTCCCTCCAGGGTGAGTTTTCTGAAAATAAGGACATCCTCTTACAGAGTGCAGTAACCAGAATTAGGAAATGAGCGTCGTGACAACACGTCAGCCGATTCGTAGACTTTGCTCAGACTCCCCCATTGCTCTGCTGGGTGAAGAACCCTGGGCCACGGGTGACGTTCAGTTGTCACGGCATCGCTATCACTTCGAATCTGTAAGAGTTCCTAATGTCCCCCTTATCTTTTGGACCTTGGGAGTTTTGCTCAATCCAGTCCAGTTATTTTACAGAATTTCTGACTGAATTTTAAGACCAGTAATGGTGTGACTTCCTTTGTGATTAATGGTAACAGGTCTGATCACCACAGGCTTCCCATCCAACTGCACAGAGCTGGTAGAACACTGGGGAAGTGTTAACCTGGGCTGCGGTTTGGGGAAAATGGGTCTAACCCACCAGTGGCTGAGCAGAGCCCCAGCCCTTCAGGAGATGGGACGCGCAGGGCAGAGGCCTGTTGGTGTCCCTCAGACCCAGATAGCACTCATTTGAACAGCCACTGAGGGGCCTTTGTTTCACTATGGATGGTTGTCGCAAATGAAAGATTGTTTTGCTTTTCACTCATACCTAATTAAAACCAAGGTCAGCAGGGCATCTGCCAGCACCCGACACCTTCCCTCTTCCTTCTCCATCCCATCACCAGTCAGCGTGATTCATCGGCTCTTAGTGCATTAGGCAAATTTGCTGTAATTGCAGAGAGGGGAAGGAGCAGGGAGCTCATGGCACCACCCAGGCGCTGCCCCGCTGCCTTCCTGTAAGTCACACTGACTCCAAGAAAGGGGCTTAAATTGCCTTTATTGATCTGTCAGCCTCTAATAGATCATTCCTCACTGAGCAGAGGACAGGACCCTCCAAGACAGCTCTTCCTCCCCGTCCGCCCCTCATCATGCAGCTTGTGTCAGTACAAAGGGTGTCTGGGGGTTAATGACATGTTGGAGGAAATTAAAATGCAAACATCAATTCTCCCAAAGATGTAGCTGAGGGGGGCCCAAAAGGGCCTGTTTCTGCCTCCGGCTGCCCCACACCGGACTTCCTGACCCCAAAGTTACGCACAGAGAAGGAACCCTCGCGATTCTGATTTCCTTCCCCACGAGGTCCTTAGGCTGAGCAGGCCGCGACCTGACATCCCGTCCTCGGGAGCAGCTCCTTTACCTGCGCACCTTGACGGAGGAGCGAGGCAGAGTGTAGCCCTGTCACAGAATCCCGCACGGACGGGCAGCCAGCCACGGGTTCTCTAGCCCCAGTCCTTAACTCCCATCATGAATCCGATGAGCAATTCTAAGCTTCCTTAGGGGCTGTGCCAGGAGCCGTTGCAAGATGGGCCTTGGAGCTCAAAAACACTTACAGGGACAGAGACGAAAATAACCCACATACAACACGGTGATATGGCTCTAGAGTAAAACTTGCCCAATACATGCAAAGGACTTTGAGGCGCAGAGAGGGTAGGAGTGGAAGGGAAGGCCAACTTAAGTCTCCACCGGGGCCTAGAAAGATGGGTCACTCGGCAGACAGACCGGATGGCACTCACAGTCACACGAGCACTTAAGCAAGCACAGCCGTGTAGTCGGCTCGGGTGTGTGCACTGCATGCATCTCCTTCGCCCCGACTGTGAACACCTCACGGGCACCAGCCTTGTCTTACGTTTGGGGAATTCGTCACAGTATCCACGCAGGTGCTTCCCATGGGAAGCCCTCCAGGAATCCTTGGTGGATAATTAAATCCAGCTGATCAATCTGATCAATCAGCCAGCTGTGAGGAACACCTGGCAGCTCCTGACTCCAGGCATCTGTGGGGCTTGGAAGGCGTCTGGGCTGGGCGTGGCAGGTGGAGTTCTGTGGGTCAGAGCAAGTGTTGACGTCATGACCCGGGCTTTCCCTTTAACACGGCAGTCTAGCAGATACCCTTACAGTAAAAACACTTCTGTGGCCTCAAAGATATCCAGGATATCCAAGATTCAGACTTTCTTTTTTTTCTCTGAAGACATTTGCTACAGAAACTTCCAACATAATGAAATTATTTAGACAGTTTCTTGAAATTCACTGTTCACTCTAACAGAATCTAACCCACCTTTTAAAATGGATACAAACCTCATCGGTTGTTAATGGGGCCATTTTGAAGGGCCTGTGGTATAGGTCCCATTAGGTTAGGAAGGTAGGTGATCCAGGGGAAGGAGGACGGTGGGGGGAGGGGAGGGGGAGAGGGACGGGGGCAGCACGGGGGCAGCACAGGAAAGGAGGGCTGTTGGCGAGGATTTTCTACGTGGTTTGTCCTGCTTCGCGAGGGGCCATTTCCTGCCAGGGAGGCTCAGCTCAGCGGTGTGGACTTTCCTCCCTGCTGCAAGTTAAATTTTTTATCTCAGTGGCTCTTGTCTTGGCCACCACTCAAGCAGGGCCTGGAGAAGGAAAGTGCCCACTGGTGGAAGGCCAGCGCCCCCCTGGTTGGGGCTGGGGGCCAGGCTCCCTTCCTGCACAGGGGAGGTGGGGGCTGTGTCTGGGTCCCCAGAGACTCGGAGGCCCCGGAGCACTGTACAGTCAGCCCTGCTCCTTTCTTTCAGAGGCGGTGGGCTTGGCGAGCCTGTCAAAGGGGGAAACAGTGTCGACCGCAGGGCCCCACAGCGGAGCAGCCTGTGAGCCGTGGGTGTGGATGCCTACAGACAGCTGGGCGCAAATTCACCACCAGAGAAGATTCTTTCACCTTTTTTCCTCTCCAACAGTGGACAGGGAGGACCCCAGCCTGTGGTAATAATAGCTTACACTCCTTCAACCCCGTCTGGCTCGAGTCTGTGGAAGGCTTGGGGGAAAAGTCGCATTTGAAATGGAATTTATTTTGAGCCGACGATGATGACAGGAGGCTCAGCTCTGGGGACGGAAGGCAGCTTTCTAGAATAAAAACCCTCTTCATCTTTTTCCTTTTAATTACTTCCCACGACCACTCCAGAACAAAGTATTCCTTGACACTCTTATTACAGTGAAAAGCTAGATGTCAACCAGAACAGTCGTTTTTTTAAGGGGAGCAAGTTGGCAGAAAAGTCTTGAGGAGGCAAAGCAGAGACGACAGGCAGGCGGGCAGCAGGCTGGGCACCGACCTGGTCCCGGCTCCGTCCCCTACGGTGGCCTGAACCTGGCCCAGTGTTAGGTCATCGGGCCTCAGGCGGCTTCCTCATCTCTGGCTCAGGGCGAGGCCAGGCTGCCCAGCCAAACTCCAAGGCGGCTGTGGAGACAGAATGAGAGGGCGCTCCTGAGGGCGCTGGGTGAGTGGGGAGGCGCCGTGCGCGTGGGAGGCGCGGGCAGTAGGGGCGGAGGAGGGGCCCCACGGCAGAGAGAGCATCACTGAGAACTGGAGGTGCCCCCGCCGTGACACCGCAGGGCGGGAGCGGAGCAGCTGCTCGGCTGTCCCTGGAGCTGGCAAGACACGGTGTCATCGCACAGACCTCATAAATAGAACTCTGTGTCGTGCACCACCTGTCCCCACAGGCCCCAGCAGCCTCCCCACGCCTACTGGCCTCGCAGAGGGCTGCCAGGGCAGAGGAGGCGAGGTCAGCTGAGGCCCCAGGGGGAAAGCCCTTTCTTAGGGCCACAGTGAGGCTTGTCCAGACCAGCACGAGCTCGGCCTCCCTCACGATGCCCCTGACAGGAGCTGGGCAGTGCGGCTCTGAGTCCACTCAGCCTCCCGGCGAGAACGTCACCGGCCTTCCACCACCGTCGAAGGACAGGTGCGTCCTCCCAGTTCCAAGGCCCAGCCTCGTGCCTCACAGAGAGCAGGCTGGTCGCCAAAGCCTGCTCACCCCTCAGCAAGGCTTCCTCAGGCTGAGCTCGGCACATCCCGACCCGCTGGCTGTTGGGGGCTCATGAACTCAGAAATAAAAGCAGGGCTCTAAATCCCCTTCACTGTGGGAGGGCCTGGGCCCCCCTGCCCAGAGCCAGCATAAACCAGAGCTCTGAGCATCAGGCATCCAGGATCCTCTCCCATCCAAGCCAGCCTCTGACAAAGGCCCAGGCTGAGAGCACCAGTAACCCGCAGTCCAGCACAGGCCCTGGCCATTCGCACGCTCCCCAGACGCGCGGGCCTGTGGCAGCCTGAGTCTGAAGCCAGTGCACACACCTCATGCTGCCCCGGCTGCCCCACACCCAGCCCTACGCTGGGGTCTGCTCTGTGTGGCCACCATGCCGACCGTCCATTCGGGGGCAGCTCCTGCGCAGAATGCACGCTTGTCCCGATGACCTGACGGGGGCCCCCTGGGGACCGGCAGATGCAGGCTTTGCAGGAACCCTGGCACACCCAGGTGGGATGGGCTCTGGCCACTCCTGCAGGGACGGACGAGCGGTCACCACGAGACTGCGGCCTGTGAAACTAAGGTACTCACCGTCGGGCCCTTTCTGAAAAAGTTGTCACTCTTGCATTACATACTTATCTTCTTGAACTAACAGTTTACACCAGGAACGGGTATCGCTCCCCCTGCTTGGGGAGGTAGAAGCTGAAGAGCGCGAGTCTTAGTAACGTGCCTGAAGACACACAGAGCCTGCACCCACGCCCAGGTGTTTTCAAACACACCCCCCGCCCGGGGGGTGCATGCAGTCGGTGTGCGCTAACAGGGTGGTGAGAGGCCTCGCCTTCTGCAGCGGCCAGCCAGACGTGGGGTCATCTTCTTGAAGAAGGACTAGCTTCAGCCTAGGTCACCGGTAGCTTTCCCTGGGCCCCATCGCTAGGAGCTGCCCCGGAGGACCTGCCAGCCTGAGCCCGCAGCTTGTAAATAAACCTGAAACCCAGAGGAACCCCTGGCCAGGCCAGCCAGGGTTACCATGACAACAGAGTTGTTTCCGTGACAACCCTGCAACAGGCTTCCAGAGGTGACGAATGGCTGCCTGTTAGCTGTGACGCCATGTTCTTCTACTCCTCTAACACCCCACTGGGAGGTGGCGGTGATTTCCTAGTTGGGGTAAAGCAAAGACCCCCTGTTCCCTGTTGCCTTACATCCTGAGAAGCACCCTGTGAAAATGTCCCTCCAAACCAGAGAGGCCCAAGGGCAGAGCGCAGAGAGGCTAGGGACCTGTCGGCTGGCTCCCAGGGGAGCGGCCCCCACTCACTGAAGGGAAAAGATACAGAGAAATTCAGGAAAGCAAGAAGGAGGTAGAAAGAGGCAGGGAATCCTACCTCCTCCGAGCCTGCAAGCAGCCTTCCCTGCAGATGCGAGAAGGGTGGGTGGAGAAGGGTGGGCGCCTGGCCAAGCAGTGACCCATATTGTGAATGTCAATGGCGGGCGACTTGAGGGGGCTCAACGTCCCCACATCCCCTCACCGACCGCTGGTGGGTGGGGACCAACTCTCTGCCAAGCAGGGTGACCGGGTTTCATACCTCAGCCTGGGGGCATCTGCTGCGGGGCCCCCCAGTCTCCTTGTCAACAGTGTTTCTCTGAGTGACACCTGGGGGCTGTGGCTGCTCTCAGCTGGACCCCATGCATCTGGTTCTCTGCTCCCACGCAGGCCAAGTACCTGGGACTTTCCTTTCACTGGCAAAGGGGACACAAGTCACTGTACCCTCAGATCTCCGGGCTCAGCCTGGGGCGCGGGGCAGCATGATGCCCTCTCTCAGGGTTCTACCAGGAATCAACCTCCTGTGTGGCTGACTCTCCCGTCCTCCTCCAGCCCCCATGCATGTGTCCTGATCCAGGGGTGAGGACACGCTGGCTCTGATGGGCGGCCCACGTGCCAACTCTCCTGATGGTGCTGGGGTTCTTGCTCACGGAGTTGAAGAATGAACTTCGTGAATGGACACGGTAGGAGATTTACAGAGAGCTTTTATTCAGTTACAGAGAGAGAGAGAGCTTTATCCAGGATAAGAGAAAGTATGGAACTCCCCACAGGTGCAGGGAGGGGACGATGGCCGCTTGGGGTCTTGGGGTCCAGGATTTCATGCTTGCTGCAGTGGGAGTTTGCTATAGATTCAGCCAGAATGCTAGTTGTATTTTAACTGATCTCTGTGAAGGTTTCCCGGATACCTTATTGTGAGCGAATGGGCCTGCACCACCATGAGCGATGAGCTGTTCTGTGCCACTGGGTCCTGGGTGGGGAATACATTGTTACGTTGTTTCAGTCTCAAGCACCCTGTTTTGCAGACATTGTCCTTTTCCAGGGCCCACAGGTACTCTACCTGGGCAGGAGTCACACCCTGCTGCCTCCCTGTCTCACGGACCGTCCTGGGTCTCTCTGCCACTCAGAGGGCTGGGCTGTTGGGGCTCAAGCTGCAAGAACTGCATTCTGGTCCGTCCTTCCTCCCTCGGTTCCTCGCTCACCGCTCCCTCAGGGGGAAGGATGTGACTCGGGAGATGCCTTCAGCCAGTGTCCCAAAGCTTGCCCCCAACCCCCCGCTGTGTTTGCAGGGGCCCCTCTTGGACCCGAAGGCATAGCCTTACAGTCGGTGGGGCCCCTCCTCACTCCGTGGGAGGCAAACGGCCCCCAGGACTTCCTCAGCTTCTCATGGCTTGTGCTGTCGTCCTGGCCGCCTCCAAGCAGAGCCGTGTTCCCTTTGAATGAGTTCTGGCCACCCTGCTGGCCACACCTACTGTCCCCTTCTTACGACGCACCGACCGGATGGGATGCAGCCCCTGCAGGTGCACAAACACTCTCCCTCACTGTTTGTGTGTATTGGGCTTTACCGGAAGTTGGTAGGGCTGAGAAAGGGCGTTTGTGAGCAGCAGCCCCCCAGGACCCACAAGGACTCAGAGCACCCCTATTTCAGCCGCCCCCCGCCTCGCCCAGAGGCTTGCAAGGCAGCTCCTTCCCCTTTGCCTCAGGCCACTGGCTGGGAGCCCTCCCCTCCTCCTCCCATCGCCTCTGGTTGTCCTCAGATCCCCAGGCCTGCTCCTTCCACACAGGCCACCCTAGCTTCCCTGCTCCTAAATCAGCCCCTCAAAACACCTGCTTGGTATGGCTGTTGGCAAGGAGAAGAGAGACGCCCTTTGTGGCAGTGCCCATCGAGCCAGGCAGAAAAAGTTGCCCAGGGCTGAGCCCCTGCAACCCGCGTGAGGCTTACGGGATGGCAGCTTTGCCCGCACTCTGACTTCCGCCGTCAGTGTGTGTCTCCTCTCCCTCTCTGTCAGCTGTGTGCCTACAGGGAATACAGATTAATACTGATATTAGTATACATAGCAAATAGGTGTATGGGAAAACAAGGTGTAGTGGTTCCAAACAGTCCATGAACTCTTTCTTTTCAATCAAAATAGGACTATCTTTATCCAAGGATGTCCCTTCCTGAAAATGAGGTGACACAGGGGCCTTGGAGAAGCAGCTCCGTGGCAGCTCCACATCAGGCCAGGCCCCTGCCTCTGCCCATCTGGAACCCGCCTCCCCAAGTGGGAAACCTTACCCCTTGTACATGCTCCTCTCTTCCCCGGGCCCTGTTCTCAGCTGGGAAGCCGATAAACCCAAGGAAGTGATAATGGATGGTAATAAGTTAATGTGTTACCCCTTTCTGCTAACATTTGCATCTTGACAGGGTCTTTTGGAAGAAAAATTATTCTTAACAACAAAATGACTGCAATTAGGGGAATTTCGGCAGCACATCTGTGGGCCTGAGGAATTATATCTGTGGTATGAGATCAAATCACACACACCACTGTTCCCGGGCCCAGAGCAAGAACGAGGGGCTTTCTAGGGGTCTCCTGGGTGAAAGGCCCTGAGATGCAGGCCTGGGACAGAACATGACTTCTGACTCAGAGAGAAGGAAGAGACATCTACCCTGGAGACACAAATCCCCAAAATAGAAAGGGGGTGGGGCAGAGGAAAACCCGTAGGAAAGAACTGACGTTTCTGGGTCATGAAGGTGCCTGGCTCCTGCACACAGGAGGCTGGCAAAAGCCCTGGGGCAGACTGTCTCCATGGGGCTGACTGCCAGCTGCTGGGGGGCGTGGGGGGCAGAGGGCCGGGCAGTAGGAGAGGTGCTTCGGAGGCCCAGGAGCCCACTCAACAGCCCGGCCGACCTCTGAGCTGTAACAGCTTCCGAGCTGTCCCAGGTGTCCCTCCTCCGAGCTGGCCGTGCACAGGGCCGGCAACCGCTGTCCTGACCTCCCTCAGGCAGGCTGCCTTCTGCTTAGGATGGGGCTGGCTGGAAGCAGGGCTTCCGTGCAGGGATGCTGTGTCTCTGCCTAGACCCCACCACCTCCTCTGGCCCCCTTGCAGGACCTGCCATCCCACTCCTAGAAGAGATTCCCAGTGACAGAGGAGCTGTTTCCCACTTCCTTCCACTGACTGCCTCACTCCCCAGGGAAGCCTGGGTTCCTGGGGCTCAGACACGACCCTGCCAACCCCAGGCCTCCCACCCGGAGCACTTTCCTCTCTACGGGGTCCAAAGCAAGCAGCCGTCTGCTGCAGAGCAGCCCCAGCTGCCAAGCCCTCGGCTGGCATGCACAGAGCAGAGCACAGGCCTGGTGTCCTCTCAGAATAAACCCCACTTCCATAAAATGATCCTGAAAGCTGCGGGCTGGACACCTGGCAGGGTCCTTCCAGGCTGCTGCTGTGGGACCACCTGGGGCCCCAGTCCCCAGGCAGGAGCTTAAGCACCAGGTGATGTGGGCACATCCCCCTGAGGCTAGGTCACCTGGGTGCACTGGACCCCCACACCAGCAGCAGGAGCTTGGTTCAGGTGAGCCAAACTACCCCTTCTCCAGGTTCAAGGACACTTGCGAGGGGGAAGCCTTGTGTTGGGGAAGCTGGAAGCTGAACCCCGCTGAGGGGGCCCTGAATCCAGACCCTACATACACAAAAACTGCATGCAGCAGGGCAGCAAGGCCCCTGCCTTCCCTCTGTTGTCCTGACCTGTGAGCATCTCAGGGGCAAAGACTGCTTTCTCCATGACCTCCCTGCCCCCATGCCTAGCAGGGAGAGATCAGAAGCAGACTGCTGTTCCTTACATGTCCAGATGCTGAAAGGCCGCCTTGGAGACGTGGAACAGTCGGCAATCAAGTGCCAGTGACGGTTGCTGAGTTGACTTCCGATGGCTGTTTACAGACAAAGTGCGTGAAGGCCCCTGGTTGGAGGGAAGGATATGGTTGGGCAGCCTTTCCGCACATCGGGCCAGCACATCTGTGTGGAGGGATGGAAAGGTAAGTTAGCATTTGTGGAAAATCCATTATGTACTGGACACATCACCTTTAATGTTCACTAGTATATGAGGCAAGGTTTATTGTCCCTGTTTTACAGTGAGAAACAGATTTCAGAGATGCTAAGGGCTGTGCCCAAGGTCACATGATGTCAACAGGCGGCACTGCAGGACGGGGCCGGTCCAGGGGCAGCCAGACGCCTCCCTCCTGAAGAGGCTGGCATCGCCTCCCCCCACCCCGCCCTCCAGGCCAGCAGGTCACGCTCAGGGGGCGCCTGGGGGCCCAGGCCGCTGCTGGAGCAGTGTGGCTCTGTGCGGGCCGTGGCACCGCCGAGGGACCCAAACCCTGCATCTAGTAGACCTTCCTCTCCCTGTTCACTTGACACTCGTGCGGAGTGAGGCAGGCTAGTGCCGAAAAAGACTCAGGAGCTGTTAGCTCTAAGCTGGACTGTTTAGGCCCAAGTCTGGTGGAAGCTGGTACGGAGGCTCTCCGCACTGGAAGGAACCTGAGAGGGGGGCAGAGAGCCTGCCGTTCCTGGGAGGCCCGAGAAGCAGGGAAAGTGGCCATCAAGGCAAGCTGCAGGCGGGGCGCGGGGAGGTCTGAGGCCCCAGCTCCCTTCCCCTTCACACCTGGGCCTGCGTGGAGCTTCACTTTGTGGCTCGTCTCTCACCTCCTGCTGCCCTGTGGTCCCTCCCTGTAGCGTCTGCGGGGCGCCTGCCCACTGGGTCACCCTGCAGGGACCCGCATGCCTTCCCGCAGGCCCTCCAGGCCCTGCCCCTCTGTGGTCACTCTTCACAGAAGGTGAGCAGGAAGTGCCAAAGGTGTGAGCGCTGAGCCTGAGGAGGGCGCCACACCTTGTAGCAGGAGCTCGCATCCCAGGCCTTTGGGATCTGCTACTTATGGCGCCGTCCAGGTGCAGCAGGACCAGTAGGACTGCGCCCGACCCCGGCTCCGCGCGCGACCTGTCAGGGAAGGGGCGAGACGGCTGAGGAAAGGCGCTCCCCGCCGCCCTGTGGTCGGCAGGCGGCTGGTCCCTCTGCTCCCTTGGGGCGTCCTGGACTGGGGCACAGCAGGACACGTGTTCCTTCATTTGCCGAACTTGACAGCCTGCAGCTGAGTGTCCTGTATGCCTTTCCACTAGGCAGGGACAGGGCGGGGTGGAGAGCGACGGGAGCGAGGCAGGGCCGCGGATTCATGGTCAGCCTTCACCAGATCCCCTTAGAGGCAGTCAGCGCGTACGTGGCAATGAGATTATTTCCAGAGCTATGAGCAACAGAATCGCTGGTGAAAAATAGAGACTCGAAAAGCGAGCGAAAGAGCAGGGGCGGGGACCAGCCTCCAGATGCTGTGCTGTTGCTCTCAGAGCCTGAGGACAAAGGATTTTCAGACCACAGCAGACATCAGAGCTGAATTCATATATCCTTCGGGAGCTATTACCATCAGGTATTAGCTCTGAATCGTACAGCCTGGGTTGAGGAGATAATGGTTTCTAGATTAAAAGGAACAAGATTTGTTTTTTGTTTGTAGCTGAGGATTCTTTCTCTCCCTTCCTCTACGTAAAGATTAGGTGATGCTCCAGAAATGCCAAGCCCCTCAAAAAAGGAAGAAGACAGCGGACTCTGCCCGTGGCCCTGGCCTGTCAGAGCAGCAGAGGTAGAGACCAGAGGGCCACTCGGGTCTGAAGGGATGGGGGGGCCAAATCACAGAGCAGTTCTGACGGCCCTGAGGGGGTCCTCAGCACAGTTGACACCTGCCAGTCCAGCCGCACCCCCCACACCCCCGGCCTGGGCCCTGGGTTCCTGCCTGTTTTCAGGGCAAACCTCCCGGGGCTTCTGCACTGGGCAGGGCGGGCAGCGTGGTGAGTGGGAAGAGAGTGCACTTGGCTGTTTAACAGCTAAGCTCTGGCTTCTGAAAGCCTCAAACTGAAAGCATCAATAATTCAGATACACATATGCTGTAGACTATTTCCCCTTTTGTCACATTTCTGGCCAACTGATTTCCCCTGGCCACAACTTACTGCTTTTAGAACATCATTAATAACAGATCGACTCTGGTAAAACCTTCCCTGGGAGGGCCCACCGGTTGGGAGAGTTCCCGACCTTGTGTCCCCCAGGGGAGAGGGGAGTCGCAGCAGGGGGACACGGGCTCACCTCGGTGGCCGGAAAGGGGGCCGGAGCCCATTTCAGGTGCATGTGACCGTCCCAACTGAGCCTCCCCTCAACGGGACATGGGGGGAACCGTTCTGGAAGGGTGACAATACGGGCCTTGAACAGTCCCTGGTGGGGGAGAGAGAGCAGCTCCTCTCCCCACTCCTGGGCAGGGCGTCCCCAAGGTGTGTGTGCCGGGAGGCCTCAGCCTCCTCCTCCATTCCGCTCACACCCGTCAAACCTGCCCTGGCAAGCTGGCGCTCTTAGAGATCCCTGTTGCGGGGAGGCTGTGATCAGAATGGGCTGACGGGCTGACATCTCCGCTTTCATCCCCAGCGTGCCGAGCACTGGCCCAGCCAGACGAGGGTCTCCCGGAGGGCTCGGCTCTGCCGATTGCACTGCCAAGGCCTCCCCGGCCCCTCCCGGCCCTGGCTTATATCCCCAGAAATCTAGTTGGCCTGACATTGATTTGGCTTTGAAAAGGAGGCAGTAAGAAACACACACACCACAGGCCTGAAATAGCATGTGCCCTTTGCAGTTGTAGCAAATGCTCCCCAGCTGGTCCCTTTTGAACGCACCCCCCACCCCAGGCAGGGCCCCAGGGCCCCAGGACTGCCTGCCCAGTCCACCTTCACCTTACAAGACCACAGGAGCTCAGATACGGTGGGCAGCTTGTCACGGTGTTTCAAAGGCAGGACAAACGTGTTATATTCGCACACACAGCTTGGGGCCTGAGCCCCCTTTATGGCCAGACGTGGGGAGACTAGAGGGCTGTGCTGAGCCAGCCGCAGGGAAATGTAGTTTCCTGGTGGTTTTTACCAGACAGCAGTTGGGGCCTGAGGGCTAGACAGTCCTGGGCCTGGATGGGCAGAGGCTGGAACTGTGGATTTCTCCAGCCTGGTGAATGGGCCCCCCACGCCTAGGACGCTCAGTACTGCCTGACCACCCTCTCTGACGCACCCCTGTGAGCTGTGTGGCGCCTGAATGGGTTTCAGTCTGGAGTTAGCTGAGGCCCTGCTGCTTTACCTAGTCCAGATGAAATAACAGACTAGAAAGGCCAGTGGATTTTGCCTGAGGTCACCCAGCCAGTAACCCTGTTTCCATGGGTCCTCCCTGTTTGGAATCTTTAAGAAAGCTTTTCTTTTTTAAACTTCAGAGCTTTTCTTAAACCTCCATCTTACCTTTTTAAAAAAATCTTCAGCGTCTCCAGCAGGGACCAGACCATAGGCCTGGAGGGCAGAAGAGCAAAGCTTGTGAAGTTTTTCATCTATACCCGACATCCCTTTTTGCATTTCTTACCTACATTTTTTTTTCCACCATGTTTTTATTAAGCACCTAACCTATGCCAAGTTGTTTTCAATTTACAGCAACCCTGTGAGGCAAGGGTTATTGTTCCTATTGCAAGTGTGCCTACTGTGTTGGATAAACAGAACCCATGAGATGCATTCAAAAGGCAGATTTGTGTCCGTTTGCCTCTCTCCCCTAAACTTGTTCAATGGCTGGTTCTTTCCTTTGGTGCTGGGTCAAATCTCTGACTTTTCTGCTTCCTCTTAGAGAAAATAAGTCACTAGTGTCTAGATTCAATAATTTAAAGTGTGCGGTTCAATATAACGCATCCATCTTTATATTAAACATATTCATCAGGATATGATAGGTTTCTGCTGTGCTAACAAACAACGCTAAAAGCTCAGCGATCAATACGTAAGTTTCACTTCTCACTCAGCAGAGCTGGAGGTTGGGAGAGCCTCCCTGGTGACTTTCCTCCAGGCGGTGACTCTGTGATCCGGGCCCCTTTGGTCTTGGGCCCACGTCCCCCCGGGAGAGAGAGCCTAGCGAATCACACAGTGGGTGACACCCATCACCTCCAACCACATTTCCTTCCCCGGGACTTATCATAGTGCCCTACCTGACTTCAGATATGCCCTGAAAGAAGGAAATGAAGAGAAACTGGCGGCCGCGCACTGTGGCCAGTAAAGGCAAGCTGTCTCCTCTGCCTCCCCCTCCTCCTTCCCTCTCAGACACCTCCCTTCCGCTCACCTGCTTCTCATCCCCCCCCCCTGGAGCTGGCGCGACAGGACGAAGGGAAGCTACAAAGAGCAGGAACCTTTTCCCTTGACAGGCACGTCGGAAAATGACTTCAAGGGCTCTGGGTCTGCAAGGTGTCCGAAGCTGACCTTCCTGGTGCTTTGTGGCTGGTCAAGGCCCTGCTGGGGACTCAGGCTCTGCCTTGCTTCCCATTGGCCACCCCTCCCAGGCCCTGGTTTTCTTTTTCTTTTGTATTTTGTTTTTTTAATATTTTTAAATTGAAGTACAGTCGATGCACAATATTATACTGGTTTCAAGTGTGCAGCATAGTGATTCCACACAGTTCTCTACCTTATTAGACGCTCATGCCAACTAGTTACTGTCAACACAGAAAGATGTCGCAGACCCACTGCTATATTCTCTGTGCTGCACTTCCTCCCTGTGGCTAATTTATATTGTGATTGAGATTTGTGCCCCTTTATCCCCTCCCCCTTTATCCCCTCCCCCTTTATCCCCTCCCCCTTTATCCCCTCCCCCTTTATCCCCTCCCCCTTTATCCCCTCCCCCTATTATCCCCTCCC